>CAMGYJ010000006.1:29278150-29725650 GCA_946122785.1 Linum tenue
AAATCAAGTCCACCTTCCAATATTCAACCTATACTCAAGTTCACCAGCTAGAAGCATTCATTATAATACAAATGGTTTTAAGTTCAAATTAAAAAAAGAAATGTAATCATTGTCTAAATTCCAAGAATAACTTTTACAAACTCCAAAGGTCTTGCTTCTGGCTCTTCACTCTTGGTCAACTGACACCTTTAAATTGAAAATAGTACAATAGCATGAAACAATGATGGTTAGTGATTAACATGTATAGAGCTAATTAAGTAACCAAGTAAATAAAATCTCAACTTCTTACTTCTAAAGTCATCAAACATGAATAGAAGCATCGAAATTTTCACCACAACCACTACTAGATGCATGCCATCGTTCCTCCTTTCACTTGGACTTGGTACATTGCAAGTCGAGGTAGATGAAACACGATGATCTCTTATGAAATTTCATTCATCAACTTGTCCAATTCTACAAGATTAAAAATACTCAAAATTAGTCATGACATACAAAATAATCATCTTGTAAATATGTAATGCTAGATTTGATACTTTACCTTCATATATTTTCTCAACCTCTTCTGGATCCTCCTCGGCTGATGGTGGTGTAGAATCACCATGAATCCAATCCGAGCTACAAATTAAGGCCTCCACTATCTTAGGAGTCAATGAACTTATGAAATCATCTAGAATCCTCCCACAAGCGCTAAAGGCATATTCAGATGTAACGACAGAGATATGGACCGCTAGATCATCTTTAGCCATCAATGAAAGATCTGGAAACCTCAAGTTGTTAACCTTCCACCAACCTAGTACATGAAACTTGAGCACCATTGGCTCGTCTTTCTCACGAAGGTATTTCTCAAGCTCAGATTTGTTTAACGCCCCTACAATTTTCTCTCTATGCTTTTTGTATTTAGCAATTACATCAATCTCATCAACATCACACTCCTCCACAATTGGAGCCAAAGAAGTAGAGGAATTCTTAGATTTCTTTGATTTCCAAAGCTGTTCATAGTGAGAAAATAGAGCAAATGTAGCCTTCTTCACATCTTCCGCCATACGTCATCCCTTACCATCCTCAAGATACACCCTTTTCAAAGCATAGTCAACAAAACCCAATTTGTACCTTGGATCCATAATAGTTGAGATGTATAGTAGCTTTTGTCATTTTATCCACATCTCCCCAATACTTCTCGTACTTCACTTTCATCTTGTTAGCCATGACACTCAAGTCATAATCTTTCTCAACTTCAGTCTCCAACTTGTGTATTAAATGATATAGGGAATGCATATCTTGCAAAAACAAGTTAGAAGTGGTATATCTTGAGCCCGAGATCTTCAAAGTGAAGTCGTAGAACTTACCAAGAAATCCCATCATCCTCGCATTCTCCCAATCATTCTTCTCTGGGTCTATCCTTCCTGCTTTCCAAATCCTTTTGAAAATGGTCGCCATACATGCCAAACATCTTAAACACTTTCAAACCTCTCAGCAGTCCGCACATCAAGAATGTCGAGTTCCATCTAGTAGGAACATCAAGACAAAAGTCACGTTTGCCTTCTACCTTTTGAATTTGGCAAACTCATTAAAAAAATTCAACCTTTCTGGTGATTTTATAATAACCCTCACTGCTTCTCTAATTCTCTTCATCGATAAGGAAATATCTCCAAGCCCATTAGATACAATCAAATTTAAAATGTGAGCCACACATCTCATGTGAAGGAATGAACTATCACATATACTAGTCCCTCTAGCCTTAAAAACTTCCTTCAATTTGGCTACAAATGTATCATTATAGCTAGCATTATCAACAGTTATTTTGAAGACCTTGTCAATCCCCAATCATCCAAACAAGCAACAATGCCATCAACAATATCTACACCTTTATGACCTTTAAGTTCTTAACATTGATGATCTTTTTTCTCAATTTCCTATCTTGGTCAATAAGTGGGCAGTTAAGCACATAAAACTATCTTGCTTATTCGATGTCCATGCATCATTAGTCAAACAAATTCTTCCTTCACAACTTTGAAAAAACCTTTGCAACTTGTCTTTCATCTTAGTATAGAAGGCAAAGCAAACCCTAGTGATTGTTCTTCTAGAAGGAATGTTGAACATAGGGACGCATAGCGACATGAAGTACTTAAACCCCATCCCATCAAGAAACATGAACAGATTTCATCAACAATGAGCATGTATGCTAAACCCTTTCTAGTATCTTCTTGATCAAACCTGCAGTTCATTAAAGTAGCCTCACCTTCTACCCTAGTTTTTTCTAATTTCAATAGTTGTTGAGTAGTACCTTTTTTGTCATCACAACCCTTTCGCATATTGATGACTCGGTATTTGCACATGTTTTCCCCTTTGTTTCTTGATTGTTTGAGCTTGAATTATCGCGTCTTTGGCCTATTTTATGCTAGGTTGTGTTCCTTTGTCACATTTCAGGTCCTAGCACATAAAGTGAAGCATAGGCGCAAGTTTCAAGTCAATCAGAGATCAATTGACGATTTGGGAGAAGAAACTCGGGTATGACCTGAAGAAGAATGGATTTCCCTCACTTTATGGACAAAGAATCATGCAAGCTTGTCATGAAAATAAAGAGGACGAGACTACGAGCGTCTGGGATCAACGGCGACTGATTCGGAGTCTGGACGAGGGAGAAACGAAGCATTAAACAGAGGCTGAGCAAGCCACACGGGCACAACCCACACGGCCGTGCAAGGGGCACTTTTGCCCGTGTGGAATTCACCGAGCCTTCACACGGGCAGCTGGGAAAGCCACACGGCCGTGTGGCCTGGCCGTGTGAGTCGGGAATTGATGTTTAAAACCCGATTTTCAGCGAAAGGAAAGGGGAGAGCTGGGTTTTGGATCCCAAACACCCAAGGGACGAACCCTAGAGAGAGAGAGCGACTTGGAAATTCTTGGAGCTATTTTTGGAGGATTTCTTCGCCATTGGAGCTCGGGAATCAAGCTTGGAGATGGAGATTGAAGATCTAGATCAGATTTCTGCAGTCTCTCTCTTCTCTATGGAGTAACTTCCCTTCACTTAGGTTTTGAGGAACCATAGTTCCATGAGTTAGGATCTTTCTTGTATGAAGTTTTGGATGCTATATTGTTTGATTATAATCGATTGAGGCATGATTTATTGAGTCAATTGAATCTTGATCAAATTCTCTTGATTTCTGCTTTAACCTATGATAGATAGAATCTGATTAGGTTAAGAGAGCTTCCTTGATTGATAGTGGTGAATTGGTTGTGCGAGAGTCAATCAATTCATGCTTTGTACTGGAATTCATTCCAGTAGTGGAGTTCTGTGTTCATAGCCTCAGCTTTCTATCCTGGTGAAGACTAGTCGTCTGCCGGGTAGTTGGACTGAGAGGGCTTGGTCAGCTTAAGAGATTCCAAGCTAATTTAGGATCTTCCGCAGTTTAATCAACAGTAGATCAACCAAAGGTAATTGCAACTTGGACCTAATTGAGGAGCTAGGGGAATCATACTAAGTGAGTTCCCAACTTGTAATTAGTAGAGTAGTCAGTAGAGTAGTTTATCAATCAATCCTTAATCTAGTTTGCTAGATAATGAACTGAAGCTGAGTAATAGTAACTCAGAGACCCGTGGATTCGATATTTATTACTTGTGCCACTATACTGCAATCCCTTTCATTGGTTACACTTGGCCATTGTTAGGTGTTGTGTTTTAGCGTGTCAAGTTTTTGGCGCCGTTGCCGGGGACTTTCTAGATTATTAGGAAAGGCAGAAGTTTGTTACTTTAGCGTTTTTTTTTCTTTTCCACCCTTGCTTTTCACTTGGGTGTTTTTGTTTTGTTGGTGCAGATCTGAATCATGGATCCTCATGGCTTCTCCAACCATTGGGGTATCCACCACCATCCGAGTGGTATTACCCCGAGACCCCTGGAGCAATCAAGGAGGAGAAGACTATGGATTCGGTTCCAGTACCAACCCCCTTACTACGGAGAACAACAGACCCTGGGCATATCAAGAACAACCTCATTATCAAGAAGAATTCTCCCACAACCAGAAGGGCCATCGGAGCTAGAGTTACCCATGGCGGCCTTCACGGGCCATTCTGCAGAGCCATGCTACACTCCACAACCAGATCCAAACTATGAATTGAGGCTTCTCATGGAGCAGTTTGCTCGAGACTGTGAGAGGTCATGCTCTAGGATGGATCATTGTGTCCAGGCCTATCGTGAAACAGAGGAGATCCTCCTGAGCCTTAAGAAGAGCGTCATGATCTTGAGAGATCTTGTCACCACCCTGCTCCAGATCACCCTTATGTTACCATACTAGAAGAGGAGGAGGAAGAAAGGCTACAAGGACATTGTGGCACACTGAAGTTGTCACGGAGAGCTCTCGTGATGATCATGATCAGGAATGTCCTATCATAGCCGACCACACCTTCCCACATCCCACACCGAGCTTTGAAGAGGCGGGCATGAGTGAGGAGATGCAAGAAGATCTCATGAAAGAAATTGCTTGGCAACTTGCTCTCCAATCCGTGCTAGAAGAAGAAGAGCAAGAAAGGGTGCAGAAAGAAGTTGTGGAGGATGACGAAAGTGAAGCAGGAGGAGTTCTTGATCATTTCCCAGGGGTGATACCACATGAAGAAGAAAGGAGGTTGAAGAAGAAATTGGCGTCCAGGCTGAGGACGGAGTTAAGGTGGAAGAGGCCTGCACCGGCCATGAGTTACATGTGATATCTCCACCAAACTTCGAGGAGCTGCTTGGCAAGGACCCATTTGCAGTGTCTCTTTGCCAGACCAAGGCCACATCGACATCGGTCCCTCTTGGTGGACGCGATGGTGGCCAATCGATGCTGTCTTATCTGGTTTGGGGCAATGAGACGAGAGAAGAGAAGAAGAGGTCTCGAGGGTGGAGACTTCATCTGCATCAAGTGCACGAGCCTTCATCACCTGCCACACACCTGCTTGTGACTTGAGACTCCACCTCATAGATGAGAACCTCAACTTCAAGGAGGTTCTAGCATGGACCGAAACTTAGGAGCCATCGTCCGGCTCACGACGTGAAAGAAGCGCTTGTTGGGAGGCAACCCAACCAGTCGGTTTGCATTTTTTCTCTATTTATCCTCGGTTGAGTCAGTTTTGTTATTTGATTTTAGAGTCAATAACTCAACCTTTGTGAGATTTTGTGTGGTGTTTGTGTTCTGATTACTCTCTCTTCCTGGAATGCACCGCCTGACCCGTACATCATCATTCACCCTTGATCTGGTAACTTCGTTCTACCCTCCTTATCTTTCCTCCATTGAGGACAATGTCGTGCTTAAGTGTGGGGGTGTTCGATTATGTATGGGGTGAATGTTTGGCTGTTTGTGTGCTTGGAGCCTAGTCACTGTCCAAATTTCGATTTGAGGGCTCCAAGTACGTGTTTCCTGCAAATTGCCTGCTCAGTAGCTTTGAATTGACAGTCTATAGTAATGTGCAACCTAGGGAGGTAGTGTAGCACTATGGAGGATGTTGAAGTATAAGATTTTTCCTATCTAGCTCTTTGCTGTGCCAGTTGATTTTGTGAATTAGTGGAGCTAGACCGTTGAATTCATGTGGTAATGGTGACTCTATGTGGATTGTGTTTTGGACTCGTGTATCGAACAGGGTGCTCATATGGAAAATGGGAAGCAGTTGGTCCTCCATGTCGAAATCATTGAAATCTTAAACATGGGGTAAGCCCAACGTGTGTGGCACCGTTCATTGCACAAAATCGGGTTTTGGAAGAGATTTTAGTGATCCTTAGTGGGGTACTCCTACAAGGTGAAGCTAAGCTGTCTCTAGTACAAGTAAAATTTTCACCCGTTGAACGGTTTGCCTACTTGAGGATGTGTTTTTAAGGGCACGGATAGAGCTTCCGACCCCCTTATTTCATTGACCCTCCACACGAGTTGAGGAAAAATAGTTAAGAAGTACTCTGGCGAGCGCCATATGTACAAAATTGCTCTTGCTCGACTAATAAGGGTCGACCGTGCAAAAGACTGCAGTTGGAACCCCCCTAAGTGAAGAAAAAAAAAACAAAAGTAAAATGAAAGTGCAAAAAGGGGTTCCAACGGTGAAATGAAGTGAAAGAGCACCCCGGTACAACGAGTCCTTGGTTGTGAATGGTGTGAGTCCCTTTATCTATGAACTGACTGTCTTACTTCTACTTTTCTCATGATCCTGGCTTGAGTCTAGTACTAGCATTGAGAGAGATAGGGAACGTCTTAGAAGACCAGTTGACCTCGTAAGCTGCTATATGATCTAGGAATCCTCTATCGACGATCGGGGTTGTATGTTGCTATAGAGCTCTGGAGAGCTGCATTGGTTTGAGTTAGGTTTGCTTGGGGACAAGCAAACAGTTAAGTGTGGGGGGATTTGATGACTCGGTATTTGCACATGTTTTCCCCTTTGTTTCTTGATTGTTTGAGCTTGAATTATCGCTTCTTTGGCCTATTTTACGATAGGTTGTGTTCCTTTGTCACATTTCAGGTCCTAGCACATAAAGTGAAGCATAGGCGCAAGTTTCAAGTCAATCAGAGATCAATTGACGATTTGGGAGAAGAAACTCGGGTATGACCTGAAGAAGAACGGATTCTACCTCACTTTATGGACAAAGAATTATGCAAGCTTGTCATGAAAAGAAAGAGGACGAGACTACGAGCGTCTGGGATCAACAGCAACTGATTCGGAGTCTGGACGAGGGAGAAACAAAGCATTAAACAGAGGCTGAGCAAGGGGCACTTTTGCCCGTGTGGAATTCACCGAGCCTTCACACGGGCAGCTGGGAAAGCCACACGGCCGTGTGGCCTGGCCGTGTGAGTCAGGAATTGATGTTTAAAACCCGATTTTCAGCGAAAGGAAAGGGGGAGAGCTGGGTTTTGGATCCCAAACACCCAAGGGACGAACCCTAGAGAGAGAGAGGCGACTTGGAAACATTCTTGGAGCTATTTTGGAGGATTTCTTCGCCATTGGAGCTCGGGAATCAAGCTTGGAGATGGAGATTGAAGATCTAGATCAGATTTCTGCAGTCTCTCTCTTCTCTATGGAGTAACTTCCCTTCACTTAGGTTTGAGGAACCCTAGTTCCATGAGTTAGGATCTTTCTTGTATGAAGTTTTGGATGCTATATTGTTTGATTATAATCGATTGAGGCATGATTTATTGAGTCAATTGAATCTTGATCAAATTCTCTTGATTTCTGCTTTAAACCTATGATAGATAGAATCTGATTAGGTTAAGAGAGCTTCCTTGATTGATAGTGGTGAATTGGTTGTGCGAGAGTCAATCAATTCATTGCTTTGTACTGGAATTCATTCCAGTAGTGGAGTTCTGTGTTCATAGCCTCAGCTTTCTATCCTGGTGAAGACTAGTCGTCTGCCGGGTAGTTGGACTGCTTAAGAGATTCCAAGCTAATTTAGGATCTTCCGCAGTTTAATCAACAGTAGATCAACCAAAGGTAATTGCAACTTGGACCTAATTGAGGAGCTAGGGGGAATCATACCTAAGTGAGTTCCCAACTTGTAATTAGTAGAGTAGTCAGTAGAGTAGTTTATCAATCAATCCTTAATCTAGTTTGCTAGATAATGAAATGAAGCTGAGTAATAGTAACTCTAGAGACCCATGGATTCGATATTTATTACTTGTGCCACTATACTGCAGTCCCTTTCATTGGTTACACTTGACCATTGTTAGGTGTTGTGTTTTAGCGTGTCACATATGAACCTTCATAGAATTGGTGCCATTAAGAAATGGATTGGCATCGTACTCATTCTCACACTTCATACAACTTGACATCTTGTATCCGTTAGGGGCACTGAACTTTGTGAATTGAGTCCAGCACAGCTCATGACTTCAACTCCTTCCCTTTTGGTTTTAGTATTTATTTGGTAGTACTAGTAGAGAGGACAATAGGAGCAACAACTTCCTCCTTAGGAGCCTCACCGGATGAATCCTCTTCCTACACCATCAATAAACTAAGTATACTTCCATCACCAATACACCATCAATAAACACAAGTGATAGTAGCATTAAGAAAGATACAAAAGGTAGCTTGATAGAGAGCTTTATCATTTATTTCCAACTAGTCAAACACGTTTGAAGAGAGGAATGTGAAGCTTTGGGTTTGTTTATTTGGGAGAATGGTGCTATGTTAGAGAGCTTTATCATTTATTTCATTTCCAAAACTAGCGACACGACCAACTACACACTAATTATTTTCTACAACATTCCATACAAAATTACATATATACACGCATACTAGTTCTAGCTAGTTCAACAAATCTGCCTCTCATAAACTCAACCAAGTCTGATAAATCTACTATGTCATTCCTAGACTCCTAGCTATCAACCCAATGAAATCTCACAATTGAACAATATCATACCAAAACAGGGACGTTCTCATTTTGAATCGGTTGACTGTCGGTGTTAGTGGAGCTGCCAGTATTTCTTTGTCTGCTAGCTTTCTGATTGTTGGTCATGTCGATTGGTGAATGTAGGCTTTGGTTGGACTTCAGAATTGGAATCCTCTTGTCTTGTCATGACCTAGGGTTACAATACATGCGGCAAAGGCTGAAGAGAAAGAGATGTCGATGGGAATTGGGTCTGGTTTTGATTAGGGTGGGTCAGTGGAAGAATGGAGTTGGGTTGGGCGGCATTAGGATAACAGGGAATGGGCTGAAGGTTGTAAAATTTGGTTGGGCTAGGCCTGGGCCCTGCGCAGATCACATTTGTGTTGAAAATTCGGAAGTTCGGTTTCACGGTTAGGTTCAAACAAAGCTGGCTCCGGAAATATGATTTATTTCAGTCCGAATTCTGAACCTAATAAGGTTAAATTTGGCTTCGATCGATTTTTGTTCGGTTCGGTTTTACCGAAACGCATGGTGCTAACTCTAGCTCTAGCCAATGGGAACATTTTGTTTGGACGACTTTTCCATTTAAATGAGTTGGCCACAATTAATGAGGGGGAAGGGGAAGGAGGGGCACGCTTGGTATTATGAAAAATTGGGGAAGGAGAGGAAAGAATGAAGGGTGACCACGAACCATACCACAACCGCCACAACCTAAAAGCATGCTACGATCTCCTCAAACCATGCCACAAACCTTAAAGCATGTCAGAACCTCAAAGCATGCCACAACTTCCTCAAGCATGCCACAATCTCAAAACATGCCACAACCATAAAGCATGCCACAATTTTATAAAGCATGCAACAAGTAGTGGACCTGTTTGTAAATTTGAAAAGTTAAAATTGTTTACGTTGACTCTGTTATAATAAGATCTGCTAAATCTTATTTGGCCACTCCGGAAGAAACTGTTCATGGCCAGTACGGAAAAATCCTTTCCGAAGGGGATACAATAGTTACATTTATATATGAAAAATCAAGATCTGGTGATATAACGCAGGGTCTTCCAAAAGTGGAACAAGTGTTAGAAGTGCGTTCAAGATGTTGTATTCTTAGTATACATGTCTTTTTTGAATACAACGTTTTTTGACTTGATGTAATAACATAATGCATGTATTTATAATTCATGTTGTATTCCTAATACATTGAAATGATGTATTCATAATCTTACCTTTCTGGTGAGATTTTAGTACCCATAGTTCATTTAAACTATAATCCATGTATTCTAGTATGGGTTCCAAACAATGAATTTTCAAAACCACACATTCTTATTATACACATAATCTTAATACACACATTCTCGTAATACATTATTTCCAGAATCAAAGGTTCCAAACGATCCCAAGTTTAGTGTCAATGCGATCCTGAAGGAATACGTCGTTATTCGTTAACTCCTGGAGGTTGTAATTTGGATTTCCTATCATTTGCACTTTGTAAGGGGATTTGAGATTCAGTCCAAGTTCAAAAAATGTTATTCTCTATTTGCTTTTTTATATACCATTAGGAGTGCAAAATATAGGTAAAAATTTATTATTTTGTCTTATCCCAAATTGGGGTGAGGGAAGGAAGGAAATTCATAGATATATAGTTGAGAGTTTAGGAGAGATTATAGTTATAATTTTATTTTTTAATAATATAATAATAATTATTAAAATCTTTTTGTCATTGTAGTTATTATTAACGTAGGCATTGTTCACCAGTCAGCGTTAAACTGGGCACTAGAACTTTGTAGAATGACTACTTATGGTTAAATCTAATTTCATATATCAGTTTCACATTGGTTTAACCACAATGCCAACAAATCAACGCTCGAGTGGAAAAAATGAGGTAGCTATATGTCTTGGCCACTTGATGGGCTTCGAGCTTCGAGATTGTTTCGACCAAAGATTATTAAAATTATAAAAATTAATTATTATTGGGGAAAAGGCCGAAAAGGGCGCGTGAGAGGCACGCGTCGCGCTCAATCCCACTCACTCGCCGAACACCGCGAGAAGTCTGCACCTTCCCAACAGGATCCGCGTAGACACGTCCGCGGATCCCACGCATCGTAGACGTGCAGCAGAACCGGCGGAAGGAATGCCGGTGGGCCCGCGTATCTGTTCTAAATACCTTGCCTTGTCACTGAGATTCACCCACCAAACCAAAGTAGGCTACAAATACCACATTTAATACACTTAGAAGTGGACTTTTTCCTCTCTCTCTCTAGAAACCTCCATGTAATCTCTCTATTTTGGAACTCTCCTTTGTTATTTACTTGGAAGAGATCAGTCTTTCAATAGTGAATAATCCATTTCCTTATCGAATCAACGTTAATACCCTGAATGACCGTGTAAGCCTCCTACACCCAGCCTTGCACAAACAATTAGCGCCCACCGTGGGGAATGACAAAAGATTCGATGGGGAAGGGCAACATACCACACCCGCGAACTCTTCGGCAGAGGAGACAACCCCGCTCAAAGCCATAGTCAGCCAAAGCCTCTTCAATGCACCCACAAATCCGGATGCAATGAGACTCTTCCACTCGAGCGACAACCCCGACACCGTGCTGATTGAGGAAGAAGAAGTGGATTTGTCCTCAAAGAAAATGCGCCAGCAAATAGAGAGGTAAAACAGAGCCATCGCCGACATGTAAGGAAAAATGAGCCAAGTATTCGCGCTCCTGAGCGCCCAACCAAACACCTCCCCTCCTGATGTAAACCCAACCGCGCTCCGAACCGCAAGTCCGACGCCAAAACTCGCGCCTCAGAATGCCCTCGCAACTAGGGAAGGGCGGTAGGATCTCGAATACCTCGAGCAACACCTGTCACCCGCCTACACGGCTCCCCACAAAAATGTTCTCCATCAACCCCTCTGCGCAACGATTATGGAGGAACAAATGGCGAGAAACCCTCCGACGCTGCCGACTTACAATGAGACAACTAACACGGAAGACCATTGATAGACCGTCATTTACACATGTTTTTACCCTCATACTAACACCGTTTGAGGTGTTGATTCTCGTGTTTTAGGCCGATTTCACGCTAGGTTGTGCTTGGTTGTGTTATTTCAGGTCCTAGTACGTGAATGAAGGCTTAGGAGCGAGTCTGGGGTCGATTGGATGAAGAACGGACGAAGGGCAAACTTTTGGAGGAGTGCACGGCCAGACCAGGGGGCTGCACGGCCGTGCACTAGTGCCATTTGGCCGTGCGCCTCACGACGAGAGATTGCACGGGCACAATCCAGGCTTGCACGGCCGTGCGCCTGGCCGTGCAAGAAGGCTGAGCTTAATAAACAAAACGGTGCGTTTGATGTTGCACGGCCAGATTGGGGTGGTGCACGGCCGTGCACCTGCCCGTGCACCTGGGGAAATCCGGTTTTAGTGCCTAATCCGAGCCAAAAGTGGGGGAATCGTTTTTTCAGAGCAGAAACAGAGCCCTAGAGAGAGAAAGTGCGAAGAACTCATCCTAGAAGCTATCTTGGAGCTGGATTTCATCGAATCGAGCCTGGAGATCGTCATAGGAGTGAACATCATCGTCCCGGAGCAGATTATCCTCATCGTTATGAGTATGACTAATCCGATTCTTGTTTTCTCTTCTCTCTCTATGGAGTAGAACCCTTCTCTCACTTGGGTATGAAGAACCCTAGTTCCTGATGTTAGGGATTTGATTGTAATGACTTGGGATGATATTATTGTTTGATTTTAATCGAATGACGCATGTTTCATGAATTGATTTGAGTCTGATCAGCTTGTCTCAATTTCTGCTTCAACCTGAGATAGATAGGATCTGATTAGGTTGTTAGAGCTTCTTCATTCGATAGTAGGAGATTGGCTATACGAGAGTTAGCCAATTTACTGCTTTGTACTGGTGTTCTTGACGCCAGTAGTGGAGTTCTGTGTTCATAGCCTCAGCTTTCTATCCTGGTGAAGACTAGTCGTCTGCCGGGTAGTTATACTGAGAGGGCTTGGTCAGCTTAAGAGATTCCAAGCTACTGTCGGATCTTCCGCAGTCTAATCAACAGTAAATCAACCCAGGGAATTGCAATTGAACCTAACTAAGGGGCTAGGGGGACTCAATCCCGAGTGACTCTTAACTGCTTTTGAAAACCGAACCATTTCCTGCTTTCTTACTGCTTTTGCATTAAACAACAATCACTCGAACTAGTTTGCTAGATAATAGAGAATCACGGAGTAAGCAGTAGATCTAGACCCCGGGTTGATAATATAACTTGCCTGTTACTACATTCCCGGATTGCGATTACACTTGGTCGCAGTTTGGTGTTGTGTTTTGGCGTGTCAAGTTTTTGGCGCCGTTGCCGGGGACCCTCTAGGTTATTGGAGAAACGTGATAATTTGTTACTCTAGCTTTTTATTTTCTGCATTTTCTTTCTTCCACCTGTGTGCCTTCACGGGTTGCTTCTGCTGATTGTGTGCAGGTAGTGCATGACCCGTAGCCAGTCGGGAGATCTACTACCACTTGACCAGGAGCTTGAACGAACCTGCAGGAACTCCAAGCGGGTTCTAAAGGCGCGACTGGCTGCGGAGAAGGCGCTGTCACAGCTGCAGTTAGAAGAAGAAGAAGAAGGAGAGATGGGTGATCCGCAGAACCATGCTGTGATCCCCGAGGAGCAAACCATGGGGTCCTACTGGGCCGCTAGGGCTGCGGACATGAGGTCACCTATTCAACACCCTCAGGTCCCAGCCAACAACTTTGAGGTGAGCACCTCCGTGATCACCATGCTGCGCGGTTCAGTAGTGTTCCGTGGTAAGGAGGGAGAGTGCCCTCGATCACATCTCAGGCGATTCCACGAGCTCATCGATGGAATCAAGATCAATGGGGTACCAGCAGATGCCATCCAGCTGAGGTACTTCCCATTCACTCTGGAGGGGCAGGCCAAGGAGTGGCTAGACACTCGACCTCCGGGCTCCATCACCACGTTCGCCAACCTGGCGGACAAGTTCCTCACCCGCTACCATCCTCCATCCAAGACAGCTGATCTCCAGAAGCAGATTACACATTTTGCTCAGGATGAGGATGAGACCATCAGGGATGCATGGGAGAGATACAACAGCCTTTTCCTCAGGTGCCCCAATCATGGTTTCAACGATGCATTCAAGGTGGGCACCTTCTATCACGCTCTCTTCCCGGAGGACAAGCAGCTGATCGATTCGGTTTGTGGCGGGAACATGCTGACCAAAACCCCGCCACAGCTGAATCAACTCTTTGAAGAGATGGCGGAGAATGGTTATGATTGGGGCACTGCCAGGAGATCGAGGAGAGCACCAGGCCGGGGTGTGCATGTTGTGGGCACCCAGTCATCTGATTTGGTGCAGGTAGTATCGAAGCTGGTCTCAGCTATCGATCGTTCCGGGATGATTCCAGGGACCGGACAGCAGCAGGCGATGCTCTGCCAGTGGTGCGAGAGCACCCATCATATGGTGGAAGACTGCCAGGCGATGAAGGAATCGACCACACCCCAGGAGCAGGTGAACTTCATCAACAATGTCAGGCGCAATGACCCCTACAGCAACACGTACAATGAGGGGTGGCGCCAGCATCCTAACTTCTCCTGGGCTGGGCCAAATCCCAGACCACCAGCTCCACAGGGACCACCGGGCTTCCAGAGGCCACCATATCAGCCCAGACAGGGGCAATTCCAGCAGCCAGGTGCAGCTCCTGCTGCCCCAGTGCAGAACGATAAGATGGCCGAACTGCAGGACTTGGTGGGTTCTCTCGCCAGTGTTAGTGCTCAGAAATTCAACACCTTTGAGCAGTTCATGGAGAAGGCCTCGGGTCAACTCCTGGCTCTGGAAGCTGGTCAGAGGAATACACGGGCTGTTTTGCAGGATATCCAGACCCAGCTGGGGAGCGTGGCCCAAGCAGTGGCTCAAAGGGCGCCTGGTACTCTACCAGCGCAGACCATCCCTCATCCTCGCGACCCCCACGAGACTGCCAATGCCATCATGACCAGGAGTGGCAAGCTGACTGTTGATCCCCCTGCTCGGGAACCGGAGAAAGAAAGCCCTGTCGTAGCATCTCCAGCGGTGGAACACGAAGTAGAGAAGGAGGTTGAGGTGCCTGCACCTAAACCGCAACCAGTAGTGAAGGAGTATGTCCCTAAACTCCCTTTCCCTACTCGGTTGCACAGAGACAGGCTGGAGACAGAGTTCGAGAACTTCATGGCCATGCTCAAGAAGCTGAATGTCCAAGTGCCCTTTCTTGAGGCACTATCGCAAATGCCAAAGTATGCGAAGTTTCTGAAAGAGCTTCTCTCAAAGAAGCAGAAGCTGAGTGAGCTGGCCACTGTGGAGCTCAGCGAGGAGTGCTCGGCTATTCTGCAGAACAAGCTTCCGCAGAAGAAAAAGGACCCAGGTAGTTTCACTATCCCGTGCTCTATCGGTAAATTGCATGTAGAGAAGTCCTTGGCGGATTTAGGCGCTAGTATCAATGTTATTCCATATAAATTGTTCATGAAACTAGGCCTAGGTGAACCCCGTGCTACTAGGATGACCCTTCAATTAGCTGACAGATCGGTAGTGCATCCTCGGGGTATAGTGGAAGACCTTCTGGTCAAGGTTGGCAAATTCACATATCCTGTGGATTTTGTTATCCTGGACATCAGTGAGGACACAGAAGTGCCTCTTATACTGGGAAGGCCTTTCCTGGCCACCGCCAAGGCTCTCATAGATGTGCATGATGGGACCTTAGTTCTGCGGGATGGAGAGGAGCGAATAACATTTTCTGTTGCTAACACTATACCTGCTTCGTTACCTCTGCATGCTGTATCTCACCAGGAGCACGAGTCTGTCGTGTATCCTTCTGTGCTGCCTGTTTTGCAGGACCCGCCTCTCACATCTTCGCCGCCACTCCGGACCACTCCATCATCCAAAGAACAGGTCAAGGAGGAGTGGCGGCCGAAACTGCAGGCCGATAAGCCTGCTCGCAAGAAAGCCGGAGACCACTATGAGCTGGTCCCGCCCCCACCTTGGCCATCCGAGTATTCACTCGCTTGCATCCTACCGGATGGCCAAGTCGAGCTGGCAAATGCAGGTGGCCACATTCGTCGTGTACATGGCCACCATTTGAAGCTGTACCTCAAGAGCGATGTGGATCCGCTCTTGAGGGCACCTGATCCTACACTTCCCTGAGCATCCATACTGGCGTCCAGCTAAAAGACGGTAAAGAAGCGCTTGTGGGGAGGCAACCCCACCGAGGTTTGCATTTTCTTACTCTTTTTCCTTTGATTTTGTGTGTTTTTGAGTCTTGAGACGTTGATCTGGAGTTCCGTGTCGTGTTTGAGTGAAAACAGGTTGATTTCGGGACCCCAGCAAGGTGCACGGCCAGAAAATCAGCATGCACGGCCGTGCGCCTTGGCTGGCCTGGCCGTGCGCGCTCTCGCACCAAGTTGCACGGCCAAAAGTGCATTGTGCACGGCCGTGCACATCCTCGGCCAGGCCGTGCGCGCTCTCGCACCAAGTTGCACGGCCAAATGTGCTATGTGCACGGCCGTGCAACTCACTCGGCCAGGCCGTGTCGGCCTGCACGGGCAAAATGCCAAGGTGCACGGCCGTGCGCCTCTGCCCGTGCAGCCGAGCACGGGCTCTATAAATGGCCGTGCACGGCCATTTGGGTCAGAAACCCACTTTTTCTCGCCGGAATCCTCTCCCCCTCGCCGGAAAACCGCGCCAAACATACCTATTTTGATTTTTCCGGCCACTTTGGGTCCGTTTTTCACCAAACCAACACAAAACCCATTCTTTCCACACCCAAGGCGGCCTATCCCCCGAGTTTGAGCGCGTTTGGGCGACATTTTTGTCGCCGGAGGCGATTTCCGGCGAGAATCCGGCGAGGCTCTGACGAGCATTTCCGGGCAGATTTTCGGCATTTCGTCGCTTCCATCGCCTTCCCCTCATCTTCCCCTACACCTCTACTTGAGTCTCCAGGTTTGATTTTGCCCCTAACTTTGTTAATTTTGGAGAATTGAGTGTGTAGGGTGTTTGTTAGAGAATTTTTGTGAATCATGCGATTTGTGTGAAATTGATTGAGGGGAATGCATGGGATGTGATTGAATTATGTTGGGCAATGTCCCGTTTGTTTGATTGAGCCCTTGTGTGCAAGAATTTGGCCAATTTCATGCTTCACTTAATAGTGCACACAAGGTGTTCGATGAAATGCCTGTTTTCCATGCCATGTTGTGGCCACCGGTTGGGGCCCTTATTGATGTCGTTTGTGGGTGTTTTTGCTATGACTGTGAACCTTGAGTTGCCTACTTTATTGTGATTGTGCACCCCCACCCGGTTTATGCTTGATTTATCGAGTTTTTGACCCCCGAACTATGGATGAAACCATGGTTCGGCTGCTTCCTGTTCTTCAGTGTGGGGGTGGACTTGACCGTTTCTTTGGCTCTTTTGGTTCCACTTTGGGTTGTTGTTTTGCAGGGCAATGACACAACCTAATTTCCAGCACCCGTTCATCCGGGATCTCAGGAGGGGTTCCACCGCAGCGCGCTTCAAGCAAGTCGTGGAAACCCCGTTTGGCGCCCACCATTGCTTCTCCAAACGGGAGTTTCAGCAATTGCACTGCTACGACCAGATTTCCGCCGTGCTCGCCAACCCTGCATGGCGCCGTCTGCTCCAGATCTGCGAGACGTGCTACAACGAGCCGGTGTGGGAGTTCTACACCACGTTCAAGCACAACTCCACGACCAGGTACCATGATAGTACAGCCGTTCAATTCAGGCTGGGTGGGGTCCCCCGATCCTTGAGCTATCACGAGCTGGCTGAGGCTCTCGACCTCGACCTCGACGACCGTCGGGAGTACGTCACCGAGCTTAAAGAGCCGGAGGTGGACTTCAAGAGGCTGTACACCAGCCTGGCTCAGCCTGGCCAGACGCTTCCGTTCAAGTCTGGGAGGACGAAGGCATCGACCCTGCGGATCGAGTACCGACTTCTCCACCACCTGCTGGGGAAGTCTTACACTCCTACATATGATAGCTCCGGCCACATCACGAAGAGGCCCCTGTACTTCCTCGACTCGATCCGAGAGCGCTACCACCCTCTCCACCTGGGTTCGGTGGTGGCCAGGACATTTGCGAAGACGGCCAAGGAGCTGAAGAGCCTCCACTGCGCCCCCCTCATCACCCGCCTGGTCACCTTCTTCGGCCTCTCACTGCAGGGGTGCACCAAGGAGGGGGAGACCCAAATCTTTGGCGCTGCGACGATCGGGAAGATGCTGTTGTTGCGGGAGAGGAACGGTGTTCAGTGGGTCGAGGGATTTCCGGAGCCCGAGGAGCCCGAGGAGGAGGCTGACGATGCGGTGGACATCGATGAGGTGGAGGCTGCTGTGGATGCTGCTGCGGATGCTGCTGCGGCTGCTGCTGATGATCCCCCACCGACTGACTTCCATTTTGGGGGTGGCAGCTCCACTTTCCAAGGCCAGGACTACTTCACCCAGCAGTTCGAGCAGCTGCGGATACAGAACCAGCTGCTCCTCGACCAGCAGGTGCAGTTCCAGCAGCAGTACGCGGCAGATCAGGCCGAGTACCGGCACAGGCTGGACACGATCCAGGCTCAGCAGGGCGTGACTCTCGCCCATATCGAGCGGGAGAAGCGCCGTTCCCGGCGCATGCAGGAGGTTCAGCAGCACCTGCTTCAGCTGGTTCCGGGCGAGCCACCTGTATGGAGGACTCCCTGGGACGACTCCCCTCCACATGACGGCGCGGCTGGCGCTGCTGGTGATGATGCATTCATGGATGACATCGACTTCACCGATCTTGGCGACGAGTAGGCTGTACTCGTTGCCCGTCTCAGAGTGTTTGTTTTTGTTTTTTTTCAGACTTTTGGGTGTTTGCTCCATGTGTGCGGAGCTTGGACTTAGTGTCGGTTGTTTGTTGTTTTTGGTTTTTCATTTGTGGTTTGATGTAGCCGTCTGGGCTAACACTTATCCCTAACACCAGTGTGCTAGTGTTCTGATGTTCGATTTGTGCAGTATTGACCACTTCCCCGTTCGCTTCTCGCTGACTGGTCCACTTCCAGTCCCCCAGCAGTGTTCTTACCCGGTAACATCGTTCCCCTTATCTTTCCCTCTACTCCATTGAGGGCAATGTCGTGCTTAAGTGTGGGGGGATGTTTTGTATCGGTTGGAATATTTTAGATGGTGCTTGGAGCCTAGTCCACTGTCCGAATCTTACGATTTGAGGGCTCCAAGTACTGCTGTTTGATCATATTGGCACTGTGTTTTGATGGATGAATTGATTGGTTTTCGGATTAATGCATGACAACTTGTTTGCGACTAGGACAACCTATGATGAGGACTGAAATGTGCAGTAGAACGATGTAGGGGTT
The DNA here is from genome assembly GCA_946122785.1 of Linum tenue. Taxonomy (NCBI): domain Eukaryota; kingdom Viridiplantae; phylum Streptophyta; class Magnoliopsida; order Malpighiales; family Linaceae; genus Linum; species Linum tenue. The sequence goes on from CAMGYJ010000006.1 coordinate 29,296,855, forward strand.
CAGTTTTTCAACTGTTTGCTTGCCAACTGTGACTTGATCTGACTTGATCTGATTACTTGTTCTTGACAGTCGTTTATGCATCTAGTTCAGGGTATCAGAATGTGAGATAGAGCATATAGGTAGCCATGTGAGATTTGAGCCTGCTCGTTTCTTTCTTGTGTGATAGATCCCTCTTCCATGATGTGTAGCATTCACGTTGTCACTAGCTAAGATGATGGGGGCATAGGATTAGCCCACGCCCAAAACTGACTGTCCTGATGTGTCATATCCCCTAGTCAGCCCCTTTGAGCCGTGTGTTATCCTTTCTTTTGGTCTATAATGGAAAAAATCACCCTTGTCGCATCTTTTAGAAGGTTCCACAGAGTGGTTTTTACATATTCTCTGCTGTTTCTGCTTAAGTCTATGTGAGTGTTGGAGGCAGTGCTTAAATGTTGGGCATGTGTTTGAAATGTGCAGAAGTGGTGGCTCTCTTAAGAAATGAAAAGAAAAATAAAAGAAAAACAAAGAAAAATTGAAAGCAAAAGAGAACCACTACCAAAAATCTGAATAATGCCCAGTAAGTAGTGTTTCTTAGCAGTCTGGCTTGGAAATGCTGATGTTTATGCCTCCTTCGCTCTGGTGCTCTTGAGATGTTGAGTAATGCAGGATAGCAGAAAGAAAATGCCGGTTTGTTTGTCTGTGTTTGTGTGTTTGGGAAATGTGGAACCTTTTGCTATTAATGCTTCCACCACCTAAAAGGCCTTTTCCCCATGTCCAAGACCCTATCCAGTCATTTGAACCTGTGTCTAAGACCTCCTGATTAGTTAGTGGTGACATCCCATATGTGAGCTCTAGCATTTAGAGGCTGCCATCATGGTGAAGAGATGATAGGGATTGAGAGGAATCGCATGCGCATCTTTCGCATCAAATTGTCCTGACCCCACTGGTCGAGAGTGAGTGATTCATTTTCATTTTCTATATGCTCTTGTACCCCGGTGAGGACCTAGATTGCTCGGTCTCTATTCTGATGTCTTGAGTTGGATGCATGAGTTGACTGTTTTGAGTAAGTGGTTGAATCAAGTCTAGGTTGGCCAGTGAACAGGAGGGAGACTCTTCCTTTACTCGATTTGCTGCACTCGAATGTCCTTTGTGGTGGTTGTCCAGGTTGTTATTGAGGTTGTGCATGTATTGATGTTTGAAAACCAGTGCGATTCACGTGTTCTGTGCCTTTATGACTTGTCCCCAATGTAGGTTGATTGAAATATGTAAGCTTACCTAGTGTCTGACTTGGTTTGCTTGGGGACAAGCAAACGGTTAAGTGTGGGGGAGTTTGATAGACCGTCATTTACACATGTTTTTACCCTCATACTAACACCGTTTGAGGTGTTGATTCTCGTGTTTTAGGCCGATTTCACGCTAGGTTGTGCTTGGTTGTGTTATTTCAGGTCCTAGTACGTGAATGAAGGCTTAGGAGCGAGTCTGGGGTCGATTGGATGAAGAACGGACGAAGGGCAAACTTTTGGAGGAGTGCACGGCCAGACCAGGGGGCTGCACGGCCGTGCACTAGTGCCATTTGGCCGTGCGCCTCACGACGAGAGCTTGCACGGGCACAATCCAGGCTTGCACGGCCGTGCGCCTGGCCGTGCAAGAAGGCTGAGCTTAATAAACAAAACGGTGCGTTTGATGTTGCACGGCCAGATTGGGGTGGTGCACGGCCGTGCACCTGCCCGTGCACCTGGGGAAATCCGGTTTTAGTGCCTAATCCGAGCCAAAAGTGGGGGAATCGTTTTTTCAGAGCAGAAACAGAGCCCTAGAGAGAGAAAGTGCGAAGAACTCATCCTAGAAGCTATCTTGGAGCTGGATTTCATCGAATCGAGCCTGGAGATCGTCATAGGAGTGAACATCATCGTCCCGGAGCAGATTATCCTCATCGTTATGAGTATGACTAATCCGATTCTTGTTTTCTCTTCTCTCTCTATGGAGTAGAACCCTTCTCTCACTTGGGTATGAAGAACCCTAGTTCCTGATGTTAGGGATTTGATTGTAATGACTTGGGATGATATTATTGTTTGATTTTAATCGAATGACGCATGTTTCATGAATTGATTTGAGTCTGATCAGCTTGTCTCAATTTCTGCTTCAACCTGAGATAGATAGGATCTAATTAGGTTGTTAGAGCTTCTTCATTCGATAGTAGGAGATTGGCTATACGAGAGTTAGCCAATTTACTGCTTTGTACTGGTGTTCTTGACGCCAGTAGTGGAGTTCTGTGTTCATAGCCTCAGCTTTCTATCCTGGTGAAGACTAGTCGTCTGCCGGGTAGTTATACTGAGAGGGCTTGGTCAGCTTAAGAGATTCCAAGCTACTGTCGGATCTTCCGCAGTCTAATCAACAGTAAATCAACCCAGGGAATTGCAATTGAACCTAACTAAGGGGCTAGGGGGACTCAATCCCGAGTGACTCTTAACTGCTTTTGAAAACCGAACCATTTCCTGCTTTCTTACTGCTTTTGCGTTAAACAACAATCACTCGAACTAGTTTGCTAGATAATAGAGAATCACGGAGTAAGCAGTAGATCTAGACCCCGGGTTGATAATATAACTTGCCTGTTACTACATTCCCGGATTGCGATTACACTTGGTCGCAGTTTGGTGTTGTGTTTTGGCGTGTCAACCATGCAGCGCCTTCTTCCTGCGCTTGCACCTCTAAACGGGTTCCAACGCAGTTTTGTGCCGCACCTTTCCATCCACCTTCGCATGCATTTGCCTTGACTGGTACAACCGCCTACTAAACAGAATCATTCAGACGTTCGAAGAGTTCATCCGCCTATTCACCACCAAGCTTGCTTCCCAAAACGAAGGCCACTACATACGGTGGCGCTCATAGATGTACGACAAAAAGAAAACGAAAGCCTAAGAGTTTTCTATTCGAGGTAGTCCAGCATCGCCATGGGAGTCTGTGAGCTGACCCCCAAAAACACCGCACGTCACCTTATGGATTCCTCAAACAACTCCGAGCTGAGGAGTTTGTTGGCCAAACGCCCTGTGTTATCGTCCTAAGAGGAGGCCAAGGTGGAAAAGGCGATCACCCTAGAGAATGCAAGAGACGAGAAACCATGTCGCCAAACACTATTCCCGACCCATAACCATAGCAGATTCGGGAAACCACACATGGTGCCCGCGGCTGAACCTCAGAGGAAGCGCTCTCCAGAGCGGAACAGAAACGTGACTCACTCCTATTGTCACCCTAGAAAATGGCAAAGTGCAACCACTTCCTAAAGCGTAGTATAGCGGGTTTGGGTTTTAATGTCAACCCGGGTCCTAGATTTGATGACTACTCGATGAATTCTTGTTATCTAGCAGTGAAACTTTAGTGCAGGTCCAAATTAGAAAATAAAACAAAGCAAGTTAAACGGTTGTTTTCAAGTCGAGAGAGGTCACCCGAATATGGTTCCCCCTAGACTGCAGTTAAGTCGGATTGCAATTTACCAAGTTCAGTTTTCATGAAAGTTATACTGCGGAAGGTTCTTAAACAGTCTGAAGTCTCGACTAAAGGTCTCCAGACCCACTCAATCTGAGTCTCCAGCGGGCGACTAACCTCCACCGGAGTAAACAGATTGAGGCCCTAACGGACCAAACCTCCACTACCGACGTAAATTCAGTACAGAATAATGAATTGGCTCCTCGACTAAAGTCGCCAATTCACTACCTTCAACTAAGGGCGCTCTATCAACCTAGACAGATATTCTCGTTCTAGGTTAAAGCAGAAACAACAGGAATTTGATCAGGATTCAAGTCATTCAATCATTCAAACCTCAATCGAATATAATCAATTCACAAACTCTGTACATGGGCTCATACAATCAGACCTAACATACAAATCTAGGGTTCCCCATACCCAGATGAATGGGGAAACTACTCCATGGAGAGAGAAGTAAAATCAGATTCAGACGCGGAAATCATACTGTGAAGGATGGATTTCTGCTCCTGGACGTTGATCGACACTTCTCCAAGCTCAAGCCAAACTCCAATGGTGATGAAGATCAAGCTAGGGCACTTGGGAACTCTTGTTCGTCGCTTTCTCTCTCTAGGAATCGCTCTGTCTCTCTAAAAACTCGGAACCCTTGAATTTTGGCCTTCTTCTCCTTTGACCGGTCGAAATACCCGGTCGGGTATTTTGGGTCTTGACCGGGTATTATTAAAACGCGCGTTTTGGGTAAGGGAAAAATCCCCGGTCATGTCCAATAATCCCCGACCGGGCCCCTCTCTGTTTTTCAGGCGCCCAAAACCAAAATTCCCCGGCCTCCTCAAAATAATACCCGGCCGGGTATTATTGGTCATGGTCGGGTATTTTCTTCCTCCAACACACTTCAAGCCTCACTTGCTCCTTTTGACCCGAATCTCGTTCCTTCGCCTCGATTCCAACGCCGGGTCCTGAAATGTGACATAAATGCACAACCTAGCGTGAAATCGGCTTAAAATACGAGAATCAATATCTCAAACGGCTCAAGAATAGGGGTGAAAACATGTGTAATTATCGGTCTATCAAACTCCCCCACACTTAACCGTTTGCTTGTCCCCAAGCAAACCTAACTCAAACTAATGCAACTCTGCAGACCTCTATAGCAACAAACAACCCCGATCGTAGGTAGAGGACTTCCTAGATCATTTAGCAGCTTACGAGGTCAACCGACGCACAAGTCATCTCATAGCTTCCTCGGCGAGAACGCTAGTCTTGAGTCGGCATCATGGCAAATAGTGAACAGAGGACAAATGAATCGTGGATGAAGAGACTCTCAAAAACAAAAGATCATGGACTCACATTTTTCAAGGTGCTCGATTTTCTTCTTGAAGATGGTTGGAACCCCTTTTCTTTCGTTTTTGCTTGTTTTCTATTTTTTTTTCCAAAGGTTCCAACATGTTTTTCAGAAAATGGGGGCTCCCACCTAGCAAAGGTTTTGCGGGAGCCCGGCTCTTACCGGCCATGCCAGGAGCGGATGTCTCGAGCCTCATGCGGGGGAAAGACATGTAAGGGGGCTGGAGGTAGTAGGTGGAAATTGGGAACGGATTCCCGTCTCCCCTTACACACTTTCGCCCTATTCGCACGGGAGACGTTAATTTAAAGCACATTTTCGAGCACCTATTATTTCCAACACATGATACAAGAGTCCATGACAGGTAGAGAGTCCACAACACCACACAATTCAAGGGTCCTAAGATCACTAATTCACTCAATCAACCAACACAATATGAAGAAGAAATGAGACTTCTTAAATGCATCGACATCCTCCATAGTGCTACACTACCTCCCTAGGTTGCACATTACTACAGAGACTGTCAATTCAAAGCATACTGAGCAGGCAATTGCAAGGAACACGTACTTGGAGCCCTCAAATTTAAAAATTTGGACAGTGGACTAGGCTCCAAGCACACAAACAGATCTAATGCAGTCAAAAGATAAACATCCCGCCCACACTTAAGAACGACATTGCCCTCAATGGAGAAGAGGGAAGGAAAGGGGAACGATGTTACCGGTGTGCACGGACTGCAGGAGACTGGAAATGGACCAGTCGGCACGAAACGGACTAGAGAGAGGACCAGTCAGGAACACAGGCACAGCTAAAGGAAACCAAAGAGCTCAAACACAATACGTTAGGTCCAATGGTCAGCCCAATAGTACAGCATCCAAAAAATGAAAAGAAAAAGAAACAAAACCGATACAAAACAGTTTGCATGCTTACAAAGACAAAAACACTCAAAACATGCCACTAGGGCCCTCCGAGACCGAAGAAGTCGATCTGGTTCAAAAGGTCGTCGTCGCCATCCTCCGGTGGTGGGTGTGGTGGTGAATGATTCCACCGGGTGGTCCAGTGGTGCTCCTCTGGAGGGTGACAAGCCTGGAGCAGGTGCTCCGAGTACTCCATCAATCGGCGGCCACGATCTCTCTCCCGCTCGATGAGAGCACTAGTGACTCCCATATGGGTCTCCAAGCGGCCGAGGAACTCGTCAACAACCGTCAGCCTGGACTGGTACTCAGCCTGGTGGGCCGAATACTGCTGGTAGAACTGGACCTGATGGTCCCTGAGCTGCTGGTTCTGAAGACCAAGCTGCTGGAACTGGAGCCCCATCTGATGGAACTGCTCTGTGAAGAAATACATCGACGGACCAGAAGGACCAGAGGAGGACTCGCCTCTCTCTGATCTCCGTCGAGGCTGAAGGTCCCCTAGTGGAGAGAGCGGGGGCTCCGGCTCATCGGCATCCATGGCCCAGTCATCATCATCATCATCATCATCATCATCATCATCATCCTCCTCACCGGAGTAGTCAGCGTCCTCCTCGTCTTCATCGAGATCAACAGGCTCCTCAGGAGTCATGGAAAGCCCATCGACCCAAGTGCGGGTGCCATCAGTGATCAGAAGGAGTGCATTGTGGAGCACATCCCGGCTGAGGGGGGTGGAGCCGCCCAGTGCAGAAGAATCCTGAAGCCCCTGGAAGCTGATGTCGAAATGGCGCGCCAACCGGGTGATCAGGGGACCACAGTAGAGATGCTTGGGCTTCCCGTGGCACCGGGAGAAGCTGGTGGCCACGAAAGAACCCAAGTGCAGCATATGCTCCGGGTCTTGCATCGAGTACATAGCATAGAGCACCCGCTTCGGAATCTTGTGCGAGCCGGTGACATTGGGGACGATGGAGCGGGTGATATGAGCAGGTTCAGGATGTGCCACACCGGCTTGAGAGAGCGAACATATGTCTGGCCAGGGTCGAAGAAGTCCTGGGCATAGTCGGAGCGGGATATCCGGCGGTAGAACTCATCCTGGTTCCCGTCCGTCGGGTGTGCAACCTCCACCTCGTGGCAGTCGAATGGGTGGTACTCGATCCCCAAAGCATAGGCCAACCTGTCAATGGTTAGGTCCCGGGGGTATCCGCCCAGCCTAAACTTCACTGCATATGAGTCCCGGGCCGCCTTGTTGTCGTACTCGAACGTGGTGTAGAACTCCCACACCAGCTCAGTGAAGGTAGGCTCGTCGATAGTCAGCAGCGTCCGCCAATCGCGCTGACTGATGGTGGCGGTGAGGTCCGGCATGCAGTGGAGCTGCTCGAACACGGCCCACTCGAGATGGTGGTGGCGCTCCAATTTCCCCCAAATCACCTTGCGGAACTGGTCCGCGTAATCTGGGTGCAGGCGCAGGCCCTGCACAAACGGATGGTCTAGAGACATGTTCCTGCAAAATCAACAAACCAAAGGTGGAGCCAAGAAAAACTTGTCAGGACCAACATCATGGGTTCATCACTTCCCCCACACTTACGGACCACCTAGGCTAACATTTATAAGCACAGCCGGTTAAATCACAAGCAACTCAACCGGAATCAAGACAAGAACACAGAACCAACCACATTAAGTACACGGGCAGCACATATACCACGTATAAATCCATGCATACTCAAAGCATCCCTCACCCTACTCTAAATCAGGCATGCAAACACAGTTCTCGGTCCTACAATCTATAGTTCGATTTTCCAGGAAAAGAGTAATTGACAAGAAACACACCTGGAAACGCAAGTAGAACTGTAGCTAGGGCTCTAGAAATGGGTGAGGGACGCGAGAGGGAGCCAAAAATTTGCCCGGGAGGCTCGCCGGAAAATGGCCGGAAGGTCACCGGAAAGTCGCCGGAAAATGACCGGCGGCAACCAAAGAAGAGAGAGGGGAGAGGATTTGAGAGGAAGAGAGAGGAGAAATTTTGGAAAAATGAGGGTAGAGAGAGAAACTGACCGGGGGTTTCCTTTAAATAGCAAAAATCCCCGGTCGGGTCTCAAAAATACCCGGTCGGGTATTTTTGATTCCACGACCGGGGTTTCTTAAACGCAGCGTGCCGAGTGCAATAATATACCCGTCCTTGAGCCAAAAATACCCGGTCGGGTAATTTTGGGTCAAGGTCGGGTATTTTTGGAAAACGCTGCGTTCAAGGCCTTGAAAATCCCCGGCCTTGAACCAAAAATACCCGGTCGGGTAATTTTGGGACGAGGTCGGGTATTTCCCTTTTTTCACCCCGAGAAACAGAGAGGGTGCTGATCGTGGACCAAAAATATCCGGTCGGGTATTTTGGCCCACGACCGGGTATTTCCCCCCAATCGGCCAAAAATCTCATTCGCCCAAAATTTCAACCTCTCCTGCACGAAAACACCAAATCGAGGCATCAGAGACGACTGAACTTCACTACAGATATGCAACTGACTCGACACGACACAAAAACTCAGATAAAAGGGAAAAAGAAGTGCAAACCGTGGTGGGGTTGCCTCCCCACAAGCGCTTCTTTACCGTCTTTTAGCTGGACGCCCATGGCGGAACTAAGGGTCCGCGAGTTCCACCACCAACTCCGCACGTTCGACCTCGTCTCCCAGGTAGAGCTTGAGACGATGGCCATTCACTTTAAACGGCTCAGTTTGCAGGTTGGCAATCTCAATCATGCCATACGGGAACACCTGTGTGACCGTGAACGGTCCAGACCACCGGGAACGGAGTTTTCCGGGAAAGAGCTTCAGGCGAGAGTTATAGAGGAGAACTCGATCACCAACCTGGAACTCTTTCGGACCCCGCAACCGTGCATCGTGCAGGCGCTTAGTGCGCTCCTTGTACAGCTTGGTGTTCTCACAGGCGTGGTACCGCCACTCCTCCAGCTCCAGTATCTGCATTTTGCGCTCAACACCTGCAACACTAACATCCAAGTTGAGCAGCTTAAGGGCCCAGAAGGCCTTGTGCTCTAGCTCCACGGGCAAATGGCATGCCTTTCCATAGACAAGCCGGTACGGTGAAGTACCAATGGGTGTCTTGTAGGCAGTGCGATACGCCCAGAGAGCATCATCGAGCTTGGTGGACCAATCCTTGCGGGAATGATCCACCGTCTTCTCTAGGATCCGCTTGAGCTCCCGGTTCGTCAGCTCGGCCTGGCCACTGGTCTGAGGATGATAGGCCACGGACACCTTGTGAGTCACACCATAGCGAGACAGTAGCTTATCAAATTGGCTCTGGAAATGGGTGCCTCGATCGCTTATGATGGTTCTAGGTGTCTCAAACCGGGAGAATAGCTGCTTTAGAAAACCACAAACATGTCTAGCATCATTAGTGGGCAAAGCTTGCGCCTCAGCCCACCTAGAGACGTAGTCAACAGCAACCAGAATATAGGTATTGCCAAAAGATGGAGGGAAGGGGCCCATGAAGTTGATACCCCAGACATAAAAAATTTCACAGGTTATAAACACATTCTGGGGCATCTCATCACGGGCAGAGATGTTACCTGACCTCTGGCATCGGTCGCACCGGCGTGCGAAGGCGTCTGCGTCCTTGAAGAGCGTGGGCCAGTAGAAGCCTGATTGGAGCACCTTCCTTGCCGTGCGGATTCCTCCGTGGTGACCGCCAGTAGGTCCCTCATGACAGTGAGATAGAATGCCCTCCATCTCACTCTCCATAACACAGCGACGGATGATCCCGTCGGCTCCGATCCTAAAAAGATGAGGGTCATCCCAGAAGTAATGCTTCAGATCGGAGAAAAACTTCCTCTTGGTGTGAGTTGTCATCCCCTTGGGCAGTTGCTGGCCCACCAAATAGTTCGCAAAATCAGAATACCAGGGGGCGACACTCTCCACCAGGCACATCATCATCAGTCTCTCATCTGGGAAGGAGTCGTTGATCTCCTCCACGAGGTTGTCCGCAGGAGGTGCGTCCAACCGGGAGAGGTGATCAGCTGCTACATTCTCCGCTCCCTTCTTGTCCCGAATCTCAATATCAAACTCCTGCAGTAATAAGATCCATCGTATGAGCCTAGGCTTGGCATCGGCCTTGCTCATCAGGTATCGAATCACGGAGTGATCTGTATACACGGTCACATGGGACAAGACCAGATAGGGACGAAATTTGTCGAAGGCAAACACCACTGCGAGCAGCTCCTTCTCCGTGGTGGCGTAGTTCTCCTGGGCATCATTGAGGGTCTTCGAGGCATAGTAGATAGGTCGGAAGTGTTGATCTCGCCTCTGCCCCAAGACAGCTCCAACAGCAAAGTCACTGGCGTCGCACATAAGCTCAAATGGTAGGGACCAGTCAGGAACAACCATGATAGGAGCTTGGGTGAGCTTCTCCTTCAAGGTTGTGAACGCCGCTGTGCATGCATCAGTGAAATGGAAGGGGGCATCCTTCTCTAGAAGCTTAGTCAGGGGCAGGGCGATCTTCGAGAAATCCTTGATGAACCGCCTGTAGAACCCTGCATGGCCTAAAAAACTCCGGATCCCCTTAACAGATGTAGGAGGAGGCAGCTTGCTGATAGTCTCGATCTTTGCTCTGTCCACCTCAATCCCCATCTTGGAGATCTTATGCCCAAGAACTAAGCCTTCTCGAACCATGAAGTGACACTTCTCCCAACTCAGTGCCAGGTTCGTTTCTTCACACCGTTTAAGGACAAGTTCCAGGTTATGGAGACAGTGAGAGAATGAGTCTCCATAAACCGAGAAATCGTCCATAAACACCTCCATAATCTCGCCGACCAGACGGTCAAAGATAGCGAGCATGCATCGCTGAAAAGTGGCCGGGGCATTGCATAGCCCGAATGGAATCCTCCGGTAGGCAAATGTGCCGAAGGGGCAGGTGAAAGTGGTCTTCGCCTGGTCCTCCGGTGCAATGGGGATATGAAAGTACCCGTACATCCCTTCCAAGAAATAGTAGAACTCGTGCCCCGCCAATCTCTCCAGCATCTGATCAATGAACGGCAGCGGGAAGTGGTCCTTCCGAGTGGCGTCGTTGAGACGCCGATAATCAATGCAAACCCGGTACCCAGTCACCGTGCGCATCGGGATGAGCTCATTCTTCTCGTTAGGCACCACGGTCATCCCACCCTTTTTGGGAACCACCTGGGTGGGACTAACCCACTCGCTGTCAGAAATGGCGAAGATGATCCCCGCGTCCATCAGCTTCACGATCTCGGCCCGAACCACAGCTTCCAGGTTCGGTGTCAATCTCCTCTGCGGCTGTCTCACTGGCCGCATCTCATCCTCCAGCAGTATCCAGTGGGAGCAGAAGGAGGGGCTGATCCCCCGGATGTCTGTGATCTTTCACGCTAAAGCTCGCTCGTACTGCTTCAGCAAGGCCACCAATCTGTTCTTCTGCTCGGGTGTGAGGGTCGAGCTGATGATGACTGGCAGCTTATTCCCCTCCCGGAGAAATGCATACTCCAAATAAGGAGGGAGGGGCTTAAGCTCCAGCTCTGGTGGTTCCTCCAAGGAGGTAGTGATGCAGGTGGAGGATGAGATCGGTTTGAACAGCCTGTCGCCCTCCAAGAATGGGTCACTCTCCAATGCGGCCAACTGCTCCGCCAGCTGCGGCTCCTGCGTTGCTTGCTCACCTAGCAAAATACAACGCTCAAGAGCATCATCAGTACCCGCACTCGTGATGGCGAGTGCGGTCTCAAAATCAGTAAGCACATCACAGTAATCTATGTCATCATGAAAATGAGAGTGTTTCCCATTTTCAGACACAGAAAAAGTAGCTTGTTCATCACCCGCACGCAGGATTAATTTACCACTATGCACATCAATAAGAGCCTTGGCGGTGGTGAGAAACGGTCTACCCAAAATCAAAGGCACATCCACATCTTCATTTATATCCAAAATAACAAAGTCAACAGGATATGTGAATGCACCAACATTAACAAGCAGATCCTCAATGATACCCCTAGGATGCACGATGGAACGATCAGCTAACTTAATGCTCATCCTAGTAGCTTTAGGTTCACCTAGGTCTAGCTTCTTAAACAAGTTGTAAGGCATGACATTTATACTAGCGCCTAGGTCCGGCAAGGACTTTCCTACATGCAAGCTGCCAATAACAAGAGGGATAGTGAAACTCCCTGGGTCTTTGCGCTTCTCGGGCAGCTTGTTCTGCAGGATAGCAGAACACTCCTCGCTTAGCATCACTGTCGAAAGATCCCCAAGTTTCTTCTTGTTGGTGAGGAGGTCTTTCATGAACTTGGCATACTTGGGCATCTTCGACAGTGCCTCCACGAACGGCATGCTGACGTTGACCTGCTTCAACATTGCCATGAACTTGGCAAACTCTATCTCCAGCTTGTCTTTATGAAGTCGAGTGGGGAAGGGCAGCTGGGGTATATGCTCCTTAACCACAGGCTGCGGCTTGGGAGCAGGTGCTTCGCTGCCTCCCCCCACTTCTGCGTTATCAGCTGGAGGTGTTGAAGCAGGTAGTGGCTCGTCTCGCCCAGGCTAGGCAGGAGCAGCAGATATGGTCTTGCCACTCCTGGTAGTGATGGCATCCAGGTGCTGGAGAGGTTCACGAGGGTTCGGTATAGTGGTGGCAGGCAGAGTCCCCGGTGCCCTGGTAGTGTTCTGGCGAGCTAAGCTCCCAATCTGATTCTGTAGATCTTGCAGAATGGCACCTTGGTTTCTCTGGCCCGCCTCCATTGAGGCTATGTTCTGATCCATCCTCGTGAAATTCGCCTGGCTGGTAGTCATGAATGCCTGCAAAATATTCTTCAGATCCGTCATCTGATTATCTGGAGCTGGAGCTGCTGGGGGCTGGGCATACTGAACGCTGGGCTGCTGGAATGGTTGCCCCTGCCTAGGCAGGTAGGGCTGCTGCTGTGGTGGTGGCCCCTGCCTAGCTTGGAAGGGCTGTCTCTGCTGAAAACCACCCGCTGGTGCTGGGAAACCAGGGGGTTTAGTGGTGTTGTTGTTCCAGGCGAAGTTGGGATGTTGGCGCCACCCCTCATTGTAGGTATTCTATATGGGTCCAGGCGCCGAGCATTGGCGATGAAGTCCACCTGTTCTTGGGGGGTAGAGGACTCCCTCATAGCTTGACAGTCCTCCACCAGATGATTCGGGCTCTCACACCACTGACACTGAGCTACTGGAGGCGTAGCTGTAACTCGGCCCGGAATAAGACTGTTGGGCTGCTTCAATGTCTGCACCAACTCAGCCACCTGCTGCTCTAACCCGGACCTGGCCTCCATAGAGTGCACACCACCGTCCCGGGAATTTTTGCCTCTGCTGTTCTGCCCCCAGGAATGATCTCGGGCAGCCAAGGTACTAATCATCTGGTTAAGCTCGGGTGGAGACTTAGTGAGAATATCCCTTCCTGGGCATAGAGACTCAATAACCCTCTAGCTGTCCGGGGAGAGAGCACTGTAGAAGTTCCCCACTGTGAATGCATCACTGAAGCCATGATGGGGACACTGCCAGAAATATCCCATGTACCGCTCCCATGCATCACGAAGAGACTCGTCTGGCTCTTGGCGGAAGTGAGTGATCTCCCGCTGAATCTCTGTGGTTTTCGATGCCGGATAGTACCTGTGCACGAACTTGTCTGCCAGATCGTCCCAAGAAGTGATGGACAATGGGGGCTGGGTCTCCAACTACCTCTTAGCATTCCCCGCCAGAGAATAGGGGAAAAGGTGAAGACGGATTGCGTCATCCGGGACACCGTTCAGTTTGAACCCGTTCGTCAGCTTCAGAAAACGGGAAAGGTGCACCCTTGCTTCCTCATCCTTCAAGCCATGGAACTAGATAGAGGATGTAATGAGTTGAATCCAGCATGGCTTGATCTCGAAGTTGTTCGCTGAAATGGGCGGAGAGAGGATGACCGGGCGGATGTCAGCAATCCGTGGAGTGTAATAGTACTCCAAGGTGGGACCCTACGGCGGTGCTTGGGCCCTGGGGTCGTTCCCCAAGAGCTGATTCCCCGGAGGTGGGTTGTGGTCGCCTTCCATCTCGTACTCGTCCTCGGACTCGGTGCTCAAATGGCCGTCTATGCGCTCTACCGTAGCCAGTCTAGCTCGCTGTTGTCTCCTAAGTTGGTGGCAGGTGCGTTCAATCTCTGGATCCAACGGCAGTAAACCTCCCGACTGGCTACGGGTCATGCACTATCTGCACACAATCAAGCAATGCAAACCCGTGAAGGCACAAGTGGGAACGAACAAACACTCAATGTGAAAATGAAAATGCTAAAGTAACAGAAATCACTTTTCTTCAACAACCTAGCCGTCCCCGGCAACGACGCCAAAAACTTGACTCACTCCTACTGTCACCCTAGAAAATGGCCAAGTGCAACCACTTCCTAAAGCGTAGTATAGCGTGTTTGGGTTTTAATGTCAACCCGGGTCCTAGATTTGATGACTACTCAGTGAATTCTTGTTATCTAGCAGTGAAACTTTAGTGCAGGTCCAAATTAACAAACAAAACAAAGCAAGTTAAACGGTTGTTTTCAAGTCGAGAGAGGTCACCCGGATATGGTTCCCCCTAGACAGCAGTTAAGCCGGATTGCAATTTACCAAGTTCAGTTTTCATGAAAGTTATACTGCGGAAGGTTCTTAAACAGTCTGAAGTCTCGACTAAAGGTCTCCAGACCCTCTCAATCTGAGTCTCCAGCGGGCGAATGACCTCCACTGGAGTAAACAGATTGAGGCCCTAACGAACCAAACCTCCACTACCGACGTAAATTCGGTACTGAATAATGAATTGGCTCCTCGACTAAAGTCGCCAATTCACTACCTTCAACTAAGGGCGCTCTATCAACCTAGGCAGATATTCTTGTTCTAGGTTAAAGCAGAAACAACAGGAATTTGATCAGGATTCAAGTCATTCAATCATTCAAACCTCAATCGAATATAATCAATTCACAAACTCTGTACTTGGGTTCATACAATCAGACCTAACATACAAATCTAGGGTTCCCCATACCCAGATGAATGGGGAAACTACTCCATGGAGAGAGAAGCAAAAGCAGATTCAGACGCGGAAATCATACTGTGAAGGATGGATTTCTGCTCCTGGACGTTGATCGGCACTTCTCCAAGCTCAAGCCAAGCTCCAATGGTGATGAAGATCAAGCTAGGGCACTTGGGAACTCTTGTAAATTGCTTTCTCTCTCTAGGAATCGCTCTGTCTCTCTAAAAACTCGGAACCCTTGAATTTTGGCCTTCTTCTCCTTTAAATCTGCTGTCTGTCGCGATACCCGGTCGGGTATTTTGGGTCTTGACCGGGTATTATTAAAACGCGCATTTTGGGTAAGGGAAAAATCCCCGGTCATGTCCAATAATCCCCGACCGGGGATTTTAGCTCCACGACCGGGCCCCTCTCTGTTTCTCAGGCGCCCAAAACCAAAATTCCCCGGCCTCCTCAAAATAATACCCGGCCGGGTATTATTGGTCATGGCCGGGTATTTTCTTCCTCCAACACACTTCAAGCCTCACTTGCTCCTTTCGACCCGAATCTCGTTCCTTCGCCTCAATTCCAACGCCAGGTCCTGAAATGTGACATAAACGCACAACCTAGCGTGAAATCGGCTTAAAATATGAGAATCAATATCTCAAACGGCTCAAGAATAGGGGTGAAAACATGTGTAATTATCGGTCTATCGAAACGATAGAAATTTCACACCGCTGAACGACACGGTAAGAGAAAAGGGGTACCGCATAAACTGGGCAGACCCCCAATGGCAACTGGAGAACCGAAGCAACCACCGCAAGTACTGTGAGTTTCACCGCGAGACTGGTCACATCAATGAACATTGCTACAATCTAAAAGTTGAAACTAAGGCACTCATCGCGCGAGGCACTTGCAGAATACGTGCAGACAAGTGATCATGTGCTGCCATAGAAACGGCCACTCCCCCCACAAATAGGGTACAATGAAGAAACCGGTGGCCTGGTAATACGGAAGGAAATTGGGGTAGTATCAGCCGAAGGAACCAGACCGCACAAGAAACCAAAAAGAGAAAGGGCGCTCGAGTGCGGGGCAACAACAACAACGCCATTGTTACCGCTTGACTGCGATGAAAAATTGATACAATCCTGGAATCGATCAAATTCCATCCAACATTGATCATCAAAGAGGCCAAGTCGAATTGAAGAGAAGAAGCTAAAAATTGTCCAAGTATTTTTCATCTTGGTTCTCTCAATTGGCTCGATAAAAATTCGAGTTTAATAGCTTGTTTTGAAGATAAGAAGTTTATCTACACGATAGTATGCTTGGTATCCCGAGGGAAGTCCATAAAGTCATTTTCCAGACGTCCAAAGATGCTACCTGGAAAGCTAACAATTGCCCGAAAATGGCTAACGCAGAAAACTGTTTTGTGAAGCCTACTTTGGAGCTCAATTTGAGGACTATGGATCTGATTTGAGTCCAAAGGCTTCCACAACATGAAAATATGTATGTTTTTTTCTACAAAGGAAAGGAATTGGATGAAGGATTGGAGTTCTAGAAGGCCTCGAACGAAAGGCACGTAGTTAGTACGAAAGCTATTTTCTTGCAGTTTGCTTGTGCTAAAAGGCAGCTTACTTGTGCTTCAAGAAAGAGAGTTTGAGTCCGAAAATTGTGACCTTTTAGAGTTTGTTTTTACCTTATTTGTTTCCTAGATCCATTAGGTTTGTATTAGTTTTTCTTTGCCTTTAAATACCTTTCTATTTACGTTGTAAACAATCAAGTTTTGTTGAATTAAATTACTCGGCAGAGTTTTGTGTTCTTTGACTTGTATCTCGAGAATCAAACCCTTGAGTTAACTTTGTGTGGAATTCCATTGCTAATTCAAGAATCCTTGTCAAGCTTTTATGTGAGGTTTCCATATTTGTTTAACAAGTTTCTTATCAATCAAGTAAACACCTTGATTGTGGCGAAATTCTACCTTTCCATCGTTATCGTTCGATTGTTTGTGTTAGCTGCAATTTATGATCAAAAGCACCCACTGGTGCTTTATCACAAATATCTAGAGGGAGGCTCGTCCGAAGATTCGCTGCTCATCACCGCCTTAGTTGTCGCATGCAAGGTGCACCGTTTGCTCATAGACGGAGGCAGCGAAATGAATATATTTTTCAAACAGACCCTCGATCTGATGGATATAGACCCGGGGATGATTCACCAAGCGGAAGGAAATCTAGTGGGCTTATCGAGATCGCGAGTGCCATTCATCGGCTCTATCACTCTCCCTGTGGTGCTGGGCGATCAAAATCCCTGAGCAACGGAACAAATTGAATTCAACATCGTAGACTGCAAATCGCCGCACAACATGATTTTGGGGCGTCCATTTCTCACGAAGTTCAGGACGTTACCATCCACTTGCAACCAACTCATAAAATTCCCAAATTAAAAGGGGACGGGCTTCGTGAGAGGCAAACACAGAGAGCCCACAACGTAGAGAAGGACACACGAGTTCAAGAGGAGCAGCAGTCACTCCCTGCAGATTCAGACATCAAGATACCACTAGGCCCGCCCAACCTGACCGACATGTCCGCTTGTCAACCCATTTCCTTGACGATATGATGCAGCCGCTCATACAACTGCTGGTGGAGTACAAAGAGCTCTTTGCTTGGAGTACACAAGCCATTCCCAGGGTTCAAAGGGAAATCGCGGAACATGACCTGGCAGTAGCAAGAAACGCGGAACCAATACAACAGGGTCGACGGACTTTCACGGGAGAAAAGTTGAAGGCTATAAGAGAAGAGGTAGCGCGTTTGTTAGAAGCGGGCATGATCAAACCAATCCAGTTCCCCAAATGGCTCTCCAATGTGGTCTTAGTGAAGAAGGTGTCGGGGGCTTGGTGCATGTGCGTTGACTACAGGACGCTCAACAAACTTTGCCCGATTGATCTGTATCCACTCCCACGGATTGATTTGCGGGTGGATGCAACGTCCAATCACGACATGATCTCATTCTTGGACATGTTCTCCGGGCACCACCAAATTCCCATGAGCCGCAAAAACTAGGAGAAACCTGCTTTTATGACCCCGTTTGGGAACTTCTGTTTCGTCGGGATGCCCTTTGGTCTTAAAAACGCAGGAGCCACCTATCAACGCCTTATCAACACGGTCTTCGAAAATCATATAAGACAATAGTTCTGGGAGAATGTGATCACCATGCTGGAGACCAACCAGCTCCCCCATGACTTCCACAAACGAGTCAAGTGGGTCTGTGCCTCTCAATTCTATAAACTTCTGGTCAAGCCACTAGACATAGCTAAATACTCTAAGACTAGACTGCAGCGGGTCAAGGGACACTACATCACATGTGGAAGGGAGAAGAGGTACCGAATTTTCGATAGGTGGTGGAAAGAAGAGATTGTTGGGCAAGAAGAGAGCAATGTGATTATGATAAGGAGGAGCAAGTTTGCAAGCTTGACGTAGGACACATTGTTCTGGGCGAGGGTGGAGGAAGCCAGAGATGGCTGGAGAGTGTTAGGACAGAAAGGGATCCTTGGAAATAAGTCGTGCTGTGGGAGAGACTTCATGGGTTTGAGAGGTATGCAAGAGGATTGGTTGAGATAAGCGATGGCAATTTTGCCTATACCCATGGGTTTTTTACTATCCAACCCAATTGGGTTGGGTATGAAATCCAAATAGATGGATATGGGTAGAGTTTGATGGGTTTGTACCTATACCCATTTACTTGGGTTGGGTTTATAACAAATGGATTTGGGTTTGTACCCATGCCCAAATGCAAATTACAGTTTGGTACTTAAACTTAATAGATATGCATATTTAGTACCTAAATTGTATTTTTTTGCATACAAGTCCTCAAAATATCGATGGAAAATTATGTTTTGGTACCTAATTTTTTTTTGTCTTATATTTTGGTATCTAAACTTTTCAAGTTTTACAAATAGTTCCAATTTTTGCATGTGTAGTTAAAACACCCTCAAGTATATGGATATCCATATCCAACTCATACCCATTTAGATTATCGAAGCAATATCCATACCTTACCCAAACCCATCTACAAACCCCCAAACCTATATGCACTTCACCCATACCCAACCCATTATGAATGGGTCTACTTGGGTTTGGGTATAATTACCCATGGGCTGGTAATTGCAATCCCTGTTGAGATCAAGGAGGTATCTAAAGACGTTGTGGCTAAGAATTCCAGCTATTGCTTGTGGGCGAGGGACTATCGACAGGTGAGATCACACATTGAGGCACTTTTGCGCCCCCAGTTCCCTAATTTGATGAATGGGGCTTAAATTTTCTGATGGTGATCAATGAAGGTATATAAGCTTGTTGCATGTAGATGTTTAGTATTACTATGATAGACTGATTTTTGTTAATATAGCAACGATTTTGTAATATAGAAGTGACAAAGACACAAGTATTCTGCATATATGAGACAATTTACTGTGATGATACAAAGTAAACTAGGCTCACTATTAGAGAGGGGTAAATTCAAACAATGAAGCGCTTTTAAATAAAGAATTTGGTTAGAGCCCTCAAATTTGAAAATAAAAATTGGGCATTTAGAAGATTCCAAGCAATCTCAAACATGTCAAATCATCATCTCACAATCACCACACAAAATGCTATCCACTCATAATCAACAAACATTGAACATAAAAGCATTGATAAACAAAATCACTACATCCACTCACACCTGAATCGAACATTGTCCACAATGTGCCTAACACAAGAGGAAGTACGCAAAACAAGTTTACCACATTGAAGAATAGGTAAACAAGATGAAAAAGGTCGAATGTAGGTTAATTTGAACTCATGAGGTGGGTACAATAGATAAAGGAGACACATGAATGATATAGTTATTCACTACTAAACTAGAAAACGTAAACAGAAAAGGAAAAGAAAACAAATTGAAGTTGGGTTGCCTCCCAACAAACCATTGTTCAACGTAAATGAGTTAGACAGTTGCTCTTATGTCTCGGTTCATCGCAAGATCTCTTTGAAATTGAGATTCTTGTCGGTGATATAAAGTCTAAATTCAGGAGCATTGGGTAAGATATTTGGTGCAGACTTATTGGCTTGATCAACAAAGCGGTGTTGCTTTCGAGACCTCTTCTTCCATTCTACTTTCTTCTATTTGTCCCAAACTAAATAAGGTATCATAGATTGACCACCATTGTGATACGGACTGAAACTGAATGAATGCATGTCTCCTCTTTCTTGGCCGGAGTAAGCCACACTCTCTTTTCTTGGCGAGATAACCAGTTTTTGTTCTCAAGAAATAACTTGCCTGTTATTCCCCATTTGTTGAACTTAAATACAAGAGAGCTTGAATTTGGAATGACCTGACTATGTGGAATTACCTCCCACGACCTACTCTACTGCTACTGATCTTCCTCCACTTAAGGTGGAGAGTATATTATTGACTCAACCACTTTCAACCACTGCTCCTAACCACAAGGAACGACTCATTCAAAATGCTAACAATAATAAGAAAACTACTCCTACAACGACAAGCTTGATTTGTTGCTGGGTTGGGCTATTCGTAGTCCTGGTAGCGAGGGTTGAGCTGTCGCGTGTGAGCTGAACGGCGACGTATGAGCTCATAACATTGCATCCATGACGAAGAACTAATGATGTTCCATAAACTTGTTGTAACACTCCCCGACCCCGATCCCGACCCCATCCCTTTCGTGTTTCTAGTTAAGGATCACGAACCCCTTCGCGATTTCTAAACTCGATTCATCGATAGTCTAATTCGAAGCTCGTATTTTATTAGCGATGACGTTTGAGGGTTCGATCAACGAGGTGATCAACGTCCTGGGTCATCCAACCTAGGCCTAGGCATGTTCTAGAGGTAAGGGAACTCGATCCCTTTAAGTTAGATCGATCGATTTGGTGATTTTTCGTGAGGGTGCAATTCTGGGTTTTTAGCAACCGACGTAACAGGCTTTTAGTGACAGATTTTGGGTGTAATTTAATGTGGGGATTTTTGAAGATGTATTTCTATTTTTAGAAATTGTTTGAATATTCGTTTTAATTAAATAAAAATATTACCGAGTGGGTTTTAAGGGTTTGATAATTTCACAGGGTATAGGTGCTCATGATTGACATAGAAAAATTATTATCTGAATTGTTAAGAATGTTCAAGTTAGGTGAAAAATTCGTCGATGACAAAAATAATTAGGAAAAATGGTCGGTTTTGAAGGGATTAATTCTAGAAAAATTTTAAAGGGGGTTAAGGGAATTTTGGAGTGAGGTTTGAGGATTTGAATTTGAGAAGAGGGTGTCTGGGTGGATAGAAAGGGGTTTTACATCGAGAAAAGTCATCTTAAATTATGTATTTCTTATTAATAGGTTTCCCCAAGATAATCTGGCTAATGAGGGGTTTCTTCAAGGAAGGAATAGAGGAGTCATCTTTTCGAGGTGAGTGTAAAGCGGTTAAAATCTCCGTCGTAGGTCTTTTAATTTATGCTTTTCGTTCAAGTTATTATTTAGTTAATTTTTGAGTAATGCGCGATATGTGTGTGAGGCATCCCACCGCCTGTAAGGGTGGGGGCATGCGTTGTGCTATGTATAAATGTATGGATGTAAGATTGTAATAGTTGATTAATGGTAAGAGGAACCCCCGGGCGGTTGGGCCACTAGTGGACGCGGTAGATGGTCGGGTCACTGCTGGACGGCGAGACGTAACGCAGCAGTTGATCGAGTATGTTTGGGTCACTACTGGACGGCGAGACGTAACGCAATAGTTGACCAGGCATGGACTGGACGACGAGACGTAACGCAGTGCCATTGCCGAATTTGGGTATGCAACCGGACGGCGAGACATAACGCGGTTGGCATACTAGGGTAGGGACACTGGACAGCGAGACGTAACGCAGTGGTCCCTAGTGTTGGTGTCTATGATTTAAAAATATAAGTAAGGAAACTCTAAAGATAAGATAGGAGTAGAGATCTCTTATAGACTGTTTGATAACAAAGTATAAAGGATGAAAGCAAGAACGACTTTTGTCTAAGTCAAGAACCCGAATAATGTGTTTCAAAAGGAGTCTCTTAGGGCGAAGACCTTAGGAAGTAACGACGAGACTGACCCCTTATCACTCACCAGGTGCAGAGAGGGGAAGAGAACGCATCTATCAAGAGGAGGTTACTCGAGGAGAGCAATTGCGGCAAACCTGAAGATGTCAACTGGATCTGTGTAACGAGATGGGACCTCCCATTATATCTGTCTTTAGTTTCATGTCTTAATGAGTATACTGGGAAACTCAAGGTCAGTGTTTTATGTTTTGTTGCTCTCGATTGAGTTCGCCCAAGTGTTTAGGGCATTTCACTTGAAAATCTTAAACATTGTTGTTGTTGATTTTTTGGTTTTGACTTGTAAACCTGTTTTGGGTTGCTCCGAAGTAACCGGTTTGTGGTTTGAGTTATGGTTTGGTTTTGCAAAAAGGATCGGGTCGTTTCACTTGTTACAAACCTTTCTTAGCTAGGAGATGAGAAAGCACACTCTATCTTTGATTGAAATAAAAATGAGCAAGTTAACCAAAATTACATCGAAATCACACTAGAACATTACCATTTATCTACACATAGCACAATCTCAACCTTAAATAAAAAAGACAAAGTATGATGGTACATTCAAACATCTAAATATATGGTTATAAATTTGTGATTTTTCCCCGAAATACCAGTGTTAAAAAAATTATGAAAATACCACCTAACCAAGAAAAATTCCACAAATACCACTATTTCTTCAAAACTGCCACATGGGTAGGTGGTTTGTGAGAGAACCGCATGTTGAGGATGCGGTTTATATTTTTGTTAGAAATCGCCCCTCCCTAAAGCGGTTCTGCGGCTGACCTAGAACGGACTGCTTGTTGATGGGGAATGTCATCTTCATCAGGGTTGTGCTTCCTCTTGATCTCCGCTGTCAATCAAGTGATGGATACTTGGCGGCTCCTCAATGGTGCATTATCATCGTCCTCAAATTATCCTTGTTCCTTTTCTGGCACCATCAACCCCAAGGTGGTCCATAGCAATTACTGCCAACCGCTCATCTCGTCAACATCTTAAGGTGGTGAATGATCGTCCACACACACAACATCGCCATCGATGGACAAATCGGTTAGGATGGCCATGTCCTTCAGTGTGACGGTGCACTCGCCTTCACGAAAGTTGAAGCAATGTGTCTCCTTTCGCCATCTCTCCACCAATGTTCTGATGAGTTGGCGGTCGATCTTTATCCCTACAAAGTGCCTAATCAAATCCAACCTTGCCCTTCTTAGAAAGGACAAGATGGCGTCGTTCCTTGGGATGGGAGCACATTGCTCGTACCACTAGAGCGGACTATATTGCATCTTAGCAAAAAATTTAACTTTCATCATAAGTTTTTTATTTATAAATATATAAATCTATTATAACAAGCAATATAAATTAACAAAATCAAGGTTATTTCCAAGATATATACATAATTTCATAAAAAAAACATATTTAGTTAACTAAAATGAATTGTATTTTCAAATTAAATAAAATTATTTTTGTACACATACACATAAATCCATTATATTATTTTGTAAATCGTATTGGTTGTTTTCAATAATTTAAAACAATACAAGTACACTCGTGAGACAGTTAGAAGAGATATACAACTCTTTAGAAACACAATCTTTTTGACAGAAAAAGGGGGATCCGAGAATCGCTTAAAACCCAATCCTTCCAGGAAATGGGAGGATCATGATGATCGCTTAAGCCCCTATTTCCTTAGGCATGCATCTCTTTATAAAGATTCTAAGTAAGTGGCACATTGTATTATCCTAAATAATTGAAAATAATCAATACGATTGACAAGTAATAAATTTATTTTACAAATCACTAACTTACGTTAACAAAATATAAATGAAAAATAATGATAAATTATATCTACCTTTTGATCGTTCCAAACATCTCTTGAACGATGGTTAGGTTGGCCATATAGCACAGATGAATCAGGCGATACTTGATTAGCATAATATCTTTGATTGTTTATATCCACGTCCTCCCCAACCTACGATATCATAACAACAACATAAATTAAATAGTATATAGATAAAATAAAAAAAATTATAACAACTACAAAAATTTGGTAAAATGAGTACGTATCGCTTGATAGTCATCATAATAAATATCCTCTTCTTCGAAAATCAACCATTTTTTCAGGAAGTCGGACAAAGATTCGACGAATTCAACTGGTTTTGAAAGAAAAACATAAGAAATGTTTTTAAAAGCAGTTTGGACTTAGCCGCAACCAACAGACCACTATTTCCTAGGTTTTTTGGTGGAGAGGGGGATGGATAGAGAGATACAATAGTGGGTTTTGGTGTGAAAAATGAAGGAGAGGGGGGTTAGATAGCACACAGGCCGCATGCTGGAGGAGGGGGGTTGGCCATTTTACACCAAACGAAAACCGCTACGTTTTTCCAAACGCAAAACGCACTTCGGAGGAGCAGTTTTCACTCCCAGACGCGGATCGGTGAGCTGGCAAGCGGTTTTCCGTCGGATCGCGTCTACATCAGATGGTTCCACAGACCGCCTCGTTGCCATGCGTTTTGTCAGCCGCCCTAATGGAAACCGCCTCCCCACTAAGCGGTTCTCATGTAAAGGTTTTCAAGAAAAGGTGATATTTGTGAAATTTTAGCGGGTTGGGTGGTATTTCTGTAATATGTTTTAACAGTGATATTTATGCAATATTTTTTAACAGTGTTATTTCTGTTGAACGGACTCGTGCAAGGTTGTTAAATTCCTATCGACCCCGGTTGGACCCGGGACCCGGTCCAACCTAAGTCGAGCTTCAAAATGGCGTGCAGAAAGCCCCCCGGTCTGACCCCTAATGAAGGAGAAGAAGAGAGGGTGAAGAGAGGAAGAGGGACGAAGGATGGGAGATGGTGGGTGGATCATGGAGATTAGATAGATTTATTTTGCAGAAAATAAGTTTTCAATAGATACATATAAGATAAATTTCATTTCAGTTATTAAATCTTTAATACTACCTTACTTATTTATATACATATTTTAAAAAAACATCTAAGACATCTAAAACTACTCAAACCTTCTGACCAAAAAAAAAAAAAAAAAAAAACTACTCAAACCAGCTGGACCATGATCAGACCATTAAACCTTAAATCCCTTCCTTAACCGACTCAATAACTTAAACCGGTTTGACAACATTTAACTCGTGACAAGATCCTATGTGCCTAAACATTCTCGTAGCATCAGAGAGAATATATTAAATCACGGCCTTTGGATCAATTGTATAATATACACTATACAGAGAACATTATTATGTTTGAGGTTGACAGTCAAAATTCAAACCTTACCAATTGGGGACATCAAGATTCCTAACAGGCCCTTTCAACACCATTTCCTAGCATCCAACGCCCACCACAGCATTATTAAACCTATACCAAATCCTAATGTGTTAGAAACCTAATTCTAGGGTTCTAACGGTCGGATTGATGAGATTGGGAATTGATAAATATTTAGGGATTGAGATAGAATTGGGGAAGAACAGAATTGGGAATTAGGGATTTAGAAGAGGAAATTGAGGATTGAGGGGAAGAATGGCCGACGGCCTAGGGATAGGTGACGAAATTGAGAGAGATTAGGGTTTGAGATACTTTCTGAATAATTGTTCTTGCTTGATTCTGAATAAAACACAAAGTACATATTTATAACGAAAGATGTGAAAACCTAATACTAAACCTAATTCTGCTAAAAGACTACTAACCATATTTAATAAAACCTAATAATAATGATAATATAGAAACTCGTTTTCCTTAGAAAACGTGTTTCTAACATCCCATCCCCCTAGAGACCAACCTTGCCCTCAAGGTTGATCAGCTTGACCCATTTCTTCAAGTCTACCGTGCAATCCACGTCTTGCCTCCTCCATTCTTGCGCTTTCTTTTCTTCCAATCGTGCTCCACTACTCGAACGTATCTCACGCCAGCAACTCCGACTCCAATGACTTCTTCCTTATCCACGTGGCTAGCGTCGTAGCCATAGCCTAATGACTGCCCACCATCTTCCTTCTCCGGTTCCTCCAAGAATGCGGCAGTGGTGGTGGTGGTGACAAACGCCATTGCAGTCCCGGCAGCGGAGTGCAGAGAAACCGTCGGCGATCTTAGCTCCGACGACGAAAATCTCGCCCGACGGCACGGCAGATCACCCTCCTCGCCGGTCGATTCCTTTGCCTCGTCATTCCACGGGGGCTTCTCCATCGTGGCCTTCCTTTCCAGTGTCGAGCAGAGGGTTTTGCCATCCGTCGTCATGTCGGCTAGCAGTCGTGCCGCCTCCTCGCCTTTGAACACAGGTGCTGCTTCTGTTTGCTGCCCGGGCATCGATGTCACAGCTCTTCCCGGCATCACTGTGCCTCCCGACAGAGCTGCCGCTGTTCCGCTCGGCTGAAACGCTGTCGCGACCTCGCGCCCTCTTTTGCAGACTCGCACTGCTCCACCACCGTCTTCTATTTGCGCGGTCGGCCACTCTTCGGAAAGCCAACGACGTCCGATGCGGCGAGCCCGGTCACGCAGCTCTGCCCATGACAGGGTTTCTAGGGTCACCGTCTCTGCTTGCACGGTCGGCGACTCTTCGGAGCGCCAACGGCGTCCGATGCGGCGAGCCCGGTCATGTAGCTCTGCCCACGACAGGTTTGAGAGCTTTGAAGAGCTCATCGTCGAACCAGTTGTAGAACTCGTCCCCGGTTGAGAGTTGTGGTGAACTCAATTCTCGAACCGGGCTCTGATACCAAATGTTAGAAACCTAATTCTAGGGTTCTAACGGTCGGATTGATGAGATTGGGAATTGATAAATATTTAGGGATTGAGATAGAATTGGGGAAGAACAGAATTGGGAATTAGGGATTTAGAAGAGGAAATTGAGGATTGAGGGGAAGAATGGCCGACGGCCTAGGGATAGGTGACGAAATTGAGAGAGATTAGGGTTTGAGATACTTTCTGAATAATTGTTCTTGCTTGATTCTGAATAAAACACAAAGTACATATTTATAACGAAAGATGTGAAAACCTAATACTAAACCTAATTCTGCTAAAAGACTACTAACCATATTTAATAAAACCTAATAATAATGATAATATAGAAACTCGTTTTCCTTAGAAAACGTGTTTCTAACATCCCATCCCCCTAGAGACCAACCTTGCCCTCAAGGTTGATCAGCTTGACCCATTTCTTCAAGTCTACCGTGCAATCCACGTCTTGCCTCCTCCATTCTTGCGCTTTCTTTTCTTCCAATCGTGCTCCACTACTCGAACGTATCTCACGCCAGCAACTCCGACTCCAATGACTTCTTCCTTATCCACGTGGCTAGCGTCGTAGCCATAGCCTAATGACTGCCCACCATCTTCCTTCTCCGGTTCCTCCAAGAATGCGGCAGTGGTGGTGGTGGTGACAAACGCCATTGCAGTCCCGGCAGCGGAGTGCAGAGAAACCGTCGGCGATCTTAGCTCCGACGACGAAAATCTCGCCCGACGGCACGGCAGATCACCCTCCTCGCCGGTCGATTCCTTTGCCTCGTCATTCCACGGGGGCTTCTCCATCGTGGCCTTCCTTTCCAGTGTCGAGCAGAGGGTTTTGCCATCCGTCGTCATGTCGGCTAGCAGTCGTGCCGCCTCCTCGCCTTTGAACACAGGTGCTGCTTTTGTTTGCTGCCCGGGCATCGATGTCACAGCTCTTCCCGGCATCACTGTGCCTCCCGACAGAGCTGCCGCTGTTCCGCTCGGCTGAAACGCTGTCGCGACCTCGCGCCCTCTTTTGCAGACTCGCACTGCTCCACCACCGTCTTCTATTTGCGCGGTCGGCCACTCTTCGGAAAGCCAACGACGTCCGATGCGGCGAGCCCGGTCACGCAGCTCTGCCCATGACAGGGTTTCTAGGGTCACCGTCTCTGCTTGCACGGTCGGCGACTCTTCGGAGCGCCAACGGCGTCCGATGCGGCGAGCCCGGTCATGTAGCTCTGCCCACGACAGGTTTGAGAGCTTTGAAGAGCTCATCGTCGAACCAGTTGTAGAACTCGTCCCCGGTTGAGAGTTGTGGTGAACTCAATTCTCGAACCGGGCTCTGATACCAAATGTTAGAAACCTAATTCTAGGGTTCTAACGGTCGGATTGATGAGATTGGGAATTGATAAATATTTAGGGATTGAGATAGAATTGGGGAAGAACAGAATTGGGAATTAGGGATTTAGAAGAGGAAATTGAGGATTGAGGGGAAGAATGGCCGACGGCCTAGGGATAGGTGACGAAATTGAGAGAGATTAGGGTTTGAGATACTTTCTGAATAATTGTTCTTGCTTGATTCTGAATAAAACACAAAGTACATATTTATAACGAAAGATGTGAAAACCTAATACTAAACCTAATTCTGCTAAAAGACTACTAACCATATTTAATAAAACCTAATAATAATGATAATATAGAAACTCGTTTTCCTTAGAAAACGTGTTTCTAACATCCCATCCCCCTAGAGACCAACCTTGCCCTCAAGGTTGATCAGCTTGACCCATTTCTTCAAGTCTACCGTGCAATCCACGTCTTGCCTCCTCCATTCTTGCGCTTTCTTTTCTTCCAATCGTGCTCCACTACTCGAACGTATCTCACGCCAGCAACTCCGACTCCAATGACTTCTTCCTTATCCACGTGGCTAGCGTCGTAGCCATAGCCTAATGACTGCCCACCATCTTCCTTCTCCGGTTCCTCCAAGAATGCGGCAGTGGTGGTGGTGGTGACAAACGCCATTGCAGTCCCGGCAGCGGAGTGCAGAGAAACCGTCGGCGATCTTAGCTCCGACGGCACGGCAGATCACCCTCCTCGCCGGTCGATTCCTTTGCCTCGTCATTCCACGGGGGCTTCTCCATCGTGGCCTTCCTTTCCAGTGTCGAGCAGAGGGTTTTGCCATCCGTCGTCATGTCGGCTAGCAGTCGTGCCGCCTCCTCGCCTTTGAACACAGGTGCTGCTTCTGTTTGCTGCCCGGGCATCGATGTCACAGCTCTTCCCGGCATCACTGTGCCTCCCGACAGAGCTGCCGCTGTTCCGCTCGGCTGAAACGCTGTCGCGACCTCGCGCCCTCTTTTGCAGACTCGCACTGCTCCACCACCGTCTTCTATTTGCGCGGTCGGCCACTCTTCGGACAGCCAACGACGTCCGATGCGGCGAGCCCGGTCACGCAGCTCTGCCCATGACAGGGTTTCTAGGGTCACCGTCTCTGCTTGCACGGTCGGCGACTCTTCGGAGCGCCAACGGCGTCCGATGCGGCGAGCCCGGTCATGTAGCTCTGCCCACGACAGGTTTGAGAGCTTTGAAGAGCTCATCGTCGAACCAGTTGTAGAACTCGTCCCCGGTTGAGAGTTGTGGTGAACTCAATTCTCGAACCGGGCTCTGATACCAAATGTTAGAAACCTAATTCTAGGGTTCTAACGGTCGGATTGATGAGATTGGGAATTGATAAATATTTAGGGATTGAGATAGAATTGGGGAAGAACAGAATTGGGAATTAGGGATTTAGAAGAGGAAATTGAGGATTGAGGGGAAGAATGGCCGACGGCCTAGGGATAGGTGACGAAATTGAGAGAGATTAGGGTTTGAGATACTTTCTGAATAATTGTTCTTGCTTGATTCTGAATAAAACACAAAGTACATATTTATAACGAAAGATGTGAAAACCTAATACTAAACCTAATTCTGCTAAAAGACTACTAACTATATTTAATAAAACCTAATAATAATGATAATATAGAAACTCGTTTTCCTTAGAAAACGTGTTTCTAACATAATGCCACTGGAACATAGTTGAAACTGTCCCAACAGGAACAATCAGCAAGTATAGCAAATCCAGGTGAAGGCAATGAAGCAACTGGGTCTTCTGGCTTTCCCCAAGTAGAATGGCCCTGCTTTGAAGTTCTCCTCATCCATCACCATTCTTGCAAATATTGGGACTGCATATCTACCAACCCACCCGATCGTGCACTTGAAGTTATGGCCGTGAATACAAGCGTTCGCTTTCAGTATCAGGAGCCCGGGAAGAATGCAGATCCCTGCGCAGAGCCACACCGTGTTTGAGGGAACTTTGTGCTTTGGATGGATTTGACGACATATGGACGAGAATGGGATACCTCAGTCTCTTGATAAAGCAAACACCTAGGGTGGTCAAGATAAGGATTCAATAAATAGACACCCAAGAGGTTAAAAAACCCAATCATGACTCAAACGCTTCCTCCTACGCAGATATGGTATGAAGATGAAAGGCTACTATCACTCTAGCTAGCTGCACCCAGTTACTGAGAGGCCACCGAAGAAGAATGGACCCCAAATCACGAACAACAGCACAATTACTCCTGTAGAGTTCCTGAAGATGAAATACTACACGGAATTACTCCTGTATATTTGAGCTGGTACAAATGTTCCCGCAGTCTCATTACTCGTATCATACAAGTAGCTGAATTCCTAATGAGCAGTAAGGGGCATTATTAGTGCTTACATGGTTAATATTTACACAACAATATCCAGAGAAGAAAAGCCGATCCTTCGAAAACCATGTACCTGGATGCTGAACGTGTCAGCCAAATATAATCCCATACAATGCTGGATAGAATTGCTGATCCCACTTCTAAATGCGTAAACACATAGGAAGCAGATCGTGTGGTTGTTTCCACCAATGGAAGTAGTATAACAATTACAAATCCTCCAATTACCTGTCGTTAATAGCACAAAAGGCACAATTAACTGCTTCTAGCGACATAAATCGAATCAAACAGAACTGAACCGGCTGTTTTTTCACATCGGATTACAGATTCAAATGAATTAGTACTTACCTGCCACCATATGGAAATGATGTCAATAAAGGCAATGACTTCCAAGGCAAAAGTGTTGGGGAAAGCCCATGTAAGAGTAACACCTACGTATATGCCCAGAAACAGCCATTTAGGAGTGAAGTATCCTCCAACTTTGTTTGTTCCTGTCCGTAATAACATGATACTCTGCAGCGTTTCTGACCCTGAGCATGCCTGTCAAAATCACTCCCCAAAAATCAACACTGTGTTCGGAATAATCTCCTAGCATTCTTCTCACAACAAGAACCACAGCCCTTACAGAAATCAGGTTTACTTTACATGAGTACCTGTGCCCGCAACAAGTTCTACGGTGTCGAGCAAAGCACAACACCAGGATGGAAAAGATCCCTATCTAGGGCCAGCCAAATGAGAAGCCCAGAAATAACGAGAACCAGTAGTCTGTTCCATACATTTCACCAGGTCATGCAATCAAATGAGGAAAATGTTGGGTAAATTGCAAGGTTGGTCACTGAAAGTGCTAAAATATTCACGTTTGATCACTAAAAGAATTTTATTCTATTCATGGTCACTGAAAGTGGTTAACGTTTCACGATTGGTCACTCTCCGTTAGTTTTTATTAACACCGTTAGTGGTTTGCTGACGTGGCAACTAGAAATGCTGATTCATCCAATTTTGACCTGCCACATCATAAAACCGGATATGCCACGTCAGTTTTACTAGCCTTGTTAGATTACCCAACCCAACCCATGACCCAACCCTCCTTATTGACCCGCCCGACCTAAAACTAAATTGGCCCAAATGAAAACCCCATTTTGACCCATCTTCTTAGTCCCTTCTTCTTGGCCGCCATCAACCTCTAATCCCCACCGTCGCCATCAATCATCCAAAGGGATTAAACAATACCATCGTCAACCCATCTCTGCCAGACCTTGAATAGTAGCTTTGATTGCCGATGCTTCTAGTGACCAGCTCTTCCTCAAAGTTGATCGCCCTTGCCTCCTCTCATCTTTACTCCCAAACCTAGGTACTCCCAAACCCAGAACACGGTGAAACCCCAAAACCGAGCCACTCCCAAACGCGGCGGAGTTGCTGCTTCTATTCGGGAACATAGATCGTCAACGAACAAATCGAAGATGGAATCAGCATTTTTGGTTGCCACGTCAGCAAACCACTAACGGTGTTAATGGAAACTAACGGAGAGTGACCAATCGTGAAACGTTAACCACTTTCCGTGACCACGAATGGAATAAAATTTTTTTAGTGACTAAACATGAATATTTTAGCACTTTCAGTGACCAACCTTGCAATTTACCCGGAAAATGTTCATTCACTAACTTAGGAAATAATAAGAATGAATCTGAGGGATAGTTTAAATTTATAGGTACAAGAATGAATCTGAGGGATAGTTTCCATGCAAAACAGTAAACATGGTGATTTGAGACTCAGTTCAGTGTGGGGAACTCTTATTATGTTTTAGGTGAACATACGTGTCTGTCTCCAGCTGCGCACCCACCATTTTCATGAACAGATCGACATCCAATTGAAGTCGAAGTTAGGAAGATAAAATAGAAGGCAAAATGTTTTGATGTGCAAAGAAGTGCAGTGTCCAATTATTGTAGGAAAAAGGGATATACTGCAAAACCAGGATTAGCACTTCAGATCCTTTATCCTATTCCCGCATTCCGTTAATGGAACTAAGGACACAGACAAATGTTTCCTCTTATTCTTTCAACAGTGACTCGGAAACTCAATTAAGAAAAACAAGCATGGAATATGGATCAAAATCAAGCATTTATAGAAATATGATCACCAGTACAATGAAAGGAATCCGTCAACTACAATGAAGGAATAGTTTCAAATTTGGAAACAAATAAGTAGCCCAAAAACTGCCGAAGAAACTGGCATATACTGGATAAGTTGTTTGATTTTGTTGAACTTTACTTGTGGTGGATACGTTACATGCACATTTTGGTATATCAAATGATTAGGGGATGACCAGAGTGCCCTGTAAAGCTTACCTTGGAAAGATTAAAAAGAGATGAACAGTCCTGTGCCATCCTCTCCTTGACCCATCATGGAAATGCCCTGCCGCTTCCTTGCGCATACAGCCATGTAACTGCAAACCTTGGTCTAGCAAAAGGAGGTTTCGAGGATTAAACAAATCGTAACAGGGAGCTGTCTGGTTATTCCTACCTTCCTGTGTTCCCAAAGTCGTATTTTAATGGTAAAAAATAAAAATGTACTTCTCCAGAGCAACAGGAGAAAAATAAATCACTTGAATTCCTTTCTGTAAGTTGAATTGACAAAATTCATTAGTAAGAGAAACATAAATTATTCCTTAACAATATAAGTTAGGAACCAATCTCAATGTGAATACCAAGAACGAATCCAAAGAATGCATTGCTAAGAGATTCTGGTTCAATGATGGAAAATACAAAGTCATGTAACAGTTGCAATGTCAAATGAATGAAGAACTTCTTCCAACATCACCCTAGTACCACCATCAAGTGGATTCTCCGGGTTGTCGGAATGGACAATATTTAAGAGGTAAAGCTTCTTAGAGGAAACAAATGCAGCCGTGAAGATCCTCTTAATCCCTCCTCTCGTACTGTCAACTCTATACTCAAATTCATACACTGGTAGGCCTCCACGTCCAGATCGTTCCTTCGCCCAAATTACCTCTGCCTCCTTTGTACTCTCCTGTAGAGCCATATTAGATTGGTTTAACTACACAAACTTGACAATGCAAACAGATACCAAACAACAACATTTCCGGTTTCTATGCCCAAAATTTAAGAACACCTGCACTACATTAAGCTACCAATAATGGCACCCATGAGATATGGAAAGCTAAATCTGCACTCGAGCAGCATTACACAAACGCCACCATGTGAACAAACGCAATCCCAGATTCCACATGTACCTTGCGCTTTTCCGCTTGGATAAGCTTGTCAGCAACAAATTCAGGAGTCCCGAACTCAGTAAGGGTACTAAGACGAACTGGGCTCACCACAACCCCAACATTGTTGCTTGTTTTCTTCATCTCCTCAAACAGAACAGTTGCTCCTGCTTTTTCCACCTAATTTAATCACCCAAAATATTTACGAGAAGTCAAAGTCTCAACACATGAAGATGAATGCATTATCGTTTTGGCAAAATGGCAACGCCCTAATTCCCTTCACCTTGGCGTAAGAAGGCGGCTTGAGCAGAGTAAACCCTTGTTCGGGATCGGTATATCTTTCAAGCTTTAACTCCTCTTCGGCCAAAATGGCGGTTCTGGACCAGACTGGCCATGACCCATTAAGAACCAGGGTCACTCCAATAAGTGAGAGATTTAGTTTTCTCCTTGTCGCTCTCAATGTAAGAAGGTCGGCGCCATTGCTGCTTCCAGGTTGATTAGAGCTTTCAGTGGAGAAAGTAGCTGAAGCCCACAGTGAAAGCGAAGATAAAGGTTTTTGCCTGGGAGAAGAGGGGAGGCTACAATTATGCTTTAGCAGGTAAAAATGATGGCAGTTCGAGGTAGAGAAGCCAATCTCCATGCCCACGAGCTGCTCAATTTAGCCAATAAGCCCGAAGGAACTAACCGGCGCGATGCAGAATTACTCCAGAAATCGCCATATCCAGTTATCATCCACAAGTTTCTAACATGCTGGGTGGAGCCCAAGTCCGAGAGCATGGGTGACGTGGCTGAAATTATAAACTGCCGGTTTAGAAACTGATGTGCCAACAAAAGTACAACGGAGGCTTTGATCGAGAAGGAAGTGCTGCTCCATCCCAGATGTTCGGTTTGTTGGTCGGAATCGGAAACAATGGAACATTTTGTTTCTGTACTGTCTAGTGGGGAGGGTGTTGTGGGATGCGGAGCTCGAATATATTGGTCGGGGCCCCTCGACACACTTTTCCATTGTTCCTGAAAAGGCGGATGTCGATCATCCATCAACCCCAGCTGTTTATGGCTGTCACGGCCCTCCTGTGCAAGATTTGGAGATCGCGTAACTGGGTTGTATTTGAGGACAAGCAATTTGGGATCCCAACTTTAATGCGCCAATTCCACCAACAGTATCAGGAATGGGTCAGTTTGCCCGTTGATAAGGGTATGTGGTTGCCTAGTCTTCCTATTCAGTCGTCGGGGTGGTATACCCTTCCCCGATAGTCTATAGGTGGGATGGGGCGATTGAGCGTGAGTCTCATGCGGTCAGAGGGATGGTTCTCCTAGACCAAGCAGGGGAGATCCTCTTGGCTAACGGGGTTCAATTTCCAAGCGTTGTTGATCCTTTGGTGGCTGAAATGCTTACCCTTCGAGAGGCTATATGAATATATGATGGTGCCTGGGGTTGGGGTTGGGGATTACGGTCGTTAGTTTTGAAGGTGATGTTATGGTGGCTATTGAGAAAATCAAACGGTCTAGTACTGGTGATAGTCGCATTGGTACCCTTATTGAGGAGATTGTGCAACGATTGGCGCTTCATACTGAGTTTTCGGTGCGTTTTGTAGGTCGACGTAGTAATATGCTAGCTCATCTGGTGACTAGAAAGGCCCTCCATATGTACCCGACTACGAGTCGCTTTTTTTATTTAATGTCCTGGTTAAATGCCAGGATGTAACTATATTTTTCTAATCAATATATACGACTACCTTTTGTAAAACAAAAAGTAAAAAAATCTCAACCATTAGATTTAAGTGGGATCAGAAAATCCAGATCTAAGTGTGGAGAATTAAAAACATTTTTATTTTTTCTTGTTTTCTTAATCGACTCATATCTTCTTCGTTTTAACTAGGATTTCAATTTTTTTGGCACAGATGGCACGAGTTAGTTGTGCTCTACAAAATGAGATCCATTTTCAATATTTTTTTAGAAAAAAATTTCTTGCCTCTCGTTATCAACTGCATACCATATAATATCTTCTTCGTTTTTAAGTCGTTTTAGAAATTTTTTGCACAGAATGAACTAGTTAATCATGATCTATTTAATTTACAAATTTCTGAGTGAACAAAATACAGGACAAAATTACACAATACCACCCTAGTATGGGGTGGTATCTTGTGGTACACAATGTTGAATTCGAAAATGACAGTTAGTATACTCATACTATCATGTATTCAATCATCGTACAGTCTTGGTATGTTCATACCACCATGGTAAGATTTGTCATACCATATGATATGCTTTTATTTAATACCAATCAATACCATATGGTATATATAGGTAAAAAATGACTAAATTTTTTTGTTACAAAAATATATCAAAGTGAATATCATTTTGAAGAGCACAATTAATTTGATCTAACTGTACAAAAAAAATTTAAATTCCGACTTAAAACGAATGAAAAATAGTCCGTTAAAAATTAAGGGGAAAAAAATAAAAAATTTCAAGGAGAGAGAAGGGATGCTGATGTAGCGGATAGTGATTGAGTTATATATAGTTACTCTCCACATGGTTATGCACACGAACTACTCTCCCCAAAACCACAATGTCTCCCAAGTAGGGAGGATTATAATGATTACTAATTCTTAATAGCCATCGTGATTACTAAGCATAAATTGGATGTAGAAAAGATAATATTTATTAATTACCATTTTATTAAATTAAATAAATGGAAAGTTACAAAAATTATATTAATTACATATTTCTCTCTCCCAATTAGCTTGAGAGTGGATAGGGTGCTAACACCCTTAAATATTAGCATCATACTAACACATTCATTCAGGATATTATAGTATTTTAACCCTTCTCCCTTCCACTTCCCTTCCATTCACGTTACTTTTCCATGTTTTATTTACAAATTACAGTTTTGGTACCTAAACTTAATAGATATTAATATTTAATACATAAAATTATTTTTTTACATTTGAGTACTAAAAATATCGATAAAAATTACATTTTGGTATCTGAAATTTTTTCCTTACATTTTGGTACATAAACTTTTTAAAATTTGCAAACAAGTCCACTACTTGTGGCATGTTTTATAAACTTGTGGCATGTTTTGTGGACATGTGGCATGCTTTGTGAGGTTGTGGCATGCTTTGAAGTTGTGGTATGCTTTGTGGTTGTGACATGCTTTGAGAAGGTTATGACATGCTTTGAGGTTTGTGGCATGCTTGGAAGAGGTTGTGGTCTGGTTCATGTCCCCCTCCCTTCCCCAATTTTTCATAATACCAATTGTGCCCCTCCTTCCCCTTCCCCTCATTAATTGTGGTCAACTCATTTAAATAGAAAAGTCATCCAAACGAAATGTTCTAATTGGTTGGAACTAATGTTATCACCATACTAACAAAAAAAGTGTTAGCACCCTAGCCCCTCCCAATTAGTTTTATCTCATTCTCTCACTTCATGAATTTTGAAGCCTTTTTTTTTCCTTCCTCGTCCACCACTCTGCAAACTTCTTGATTCTTCTCTATCCCGCGAATTCCAAGTGAGGATGCATGGGTTTGGAGGCATGACCCCTCGGGGGTGTATGCCGTGAAGTTGGGATATAGACTATCTGAGTGTCTGAGTCGAGCATCTAGTAGGATGAAAGCAGGGTGTGATCCTATTGATAGGGTGTTATGGATGAAAGTTTGGGCACTCGAGGTTCAGTCCAAACTCTGACTTTTTACCTAGCAGTTATTGCAACGTACTCTCCCGACAATGGAGGCTTTGATTTAGAAAAAGGTCTCGGTATTACCTCGCTATCTGGTCTGCTTAGGGAGGAAAAAACTATAGAACATTTATTCTTTTTATGTCCAGTGGCGGTGGCATTGTGGTGGTGGTGATGGGGGGGGGGTATCAGGATTGATGGGGGACTTCAAAGTCTTCCGAGGTGTAACGTTTGCTATCTTCTTTCGTCGATTCTTGAAGCGTGACTCTTCCCCATCCATGGTTATTTGTCTCTTGTGTCTTCTCTTGCGAATTTAGAAGTCTAGGAATTTGGTGATCTTTGAGGGACAGTAGGACACATTCCGTGCGTTGGATAGGCCATTCAATTTTCAAGTACAAGAATGGATTGATAGTCTTCCCACTAGTGTGTGTTGGGGGGGGGGGGGGGGATGCCTACCATTCCGGTAGTGCAAGTTGGGGAGCCGAATCTCTTGTCGGGAAGGAACCTGTGCTCGTTTGACGAGGCAATTTCTCATGAGTCTCATGGTGGTTATTTTTCTTAGGGATGAGGTCAAGGTGGTTTAAATGGTTGCGGGAACAAGCTACAATGGTATGATGGATCCAATGCTGGTGGAGTTGATGACTCTCATGATGCAATTCCATTGTGTGTGGAGGCAGGTCTTCACGATGTCCAGTTCTTTGGTGACGCCAAGGTGGTGATTGACAAAGTTAATGCGGGTATCACTAGGGACACGATGGCCGAAGCAATTTTTCAAGAAGTCGTCGACTTTTAGAAGATCATTCAGGGTTTAGTGTTAAGTTTGTAGGTAGACAGAACAATAGGGTGGCCCATTTGGTGCCCAAAAATGGCCTTGGATTTGTTTCCTACTAGGGGTGTTGTTTTTGACTTCCGAGCACTGCTCGAAAGTCGGATTAATGTAACTATTATTTTCATGGTAATACAAGCGAGCTCGTTTGACAAAAAAAATCATAAAAAATAAAAGGATCAATACCCTAGTTTGGCCGGAAGTTTAGCGTAAGTGACAGTTCTGGCCGCATTTTTCAAATAAGATGTTTATGGTCTAGTTTCGAAATTAATTGACAGATTTGGCCCAAAACTTGTGTTGGCTATTAATATTAACAGTGAAAAATTTATTCCGTCAATGACTCAGCATTCAACGCTGAAGTGGCTGTGATGTTGCTTCCATGTCATTTTTATTTCAATTCTTTAGTTCTTAAAAACTAGAAAAAAATATAAAATGGAAATATAACACTCTTGAAAGCTCAACCTCAATAAAAATTTCAATCACTATTTTTCTTTTGTCATTGGCAAAGAAGCAGACAGAGGCAAGTCGGTCCGAATCCGTCGTAGGAGAATAGGGAACTCCGATGACCTTCTACATCTCTCTAATTCTGTCTGCATTTCAATTCAAAAATCCATCCACATCCCTCTCGATCCCTCTGACCCTCAAAAACCCACCCTCCCTATAATTTTACGCACACAAACAAAAAGAGGAGGAGAAGAAGAATATGAGCTCTTCCCATTTCCCGAACCACCAGATCCCTCGGTTCTCCCTCAACCATCGACTGGTGACTGGTATCATTCAGTAGCAGCCTGCAGAGAGAAGAGGCAAAGCAACATCGGCGGCGACAGCGCGACTAGGCTCTAGCCAGATTAGGATAATCGAAGCAGAGACCAATGATGGAGGTCGAGGCGACGGCCGAGGAGAGATGTCGACGAGCTCCATCGCCCAGAGCTGCGACTTCGTGCT
This sequence comes from Linum tenue, assembly GCA_946122785.1. Lineage (NCBI taxonomy): Eukaryota > Viridiplantae > Streptophyta > Magnoliopsida > Malpighiales > Linaceae > Linum > Linum tenue. The sequence goes on from CAMGYJ010000006.1 coordinate 29,335,734, forward strand.
CCTGCACATCACGACAGTGGAGAAGTCTCGAGGCTCGATCTCTTCATCGAGTAGCCACAGCCCGCAGGGGTCTAAGTCGAAGTGGCAGATCGTGGGGCCGGGGATGATCTAAAAAATCCCTGACTGCTTCGTCGTCTCCGACGCGGTCTCCATGGGGGAGCCTTTGAAGCTGCGGTGCACCGCCGGCTGGACGCTGTGAAAGATGAAGCTGCCATGGGTGTTTAGATATGGAGGCGACTTTTAATTGAGGGTTTGTTTGGGGTTTGGGGATTTTGAGATAAGAGAGGATTTCTTTAATTTGTTAATTTTAATTTTAATTGAATTATAAAATTAAAATATTATTATTTAATGATGTGGCATGCCACATTAGCTAGTTTTTGTTGAGATTCTAACGGAATAGTATTTGACCGTCAATATTAACGGCCAAAGAAAATTTCAGGTTAAATTTTTCCAATAATTTCAAAAGTAGGTCATAAACTTCGGAGCAAAATAGGGTATTAACCTAAAATATTAAGAAAAAATAATACCATTGCAAGAAAATTAATACCATTACGATATTAACCAATACCAATAATACCACTGTAGATTTTACCAATACAAATATGATAAAATCAACACCAAAAAAGCGATACCATTTCAACACGAACTCATACCACTATTATTATGAAAGTAAGACAATATCATTTCATAAATAAATCAATACCACTGGGATTGGACCGTACTTGTTCTGCTTCAAGGTGAAGAACATATTGGGATCCTGCGATTACACTTAGAATGTCTCTTCGACGGGTAGCCCATAGATCCTAGCAGGAGTGGCAATTGCAGACCCCGCTTGACAAATGAGCCTATTTGAGACGAAGTGGGACGACATAGTGAAAATGATGAAGAGGGGGGAGGGAGAGGGGAAAAGGGGGAGGGGGTAAATTTGTGATTGGTGGCACCTAGGTGCTCTGCAAGTGACAAAGAGAGGCTAAGGAGGAATGAGACGGACGACAGGTAGACGACGGCGGGTAGGAGCTGGGCCAGGCTGCTTGCCGACGGACGAGGTAGATGGGATGAGCGGACGACGAAAGAGAGGATATGTGACGATCTGTTAGGGTTTGGGGAGAGATATATATGGAAAATTGAATTTTAAAGAGAAATAATCACAGGAGGTATTTTTTCATTTTCAAATTTATCCTTAAGCGATCTTGACCTTCAATTAAAAAAAGAAGGGAGAATAGGAAAATAAACAGTATAGATTTTGGTAGCCACTGTGACTACAAAAAAATCAGTAACCATGCTAAGTCATGCCTGGTATATGCCAGTGTCTTTTGTTTTTAAGCATCAACATCAATGTAATTGCAAAAGTAATTGTATTTGTGCTCTTTTTTGTCAACTCAACTTCTTACAATCCAACTCACGTTAATTTTGTTCACATACACAAACACAATGCCATTAACTTTGCAGTTGCATATGTGGGTCTAAGCGGTCCTTTGAAAGTTGCGATTGTTTTGTTGAGATTATTACTATACATGTATTTTTTAGAATCCATTATTTTTTAGCAGAAATAATACATGGATGGTTTCTGTGATGTGACAGAAACTATCACTCAAAATGAGTGATTGTTGAGTGAATTGAGATGAGATTGTTTTGTTCAACTTTTAGCTGATATGACATGGAAAATCACACATACCAAACGGTGTATTCTATAATAAATCAAATTCGACAATACATGTATAATATTACATATGCGTTCACAACAATACATTTATTTAACAATCGCAACTTCCAAACAACCCCCAAATTATTTCTTTGATCAAATAAAAGTTTGTTTATTTTTTCGATCACCTGTAAACATAAAAAAACCCAGATATAAGAGTGAGAAATTGCAAATGAAATTGCATTTTATTGTAGCTTGCACAAATGCAATTAAGACTTACATCCGTGCAATTAAAGATGTATTACATTTCCATTGCCAAATCCCTATGCAATTCAATATGATAATTTGATGTGGATGCTCTAATAAAGATATCACTCATTCGAAACCCACAACATGGAGAGGATTACAAGATTTGCGCTACAATAAACAGGATCATGATCCAATCGGTTGGAAATGATATAGATTCATGGTGACATCTTTGAGTAGTTGAGAAAGCTCTTTCATTTGCTCGTGGACGATGGTGGCAATGTCATCACTTGCTTGGGCAGATTTTAATGGTTTAACTGTACACTAAAAAAAAACAGTTTTTTAGCGACAAAATTGTGGTGACGAAACATCATTTCGTCGCCAAAGAACAAGTTTCAGCGACGATGTTACATAATTCGTCGCGATAGGGTATTAAGTTAAATTGTCGTCGATGCAATACCTATGGAGACGAAAATTTATTGGTTATTTTGTCGCAAAAGGTTGACCAAGTTTTGGCGACGAAAGTTCACGTCGCATAAGGTTGATGGATCATTAGCGACGAAATGATTCCGTCGCAAAGTTTAAAAATTTTTGCGACGAAAATTAATCATCGCAGAAATAGATGCCACATTGCACCAAAGAATTCGTCTTGAAAGAAGGACATAAAACAACGTCGTTTTGGAATTCTTAATGATCTGTTTCATGCATCGAAACTTTCATACTGTGATCCGATTCTGGGCTTGTTTCGAAACGATTCTGGGCTTATTTCGAAACGATTTTCGGCCAGCTGTGACCAACAAACGACACGTTTTTATATTCAATCAAAAGCCGCAATTTACCCAAACTTTGTTGTCTTCTCCCCATTCCATTCGAGAGCTCAAGTCTGCAACTCTTCCAAAATCCCTAGCCAGGTCGCGATGACCAAATCCAGCACCCTCATTCCTTGTTTCAGTCCTCTCTTGCGCTTTGTTCCCGAAGGCGAGAAGATGGTTTCTTGATTGGTAGCTCTCGATCACCCGTCGGCTTCCATTTTAGTCGATAGCTCGTTCCTCCCGAAACCCTAGCCAACTCACAATCTCCCAAATCTGAATCCCTCTGCTCCCTATTTCAGTTGCCGTCTTTTGATTTGTTACTGTTAGGGATCGTTTCTTACCTGATTGACTCGTTTCCACTAAAGCAAATCTTCGTCCTTGCTCTGCCACAGTCAATTATTACACCGCCTCGTCAAAATTGATAATGAAAGCGAGCCAATTTGTCGATTACATCCACTCAATTCTCGCAGGATTCATCTCCAGCTTCGTAAGTCTCCTTGATTTGTGATTACCTCTTCTTGCTCATAAACTTGAGCACCACATATCTCCATCTTGTTGAAAGTACGAAAGTGTTATCTAATCCGTTCCATCCCTTTCCCTTCTCTACTGTCTAGCTAGATCGATGAGATTCGCCGACCTATAATCTATAGGGATCGAGTAATCTTCTGGTATCATACGTTAAGATCTCTTCCATCAGCATATTCCCCAACCTATTTTAGTTCATTTTGCATATAGAGTGTTGCTGGCAGTGCTCGAAGATAGTGGTGTTAGTGGTGAAGGTGGAAATCAGTTGAGCTGCTGAACAATGATTTGGAACAGCGAAGCTCCATGACAAGGTGAGTAATGGGAGTCTACTTGTCTGCCTAAGTTGATTTCGAGGAGGTGCTCTCGTGGAGGCAGGTGGAGTAGAATCCAATGATAATAATGACGGAGGATTAATGGCTACAGGTAAGATATATATGAGGCTCTAATATCGTATTTCTCTTAACTCCCAAGAGCTGCTCTGACAGTGTATCTTATTTCTCTATGCACTCTTAACTCTTACAGATTAATACATCATCATGAAGTCATGTTACAAGCAGGTAAGAAATCTATAACATTATCTCATTCCCAGTAATTGCTTCCTACCCTTGTCTAGCCACAATTGCAGGACCGTCTTGTTTCTTAAGACAAAATATGTGGTGAATTCTTAATTCCTTTGCTTTTAGGCATTAAGAATGCATGGAATACAAGTGGATATCCGGTTCCGATGAATTCCCAAAACACTTCTTCTAGGACCTCATTGTGATCACTTAATCTTTTTTTCTTAGCTTGAATTTTTCCATGACAAACTATGAAATGGTTCGCTTGATCAATGTATCTATTCATGTATTGGGTTCATTCGTGAGCTTTCAAGTATTCAATTTGACCTACTTTTATCATCCACTTGATATCCTATCGTAATTGGTTCCATTGTGTTTATTTGCATCTACAGATTTGATTGGATTTCTTGATAAAACATCCTTGGTCGCCACCATTTGTCTAATTCATTACATGATGTAACGAGCCAACCTCAGTAGGTTATTTGAGTCACAAACCACTCATGATCCAATTATTGAAACCGGCTATAAAAATGAACTACTTCCGAACCTAGTTAATTTTATAGGAATTATTTTGTACTTCTAGTTCAGGTCCTCTATTTACTTATGAGATTGTTAAACTATATAGAATGCAATGTTCTGTAGATTTCGAAAATTTGGTTATAGGTACCAATGGCCATGTCACCGACACTCAGCAACCATTTGGAGTGTTTGGACTCTGGTCATCCTTGATGAGTTCGTTTGGGAACATTGAAATTATACGTGTAGTTAATTTCACCTTCTTCTCAAGTTAACATTTTTTAGATAAATAGAATGTCCTATCTGTTGCCTTCTTAATATTCTGAAGTTAGATCTGAATCATTCTCATTTCTAATTCATTGAGGCTAGTGCTTAGTTCTCATTTGCTAGAAGTGGAAAAATATGATTGGTTAGCTTCTTTACAGGCTAGCTAGTAGCATGATTGGTTGATCAAGTATTTTATACATGGAGGTTAATGTATGAAGGAGGCTAAGGGAGCATTCAAGGCCCAGATTGAAAAGCTTCAAAAAGAGATGAGTTTCAAAGGATGGCTATTGGAAATCAGGTTAGGACTTCAGTCACACTTTATTGCTGCCATATCTTTTTGATTTACTGCAGGGAAATTACAGATTTTGAGTAACAACTGTTGTTTGGTTGAAACTCTGATTTACAGCATTTGAAGACTCAACAAGTACATGTAATAAAAAAGAGATAAAAGGAGTACATAAAGCTACAAGTTGGTTCTTGTTCTTTAAAAAGGTATTCTAAGTAAGAGTTGCTAGACTTGCAGCAGGTTTGCGTGCAATCTTGCTTTGTTTGAAGGATTATGCTCTATTTATGTATTTATTTCTTTGACTTTATTAGGTTATGCACAAATACAAGCTGCAAACTGGTCATTTGAGAGAGTAGATTGGACGTGCAGCAAGGACTTCAGAGTCCCTCAAGAATGCTTCAACATCCTATAGAAAAACTTGCAAGTAGTTAATTGTTGTTTCATTTGATATTATGAATTTTGAATAAATTTATTTATTATGTATGGTTGTAGATGTATAGCTACTTGGATGAACCAGATTCAATATTCAATGGTAATTTATTATAAAACTCCTCAGATGAGTTATCTTTTACACTAATTGGTTGCAAATTTGTAGTACATATGAACTGTAGCAGGTAATATAAGCATAAGAAATGGTGAGAAATTAACATTTTTAGTGACGCAATTTTGTCATCGCAAAATCCATCGGCGACGAAATGAAGCATCGCTACTAGTTTTTTTGTGTTACGGTAGAGCGTTTCTGCGATGAAAATTTTCGTCGCAAAAAGATAATTTTTTGCGACGACGTTAAGGTCGTCGCGGAATAACACATTCTGCGACAAATCGACTCGTCGCAAAAGCTTCACCCTTCAGCGAGGACCTGTACTTTTAGCGACGGATGCATTATATTCGTTAGATTGATTCAACAACATTGTGGTATCACTATCCAATCCCTTGGCAAAGTACTTGGCTATTTGTTCTCGTGTGAATCCATGGAGGGAGCAATGCCTTGATATGTCCTTGAAATCTTTTCCACACATCATGGAATGTCTCTCCATCTTTCTATTGAAATTGGGATATTCCTTATCTAAGTTTTTCAGTTTTCCATGTTGGAAAGAATATTTCTATCAGAACTTGTGATAAATCTAACCATGTGGTGAAGATGTTTGGTGGATGGTAATCCAACGTGTTTTTGCTTTTTCAGTAAATGAGAAAGGAAACACTCTTAGTTGGATAGCATCTCGAGTGGCTACATTTCTAGAAATTGAATCAACGTTCTCTAAGAAAATCTTCAAATTTTGCACAAGATCATCGTCATTTCTTCCAGCAAATCCTTCAGATTGTTGAACCATTTTCATAACTAATGTTCAAATTGCAACATTCGTTGGGGATGAACTATTCAATTCGCTCCATCCATCTTTGAAGATGATTTCATGGATCCTTTGTTCTTCTATATCAAAACTATAAACTTAGTAAATTCCTTTCTCCCAAAAAGAGTGTAACTCGAATTGGTGTTCCTTTAAGTATCCTCTAGCTCTTCACTTAACCCAAATGTTCTTTCTTTTGATCTCAACAAAGCTAAACTCGAGTTTCTTCGTTCATCGATTATCCGCTACACGATCTTTTGATTTTATATTTCTTTTCTAGGTTGAACTGAGATCATAAAAGAAAAATTATACAATAATTAGATCTAATTGGAAATAAAAGAAACATAATATGGTTAGTTACTTTCAAGTACTATTAAAATTCTCTAGCAATGGTGCAAAAAAACTTGGTGTAATTGTAGTATATTGCAAAGTAATTATCCTAGATTTTGTCTATGATTGTATTCCACCAGTCTTTTAATAGCAAATCCTTTGTAACTAATCACTTATGTTCGAAAAAAATTATAAATGCGATGGTTGAGGTTCCTTTATTTTCAACTTCAAGTAAAACAAGAAAAACAATTAGATAAACGGGTAAAGCAAAGATAAAACATATAAGATAAACTATTGTTTAGGTAACTTCATCTAGATGATCATGCATACCAATTCATTAATGATAATGCATTCAGAAATTCCTTCTACTATGATAACCCATCTCTGCCACTAATATATTCCTAATCAATATTTCGCCACATGGAAAAAAATTAAGAGTAGATAATACACCCTTTCGCGTCATGCCAATAACTAATCAATCATGAACAATGGAATCATAGATGACTTTGCTAGTTAAGGCCTATACGAACACCACAACAATGGTCCTTGGCTTTGATGATCTATTTCTAGGGCGAGTTCTCAACAACCTAGATCAAGCATCAAGGTGCATATACATACATGAGTAATTGTGTCCAATCAAATCATACATGCATAAGTCAATAGCATACCACGCTAGAGCAAGTTCGTAGCAAGTTCATAAGCATATACATACATGAGTAATTACGTCCAATAAAATCATACATGCACAAAACCAAAATAACATATAATAGAAGATATACTTTTATAAGTATAAGCATATCATTAAATCATTGAAAGTAATGCATAAAGTATAATATAATTCACTTCCTAAACAATAGGAACTTTTGCTAGCCATAGAAGATAGGGATTATATCACCATCGATAAAGAAGGTATCTCCATCGAAACTCCGGCAAAACTTCGTCTCTCCAATGGATGCTAAAACGATCGAGTGTGTAAGAGTCACTTTTAGATATATGAGTAAAACTGATAAAACTTCATAAACGTGTAAGGTTTCTGAGAACTATACAGCTCTCTCTGAGATTTCACAACTTGCTCTCAACTCTAGCTTAGTTGCACGATTATTTGCTTTAGTGGGCGGAAGTACTTACAAGTTTGAACAGTGAGATTTCTGAATCATATAAGAGCTTTGGTATGCATGAAATTTGGTATTACCTTTTTGCTATGCTCTTATGTGTCCATTATTTCCTACTTTGATAGTTAGGATTAGTAGCTTTGCTGGGCAATTGGGAAATGAATAGATGGCTTTTGTAGTTTGAAATTGGTAAGCAAGTTTAACACTTAGCTAATATCTCTTGTTTAGTGTTGATGAATGGATTGCAAAGTTCTAGTTTTCCCATAAAATGTATGTTTAGGAGGGGCCTTAGTTTTTAAAAGCATCTCAGGATCTTAATGAAATTTTTTATTAACCATATAAGAAAATAAAACTTGAATTCCCATGGGGATTGCTTGATCGCAGCCACAATTGGAGCTAGGAAGACATTATTATTTATGAATAATGGTAAACTACACAAGCTCCAAGGAGGAAAATATTATAAATTTTTTATATCAACACGAGCCCCAAAGGATAGTGAAATTGGAAGAAGAAGATATTAGTGCTCGAACTCATGAGTTATGACCATGTCAGTCAGGAATGTTGCATACACAACACTATTTAGGGCATTGGTAATTGTTGGAATTTGGGCTTGTTTGTGATGAATGAGCTTATTATTTTCTAAGTGGAAATTGAGATTTGTAAATTGTTTTTGGAATTGCTTATGAAATATGGAGTAGTTGGTGGTGGAAGGAATTTGGGAGCTGTGGAGGATTAGGATTGGATTTGGGTGTGGTGTAGGTGGCAGATAAGTTCTTGAAACGTCAATTTCAATAAATCTTTTATTTTTTGTGTCACAGTAGACTTGCATTACTAAGGCATAAAGGCAACCTTCTGAGCACTTTCTATATGATTTTATGATATGCAAGAAATTCCGTTTAGAGCTTCATATGCTTGACAATTTCTACTACTATGGTTAAGTAGTCCTTCCCCATCTATTTTTCCTCCATATTTAGATTTTTGAACCTTCTTCTCAGCGATAGGAGCTTGATGATTTTATCTTTTTCGATACCATGGTTCTCTTATTGTAGAATTGTCCAAACTACTATGGATAAGTAATCCTTCCCCATCTATTTTTCCTCCATATTTAGAATTTTGAACCTTCTTCTCAGCGATAGGAGCTTGATGATTTTATCTTTTTCGATACCATGGTTCTCTTATTGTAGAATTGTCCAAGCTTCTTTTGTTGATTTGCTTTAAAAAATTATCATAAATATTTTTGCTGAGATTGTTGAGTATATTATGGTGATGGCCTTCACATTTTTCTCTGCATCTTCCTCCCGTTCTTTTTGTTGACCCTCAATAAGACGCTATTCCTCTTTGTGAGACTCGTATTCTTTCTTAATAATCACCCACAGCTTATTTGTAACAAAAAATGCTTTCATTTTTTTATGGCCCCATATTCATCATTCTCACCATCAAATGTTGATGGTAGAGGAATTGAAATACTTGTGGACAGTGGTGGACCCAGAAATTTTATATATGCGTGTCATCTTTTCAAAAATAAAATAAAAATAATAATTATTAATATTAATAATTATTAAATAAGAAAATACCCAACTCATACAAGTTAAAAAAGTCCATGATATACTTTTATATTCTGAAAAAATTGTAAAATACACTTATATTCTACAGACTCTACACTGCTCAACAAATTTATCTCAGTATATTATACTAGACAATCATTCACAAACTTACGCATATTCTGCTTCTCAATTTGTTCTTGATGTAACACAAAACTTAAAAAACACTTTCAATACTTCTCGTACAACCAAAAAATCAATAGAAATTATAAGGGTAGCTTGTAATTAGATTAATTATTAGGTTTTGAAAATAATTAAAGATAGAGAATAGGATTTTGCTATTACACAGTGTTTAGAATAGAACAACAACAAACTGGTAGCCTAATGAAAATTATATTTATTTATAATAGTATTGTCCCGGGCAATGCAGTCAAAATCGCATTTTAAAACTTAAAAGCTTACGGTTTTACGGTTCTAGGTCACCGAAACGCTTTCGTTTCCACATAAAATCTTAAGTGTATAAAATCAAACTAAATTGCGCTTTAGAACTTAAAAGCTTACGCTTTTACGCTTCTAGTTCACCAAAACGCTTTAAGCTTTTAGTTCACTAAATGGGTATTCTTCTCATGGAATTAATTATAAAAAGTATGTTTTAAAGGTAAATCGCCAATAGTATGATACAATTGAGATTATAAGATACATACGAGGTACTTGAATGCATTCTCAACTTCAATAGAGTAATCTAATTCACCAGTTATGTCCTTCCCAAATTCATTAGCATATAGGGGAATGTGGCTTATTGTTAGATCTATGTTTATGAACATATAGTTAATATGCTATAAGTTGCTCTACTTTAGACATTAGTTGCAAGTATTTATTAACTTATCTAAATTTTTTGCACTCATATTTTACATAGTATATGTCATACTCAACAACTTTAGTTATTTTACAGTATGCGTAAAAGCTTTCATTCTACGCTTTTCAATTTTACCTTTATTTCGCTTCTAGCTAGAATCACACTTTTAACTGCATTGGTCTCGGGTTTGAATTACTCAAACTACCATTTATATTCTCATACGCAAACTACAAACGAGAGTAGGATAATCATTTCTTCAAATTTCAGGGTGTCCTGGACTATTAATTATAATTTTTCTGTTCATACATAATTTACCACCGGGATTAGAGAATCGCTTTTATAAAATTTAGTGGTATCCTGGGACACTCCAAAGGCCCCTGGGTCCGCCCTTGCTTGTGGATGACATGTTTGATGTTTTTGGCTAGGTATATGTAGAGATGTTTATTTTTAGGAGGTAGGTAATTTTACGAAAGTAATTTGTTGCCGGTAAGAACAATTAGGGCTCTGAATCATGGTAGGCTACAACAAATTGAGAGGTGACAAATATGAGAAAGATCATATATCGCCACAAACCCCGAAAGATTAGTAAAATTGAAAGAAAGAAAAAAAACGTATTAGTGCTCGAACACTTGACCATGTCGATCATGAGTGTTGCTGACACAAAACTATTTAGAGCATTGCTAATAAGATAACCATCGTGATGCCCATGGCCCCTACCATAATTATATGTTTGTAATTTGTTTACATTGAGCTTTGTAATCACATTATCAACAATAATAAGTACCATTTTCGCAGTTAATCCCCTGTTGTTGAACAGATCAAAGAAACAAACAGGGGAAATTAAAGATGATAATTACACGAGGAGGGGAGTTGGGATGGCAGAGGAAGCCGTATGGGAGTAATGATCCAGCAGCTGGGAAAGGAAAATGAAACAAGAGACGAAGAAACATATGAATATCCCCACCGCCCGACACAACCTCGGTCCCATCATGCACATCAACACGAACAATATCTTGGTCGACATCACCAGAAACATGGACATGAAACTTATGTAGAACACCATGCTGATCCCCAGAATTGCGATTATCATCCTTGATTACTCCTCTCTAATTACAATCCTAACAATTTACTCGATCCCCTGAAGATACAAACGCTTTCTCTCTGTCTTCGAATGCAGGGGAACCTGCGATCAAACACCAAGGAGCTTGCTCTCGATCGCCTGGGCGCCTGCCTATGCTTCAGAATGCAGAGGCATGAGAATTGAGGAGAAGAAAGACCCACGTGATCGCATCACACAAACTGAAGACAGCCATAATCATCATTGTTTATGCCTTATGGACTTAACAACGGAGCCGGGCGAGAATGAGAGAGCGCTGTGATTTGTGATGTGATGCCTCCTCCTATATACCCTTCATTTGTTTCCTTGTTAATGGTGTAGGTACTGTTTTCGGTACAAAGTACGGCCGGCATCAGTTGAGCGGTCGATTGGATGCAATCTTATTTACTTTCGTGTCTGTATCTGTAAATGTTGGTTTGTAAAATTCCCTCCTCTGGCCGTCGTCCTCCAGTTCGACCATACCCAAGCGACAGTTGTGCTTGTGTTTGCTTAGCAGGTTCTCTCCTAAGTTTTAACGTTGCTATCCTTGTCTCTCTGGTACTGTTTCGTCTACCCAACTTTGTTATGTCAGTTCCAAACATGTCCAACAAACGGCAGGATCTGGTAAAACTATGTAGTTACTTGGTTTCTACCGATGTAAAGTTTCTGTTGTCCATCCTATATTCTCTGTGCATTTAACTGCAACTGAGTTGCCAAATTAGGTAAAAAAAAGAAACAGAGTCGCTAGGTCAATTAAACCTGAAAAGTAGAAATCGTGAACCATCATATATAACGCCTATTATCATATACTCAAATTATCATTAGCTCAGACTCTAGGGATTAACGAAACTATCTAAGTTGCCTTGTATCTTCAAATGAATATAATGGAGAGCCATTTTAGGAAATCGGAATGATCTACAAACAAGCAGATAATCAATAATACTCCAATATATATGTCACCCAGTTAATACCTCTACAACTCTCTAACTACCCAAAAAATTATCACTTGTGTTCTATTCTATTCAATACGACAATCCCACCGAAAGCTAGTTTTTTGTTAGTAATTAATAGAGAATCTAGTCAACGTTGAGGTGACATTTGACATGAGTATTTTAAATATCAATTTTCGTATATATATGGTGGCGTCTTCGATGCACTCACTTTTTTTGGTGCATTCAATGCACCCGCTTCATAACCGTAATTTTAAACATGCGATTTATGTCAAAATGATGTCAATCATTACTTATGATGTGATGAACAATAACACACATGAATTTGCATAAATACCATTAAAGATTTACTTTAATTTGAAGGATTTAGAGTTTAAAGATCTAGGGTTAGGGTTTACAATTTGGGGTTTAGGGATCTAGGGTTGGGGTCTAGGGCTTAGGGTAATCCGCTAATTAGTTGTTACCATATGTTATATCATCATATTACACTAATTCTACAAATTAAATTCAAAATCTGACTCTTCAAGACTAGTTTTTGAGTTGGGTGCATTGAACGCACTTATTTTTATGAGTGCGCCGAAGTTTGCAGAATTATTTGGCGGAACATGTGGGGTTTCGTATTCGATTGTAGAGATCCATAGAGACCTAAAGACGATATGAAAATATGTAAACTTTCATCGCCGTGGGATCGAAGAAACTAAACGAGAGTTTTTCAAAATGAGACAAACTCGGAGCATTAAAAAGTAGGGGAAAAGCATACCAGGGCCTCATCACCCGCAGAATCGAGAAAAACTGACATCTTTTAGAGATGATAGAGAATTGGGGATTTGGATAATTTAAGGGAATTAATGCATGACGAAAATTGTCACAGTGGCGATGGTGTATGGGAACTGAAGGAATGGCTCATGTTAAGTTTTAATTATTTGTAATATCGAGTGTTGATGACTAACTAATAAACTTAGGACAAATATACCTAAAGTTGGTGAAGTAGTAAAGTGGTGACCTACGAGGTCGTATCCACGGATCATTGTATCTATTTCTATTATCAGGCTTAATTACTATATAACCTAAGATTTGTTTTGGAGATATTCCTAACCTACTAAAACCACCAAGTTACACTAGACTTGTTCTTGAGAGGTACTTGAGGCTAGTTCCCCCTAACTCTAAGATTAGGTTAGGTATAGTTATAAACAAAACGTTCTCTTCCTTCATGATTCCAGAATCCTCTATTATCGCGTTTAGGGGAATGGTCATGTCTCTTAGAGCACTCCTAGTGGACTTCTCTGCTCAATGGTCTTGCAACTGACAAATTGATAGGGCTGTAAGGTTGGATTCCTACTAGGGTAAACCAATGAAAAAATGGCTTCAAGCCAAAGTGTCACATGATTAAAATCATGTCTTATGTTATGTGGATTCTAGGCTTAACCTAGGGGATGGTGACCATAACCTAAGTTAAGAACATGCATTAGCTAGCTCTACTGAAGCAAGTTAATGACATCATAAAACATCAAGTAATCATAAAGAGGAAAGAGAAATCATTCCATCAATACAAAACCTAGCCATTCGTCTAAGAGTTAGAGGTTCTTACTCCAACTAAAAAGGAGAATACCGCATGAAATATGTGGAGAAATCAATAGAAAGGGTGAAAAGAACCATTAGCTTAAAGATTTCTTGTTGGAGACTAGTCTTTAATCTTCTAGGATGATTCCCTTCTTCTTCCTTCCTTATTCCCCCCTCAAGTGAACCCTAGGTTCCCTTTAGCTCATTTCTCTCTTATCAAGTTCATCAACCACTCAGCCACTAGCTCTTTACCCCCATGAAATCAGGTCAGACACCTTCTATTTATAGGCAGCTAGAAATCCGGACTAGTCTGCGTCCAACAAATAATAGTTCGCGGCCGCGAAGTTTGGCTCCATGTTGTGATCTTCAAATGATGATGTTTTGGGCTGCATTGGAAGTGAGTTCACGGGCAAAGGAACATGGCCGCAAACTGAAATTCATGTCCTTGATCTTTGTCTCGGGCTCATAGGGGTGGGCAACCGGTTCGATAAACCCGAACTGAACCGAAACCGAATTAATGTTATTCGTTTTCGAATTCGAAAGGAAAATATGGATAGTTTGGAAAAGAGGGTTCTTTCAACCGAACTGAATTTCCGACCGAAATACTATAATTGCAAGCTCCAAATGGTGGCTTTTTATGTCTGTAGTTGTTTTTAGACTTAAATATTTGAAATGTTTTATGACTTATGTGTTGCAAAGTTTGATTTTATCATTGATGATGCATATAATTGCATATTTATTGTTTATATTAGGGCTAAAAAATAATTTAAAAGTGAGAAGATACAAGTACTAGCTTAACAAATTCGGTTTTGTGTGAAAAACTGAACCAAACTATAATTCGGTTTAAACCGACCGAACCAAATTATAATTCGGTTCGAATTTGGTTTGAGGTTTGGAAGAATTCGGGGACCCGTGTTCATAATTTTGGTTCGTTCGAAACCGAACCGACCGAATGCCCACCCTTACGGGCTCAGATACAAAGGCCCCTGAAACGGACCTCGAGACCTTCTAATAACACTGAATTTGCACATGTTTTTACCCCTAATTTTTTGATGGTTTAGCTTGGTTTTTATCATACTTTGGTTCATTTTACGCTAGGTTGTGTTCCTTTATCACATTTCAGGTCCTAGCACGTAAAATGAATCATAGGCGTAAGTTTCAAGTCAATTGGAGATCAATTAGCGACTCAGGGGAAGAAACTCGGGCCTGACCCAAGGAAGAATGAATTTCTAACTCATTTTATGGAAAAATAATTATGTAATCTAGGCATTAAAAGAAAGAGTATGAGACCACGAGCTTCTAGGATCAAATGGGGACTGATTCGGAGTTCAGATGAGGGAGACATGACCGAAAGACAGAAGCCTCTCCAGAGTTACAAGTTGGCCTTCAAAGTTATGGTTCAAACCGTAACTTTGCCATTTTCATCATAACTCGGGGCCACGGGAGGAAAAATACATTCCAGAAGTTACGACTATAACTTGGGGCCGTAACTTGGATTTTGTGAGCTGTATAAATGCGTTTTTGAGGATTCTAAAGGTGGAGAGCTGGGTTTTGGATCCCAAACACCCAAGGGACGAACCGTAGAGAGAGAGAGAGAAAGAGCATCTTGGGATCATTCTTGGAGCTATTTTGGAGGATTTCTTCACCATTAGAGCTCGAGAATCAAGCTTGAAAATGGAGATTGAATATCTAGATCAGAACTCTGCATTCTCTCTCTTCTTTATGGAGTAACTTCCCTTCACTTAGGTTTTGAGGAACCGTAGATTTGTATGCTAGGAAGAATTGTATGAACTTGAATTCATGATTGATTTACGTTTTATATTCATTTGAGGCATTGATTCTGAATTGCTTGAGTCCTAATCAAACTTTTGTGATTCCTGCTTTAACCTAGAACGATAGTCTCTGCATAGGTTAATAGAGCAGCCTTAATTGAAAGTAGTGGATCAATTGTTTTAGTCGAGAAATTGATTCACTTCTCTATACTGAAATTAAAGCCAGTAGAGGAAGTTTGGTGTGTTATTTGCTTGGTTAGTTTATGCCGGTGGAGGTTAGTCGCCCGTCGGGTATTCGAACTGAGAGGGTTTGGATTACTTTAGTCGAGATTTCAAACTTGTCAAGAACTTTCTGCAGTATATCTGTCAAATGAATTGGATTGGGTGAATTACAACTTGGCCTAACTGCAAACTAGGGGGAATCATACCTAAGTGAGTTCCCAACATGTAATTAATAGTTTTACTTAGTTTAGTTAGTAGATTAGTTTAATTAATCAATCCTTAGTCTGATTTCTAGATAATGAACTGAAGCTGAGTAATAGTACATCTAGAGACCCGAGGATTCGATGTTTATTACTTGCACCACTATACTACAATCTCTTTCATTGGTTACACTTGGCCATTGTTAGGAGTTGTGTTTTAGCGAGTCAAGTTTTTAGCACCATTGTCGGGGATACTTCTAGATTATTAGGAAAGGGAGAAGTTTGTTACTTTAGCTTTTTTTATTTTATTTTCCACCCTTGCTTTTCACTTGGGTGTTTTGTTTTTGTTTTTACAGATCTTAAACATGGATCCTCATGGCATCTCCAACCATTGGTGGACGGGGGTATCAACCACCATCCGAGTGGTATTACCGCGAGCCTTCCTACAACAATCAAGGAGGAGAAGACTATGGATACGGGTTTCGGTACCAACCCCCTACTATGGAGAACAACCAGACCCTTGGGCATCTCAAGAACAATCTCCGTATCAAGAAGAATTCCTCCCACAACCAGAAGGGCCATCAGAGCTGGAGTTAGCCATGGCAGCCTTCACGGGTCATTCTGCAGAGCCATGCTACACTCCACGGGTAGATTCGAACAAACAA
The DNA here is from genome assembly GCA_946122785.1 of Linum tenue. NCBI lineage: Eukaryota > Viridiplantae > Streptophyta > Magnoliopsida > Malpighiales > Linaceae > Linum > Linum tenue. Next base: position 29,352,235 of record CAMGYJ010000006.1, read on the forward strand.
TTGAGGCTTCTCGTGGAGCAGTTTTCCCGAAACACCAAAAGATCCTGCTCAAAGATGGACCTTCATATCCAAACCTTTGCCCAAATTGGCAAATTGACTTCTCCTTTCGTGAAACAGAGGAGGCCCTCCTGAGCATAAAGTAGAGCCTCGAGGATCTTGAGAAAGCTTATGCACAGCCTGCTCAAAATCACCCTTCTGCTATCATACTAGAAGAGGAGGAGGAAGACGAAGGCTGCAAGGATACTATGGAGTAGACAGAATTTGTCACGAAGAGCTCTCGTGATGATCATGATCAGGAAAGTCCTATTGTAGCCGACCACACCTTTGCACATCCCACACCGAGCTTTGAAGAGGTGGGCATGAGTGAGGGGATCCAAGATGATTTTATCAAAGAAATTGCTTGATGACTTGCTCTCCAATCTGTTTTGGAAGAAGAAGAGCGAGAAAGGATGAGGAAAGAAGTTGTGGAGGATGACGAAAGTGAAGCAGAGGAAGTTATTGATCTTTCACAGGGGGAGGAATCAAATTCTGAGGAAGGAAGTAGGGTTGAAGATGAAATTGTCGTCTAGGATGAAGACAAAATTGAGGTGGAAGAGGCTTGCACCGGCCATGAGTTACATGTGATATCTCCACCAAAATTTGAGGAGTTGCTTGGCAGGGACCCGTTTGTAGTGTCTCTTTGCCAGACCAATGCCACATCGACATCAGTCCCTCTTGGTGGACGTGATGGTGGTCAATCAATGGTGTCATATCTGGTTTGGGGCAATGAGACAAGAGAAGAGACGAAGAGGCAACGAGGGTGGAGACTTCATCTGCCTCAAGTGCACGAGTCTTTATCACCTATCATACCACCCGCTCGTGACTTGAGACTCCACCTCATCGACAGGAACCTCAACAAAGGAGGTTCTGGGGTGGATCGAAGCTTAGGAGCCACTTTCCTGCTCACGACGTGAAAGAAGCGCTTGTTGGGAGGTTACCCAACCAGTCAGTTTGCATTTCTTTCCCTATTTCTCTTCGGTTGAGTCATTTTTGTTCTTTGATTTTACAGTCAATAACTCAACCTCTGTGATATTTTGTCTGGTGTTTGTGTTTCGACTGCTCTCTCGACTCATGTGGAATGCACCGCTTGCCCCGTCCACCATCATTCACATTAGATCTGGTAACTTCATTCTACCCTCCTTATCTTTCCTCCATTGAGGAAAATGTCGTGCTTAAGTGTTGGGGGGGTGTTCCAACCCTTTGTTGTGTGAATGTTTGGTTGTATGTGTGTGCTTGGAGCCTAGTCCACCGTCTAAACTTTATGATTTGAGGGCTCCATCCTCCAAGTATGTGGCCCTGCAAATGCATACTCAGTATGCTTTGAATTGACAGTCTTTATACTGATATGCAACTTAGGGAGGTAGTATAGCACTATGGAGGATGTTGATGCATTTAAGAATTCCCATTTCTTCTTCATATTGTGTTGGATGATTGTGTGAATTAATGATCTTAGTACACTTGAATCGTGTGGTATCGATGACTCTCTACCCATTATGGACTCCTGTATCATGTTTTGAAAAAGGTGCCTTAAATTGTGATTTTAAAACAATGTCTCTTGTGTGGAAATCGATGAAAGTGTGTAATGGGAGACGGGAATCTGTTCCCAACTTCCACCTACTACCTCCAACCCCCTTACATTTCTTTCCCTGCACGAGGCTTGAGACATCTGCTCCAGGCAATGGTCGGTAAGAGTCGGGCTCCCTCTAAACCTTAACTAGGTAGGAGCCCCATTTTCTAGAAATTAAAGGTTGGAACCCATGCAAGCAAAGAAAAATAATAAACAAACAAGAAAATTTAAAAAATAAAAGAAAGGGGGTTCCAACCATCTTTAAAGAAAAAATAGAGCACCTAAAAAGTGAGTCCATGATCTTTCTGGTTTTGAGAGTCTCTTTATCCACTGATAACTTGTACTACGATCGCTACTTGGCATGATCCCGACTAGGGACTAGAGTTCTCACCAAAGAAGCTAGAAGGGGCCTTGTGTGTTGGTTGACCTCGTAAGCTGCTAAATGACCTAGGAAGTCCTCAACTGAAGATCGGGTTTGCATGTTGCAGTAATATTCCGGAGAGTTGCATTGTTTTGAGTCAGGTATTTTTGGGGACAAGCAAACAGTTAAGTGTGGGGGAATTTGATAACACTGAATTTGCACATGTTTTTACCCCTAATTTCTTGAGGTTTTAGCTTTGTGTTTATCATACTTTGGTCTATTTTATTATAGGTTTTGTTCCTTTGTCATATTTCAGGTCCTAGCACGTAAAATAAAGCATAGGCGCAAGTTTTAAGTCAATCGGAGATCAATTTGCGACTCGGGGGAAGAAACTCGTGCATGACCTAAGGAAGAATGGATTTCTAGCTCATTTTATGAAAAAATAATCATGTAATATAGCCATGGAAACAAATAGGACGAGACTACGAGCTTATGGAATCAAACTGCGACTGATTCGGAGTTCGGATGAGTGAGAAATGACCGAAAGACAGAAGCCTCTACAGAGTACGGGCTGGCCTTCAAAGTTACGGTTCAGACCGTAACATTGCCATTTTGGCCATAACTCGGTGCCAAGGGGGGCAAAATACATTCCAGAAGTTACATCCTGAACCCCAAAGGTTACGACCGTAACTTGGCTTCTGTGAGATGTATAAATTCGTTTTTGCGGATCCTGAAGGTGTAGAGCTGGGTTTTGGACCCCAAACACCCATGGGACGAACGCTAGAGAGAGAGCACCTTGGAATCATTTGTGGAGCTATTTTGGAGGATTTCTTCACAATTTTCACTTGAGAATCAAGCTTGGAGATGGAGATTGAAGATCTAGATCAGATTTCTGCATTCTCTCTCTTCTCTATGAAGTAACTTCCCTTCACTTAGGTTTTGAGGAACCCTAGATTTGTATGCTTGGAAGAATTGTATGAACTTGAATTCATGATGGTTTGACATTTTATATCCAGTTGAGGCATTGATTCTGAATTACTTGAGTCTTGATCAAACTTTTATGATTCCTACTTTAACCTAGAACGATAGTCCATGAATAGGTTAATAGAGCAACCTTAATTGGAAGTGGTGGATCGATTGCTTTAGTCGAGAAATTTATCACTGATCTGTACTGGAATTAAAGTCAGTAGAGGAAGTTTGGTGTGTTATTGCCTTGGTTAGTTTTTGCCTGTGGAGGTTAGTCGCCCGCTGTGTATTCAAATAGAGAGGCTCTGGATTACTTTAGCCGAGATTTTAGACTTGTCAAGATTCAAGAACTTTCCGCAGTATATCTGTCAACTGAATTGGATTGGGTGAATTACAACTTGGCCTAACTGCAAACTAGGGGGAATCATACTGACACGCTAAAACACAACACCTAACAATGGCCAAGTGTAACCAATGAAAGGGACTGCAGTATAGTGGCACAAGTAATAAATATCGAATCCATGGGTCTCTAGAGTTACTATTACTCAGCTTCGGTTCATTATCTAGCAAACTAGATTAAGGATTAATTTACTAAACTACTCTACTAACTACTCTACTAATTACAAGTTGGGAACTCACTTAGGTATGATTCCCCCTAGCTCCTCAATTAGGTCTAAGTTGCAATTACCTTTGGTTAATCTACTGTTAATTAAACTGCGTAAGATCCTAAATTAGCTTGGAATCTGTTAAGCTGACCAAGCCCTCTTAGACAGAATACCTGGCAGGCGACTAGCCTTCACCGGGATAGACTGCTAAGGCGATTCACACAGATCTCCACTACTAGAATGAATTCCAGTAAAAAGTAGTGAATTGATTGACTCTCGCACAAACAATTCACCACTATCAATCAAGGAAGCTCTCTTAAACTAATCAGATTCTATCTATCATAGGTTAAAGCAGAAATCAATAGGAGATGATCAGGCTTCAAACTCAATAAATCGTGCCTCAATCGATTATAATCAAACAATATAGCATCCAAAACTTCATACAAGAAAGATCCTACAACATGGAACTAGGGTTCCTCAAAACCTAAGTGAAGGGAAGTTACTTCATAGAGAAGAGAGAGACTGCAGAAATCTGATCTAGATCTTCAATCTCCATCTCCAAGCTTGATTCCCGAGCTACAATGGCGAAGAAATCCTCCAAAATAGCTCCAAGAATGTTCCCAAGTCACTCTCTCTCTCTCTCTAGGGTTCGTCCCATGGGTGTTTAGGAACCAAAACCCAGCTCTCCCTTTCCTTTGGCTTGACTCTGCCTCAAAATCCCGATTCTAGGCAAAACACGGTCGAGGACACGACTCTGTTGAACTCCTCAGGAGCCCTCACGACATGCCCTCGGCAGTAAAAGCACTAGCGGGGCCCAGATGAAACATGACGGTGTTTTTAGGGTAGTCTGCCCATGTTTTTACTGCCGAACCTGCTCCCCTATATTCAATGCTTCATTTCTCCCTCGTCTGAACTCCGAATCAGTCGCCGTTTGATCCCAGACGCTCGTAGTCTCGTCCTATTTCTTTTCAAGACAAGTTTTCATGATTATTTGTCCATAGATGAGGTATAAATACATTCTTCTTCAGGTCATGCCCGAGTTTCTTCTCCCGAATCGCCTATTGATATCCGATTGATTTGAAACTTGCGCCTATGCCTCCCTTTACTCACTAGGACCTGAAATGTGACAAAGGAATACAACCTATCGTAAAATAGGTCAGAGAAGAGATGATGCAAGCTTAAACGATCAATAAGTGGAGGGAAAAACATGTGTCAATATCGAGTCATCAAATCCCCCCACACTTTACTGTTTGCTTGTCCCCAAGCAAACCTGGCTCAAACCAATGCAACACTCCGGACCTTTCCAGCAACACTCAACCTCGATCGTCGGTAGTAGACTTCCTAGATCATTTAGCAGCTTACGAGGTCAACCAACGCACAAGGCACCTCCTAGCTTCTTCGGCGAGAACTCTAGTCTCGAGACGACATCATGGCAAATAGTGATCAGAGGACAAATGAATCATGGACAAAGGGACTCTCAAAAATAGAAAGATCATGGACTCACTTTCTTATGGTGCTCTATTTTCTTCTTGAATATGGTTGGAACCCCTTTTTTTCTTTCTTTTTTTTTTGTTGTTTTTTTCCAAGGGTCCCAACTTGTTTTGTTTTTCCCAAAAAACGGGGCTCCCACCTAGTAAAAGGTTTTGAGGGAGCCCGGCTCTTACCGGCCATATGCCAGGAGCAGATGTCTTGATCCTCATGCGGGAGAAAAAATGTAAGAGGGCTGGAGGTAGTAGGTGGAAGTTGGGAACGGATTCTCGTCTCCCCTTACACACTTTCACCGCTTCCTGCACGGGAGACGTTATTTTAAAAGCACATTTTAGAGCACCTATTTTTTTTTAACATGATACAGGAGTCCATGAAAGGTATATAGTCCACAATACCACACAATTCAAGGGTCCTAAGATCACTAATTCACACAATCAACCAACACAATATGAAGAAGAAATGAGACTTCTTAAATGCAGTGCTACACTACCTCCCTAGGTTGCATATTAATATAAAGACTGTCAATTCAAAGCATATTGAGCAGGCAATTGCAAGGAACACGTGCTTGGAGCCCTCAAATCAAAATTTGGACAGTGGGCTAGGATCCAAGCACACACATACAGCCAAACATTCACACACATACATAATCGAACATCCCCCCACACTTAAGTACGACATTGTCCTCAATGGAGGAAAGATAAGGAGGGTAGAACGAAGTTACCAAATCAAGGGTGAATGACGGTGGACGGGGCAGGCGGTGCATTCTAGGAGGAGAGTGTAGTTGGAACATAAACACCCCACAAATCTCACAAAGGTTGAGTTATTGACTCTAAAATAAAAGAACAAAACTTATTCAACCGAGGATAACTAGGGAAAGAAATACAAACCGACTAGTTGGGTTGCCTCCCAACAAGCTCTTCTTTCACGTCGTGAGCCGGACAGTAGCTCCTAAGTTTCAGTCCATGCTAGAACCTCTTTGAAGTTGAGGTTCTCATCTATGAGGTGGAGTCTCAAGTCACGAGCAGGTGGTGTGGTAGGTGATGAAGGCTCGTGCACTTATGCAGCTGAAGTCTCCACCCTCGAGACCTCTTCTTCGTTTCTTCTCTTATCTCATTGCCCAAAAAAAAATATAACCGTATCGGCTGACCACCATCGCGTCCACCAAGAGGGACCAATGTTAATGTGGCCTTGGTCTGGCAAATAGACATTGCAAATGGTTCCTTGCAAAGCAGTTCCTCGAAGTTTGGTGGGGATATTACTTGTATTATAGGGTCGGTACAAGCCTCTTCCACCTCAACTTCCTCCTTAGCCTGGACACCACTCGCTTCTTCAACCCCCTTTCCTTCTTCAAAATGTGGTCTCTCTCCTTGGAAAAGATCAAAAACTACCTCTTCTTTGCTTTCTTCCTCATCCTCCACAACACCTAACAATGGGCAAGTGTAACCAATGAAAGAGATTGCAGTATAGTGACACAAGTAATAAATAGAAAATGCACGGGTCGAAAAAAAACGCTCTGTAGGAATCTTCTCGCGATGGCGACCTCGCCATCGGCGCCTTCGCCGGCTGGCGAGGGTTCACCGACTTCTTGGGCCCAATTGTTCTCGGTAGCTCCGGAGAAGAGACTTACGTTTCGTCCGCCAGAGAAGATCAAGGATGGGTTTCGGATTCCTCAGGCTATTAAGGAGAAGGGCGCGGAACGATGGAAAATGTCCTTGATAGGGCAATTCGTCGGGAAAAGTTTGAAGGTTGCGGAGCTCCAGTCATGGGCTAACCGCTTTGGGGGAGAGATGGACTGGTACGTGTCTCACGGTTTGGTCCCAAGTTGCTGGTATTTCAATTTCCATCAATTTCTTCCTGCGGTTGGGTGTTTAAGTCTGGACCATGGCACTTTGGGGGGATTCCGGTCTTCTTTCGTAAATGGGACGCGGGTATTCAGCCGATTGTGCCTGGGGTCGAGTCATTGCCGATCTGGGTGAAGATTTGGGGGTTACCACTGGAAGAATACCTAGGTCAAGATGGAATTGAATGGGTAGCTAGTACGTTGGGGAAGACTCTCTGGACTGATAAAAAAACCAGGTTTGGGGATCAATTGGGGTTTTCAAAGGTTTGCGTCGAGCTGGCAGCTGATTATGAATTTCCAGACAAGATCAAGCTATATCCTGATAATGACCCGGCATTTGAAGTTGGAGTGGAATATCTTCAGCTTCCTCGTGTGTGCTCGAAGTGTAATGTGTTTGGACATTGTTGTAATCGGGAGGTTCAAAAGGAATGGCGAGTGAAGGAAACCAAATCTGCTGACAGTGAAGTGGTTTATGCGGAATCAGGTACTCAAGCAGGGCATATTGAGAATGATTTACAGGTGGTTGTTGTTATTGATGAACCAAGTGCAGGGCATAATGTACAAAGTATGCAAGAGGCGATTGGTAAGGAGGTTCAATGTGTAAATCAGGTGGGAAAGGAAGTTTCTATTGAGGAACACCCTAGTCAGGCTCTTCCATTAATTGTGAACCCACCTCTGAGTTTTGCACAGATTGTTAGGGGATCACCACTTCAGGGTGGGAGTTCTGTAACTTCTGGGCATGTTGCTGAGGCTGATAAGTCACCAATGACTAGGAGCTGTCAATCTCAGCAAACTCAAGGGGGGAAATCTATTGCAAAAGATAAGGAGAACATCAAGCCTCCAGATAAAGGGAAGAAGATATGGGTTGACTCACCTCTTATTCCTATACAGCCCAAGAAAGGAGGGAAGGGTGGAAAAGGAAGAGGTAAGAAATGAGATTGATTACATGGAACACTAGAGGATTTAAGGCTGATAGTAAGTATATACCATTACAGAAGAAAATAAACAAATATAATATAGATATAGTAGCAATGTTAGAGCCACGAATAAGGGCTTCTGAGGCAGATGAGTTGGTTGCAAAGAGATTCCCAGACTGGGGGGCTAAACTAAAGCACAATGATACTGGTTTGGGGAAAATTTGGTTGGTCTGGAAACATGATATCCCACTTACAGTTTTGCATTCTTCAGATCAGTTTGTTCAGTTTATGGTGGGGGGGGACAAAGCCTTTCTTTGGGACAGTTGTTTATACAGCCAATGATGAAAATCAAAGACAGATTCTGTTCAGTGACATAAGAAGGATAAAAGTTTCTTCTGCCCCCTGGATAGTGATGGGTGATTTTAATGAAATCAGAAACCCCTCTGAAGCTTCAAATTCTCCAAGAGTGGATGGTTCTATGACCTTATTTGATACATGGATAAATGACCTAGAATTGGAGGAGCATCAGGCCACAGGGCCTTGGTTTACTTGGTTTAACAAACAGGCAGCTAACCCAATTGCCAAACGATTGGACAGGGTATTGGTGAATTTCTCATTGCTTGATTCTATGAAAGATAGCAAGGTGCATTTTCAGACTCCAAGAGTGTCAGATCACTGCCCAATGTATGTTGATACTGAAGTGGAGGTTAAGTCGATCCCAAAGCCTTTTAAATTCTTTAAATTCTGGACTAAGCATCCTAAGTTTGATGAATTGCTGGAGGAGGCTTGGAGAAGCAATGTTACAGGTCATCCCTTAGTTAGAGTAAGTCAGAAACTGAAGAATTTGAAGAACTTACTGAGGAAGCTTAATAGGGAAGAGTACTTAAATTTGTCTGAAAGAGTGAGGGAGAAGGAACAAGAGTATGCTGTTATTCAGCAGCAGGCTCTTAATACACCAACGCCATATTTGTTTGAGGCAGAGAATAAACTGGGGCTAGAGTTGAAAATATTGATGGATGCTGAGGAGTGTTTTTACAAGCAGAAATCCAGGGAAAACTGGCTTAGGACAGGAGACATGAACTCAGCTTTCTTTCACCATGCAGTTAGAGTGAAACAGAAGAGAAATACAATAAGAGTCCTTAAGAATGAAGAAGGAGCTAAAGTCACTGAAACAGAGGAGATGGCCCAGATAGCAGTAAGATTCTATCAAAGGTTACTGGGTAATGAAGATTCAGAGGTTGTTCCTCAAACTGATGAATACTTCAATGAGTTACTGAGGAGGAAATTATCTGATGAGCAGGCTGAAAGTCTTTGTGAACCATTTACAGATGAGCAAATTAAGGGGGTTATTTTTGCAATGAATGCTGACAAGAGCCCAGGTCCAGATGGATTCTCAGCTGATTTTTTCCATTATGCTTGGCCCTTGATAGGCCCTGAGGTATGCTCTGCCATTAGATACTATTTTGAACAAGACAAAATTCCTAGGCCTATAAATGCAATAGTTTTGGCTCTGATTCCTAAGGTTGCTAATCCTGATGAAATGAAAAGTTTCAGACCTATCTCAAAGCTTATTGCACAAAGATTAAGCCCTCTCCTTCCTTTTCTGATTAGTAAAAACCAGACTGCCTTTGTTAAAGGAAGGTTGATAGGAGAAAACATTTTGTTAGCACATGAGTTAGTTAGTAGATACTCTAACCAGAACATATCTCCTAGATTTGCTATCAAAATAGACTTGATGAAGGCTTTTGATTCAGTTGACTGGAGGTTTATATTTCAAGTTTTAAAGTGTATGAATATCCCTGAAAGGTTTGTGAAATGGATTCAGATGTGTGTGGGAACCCCTATGCTCAGTGATTGTTTTAATGGTGGATTAGTGGGTTACTTCCCAGCAAAGAAAGGGTTTAGGCAAGGAGATCCCCTTTCTCCATATCTATTCTCTATTGCTATGGAAATTTTCTCATGTCTACTTGATGAATCTGCTGCTGCCAAGCTATTTCCCTATCATCCTATGTGTAAAGGGATTTCTCGAACACATCTCTGCTTTGCTGATGACCTATTGGTCTTCTCGGATGCTTCAAACCAAGGCATTCAGGAATTACAGACAGTGTTATCTAAATTCAGATTGATTTCTGGTCTTAAATCTGACCCAAGTAAATGTGAGATTTACTTTGGGGGTCTGAGCATTGAGGAAAGTAAGGCTAGAGCAGATAGATATGGTTATCAGTTGGGTTCTTTCCCTGTTCGTTATCTGGGAGTCCCTCTACTATCAGGGAAACTCAGTACATGATAGACCGTCATTTACACATGTTTTTACCCTCATACTTACACCGTTTGAGGTGTTGATTCTCGTGTTTTAGGCCGATTTCACGCTAGGTTGTGCTTGTTTGTGTTATTTCAGGTCCTAGTACGGGAATGAAGGCTTATGAGCGAGTCTGGGGTCGATTGGACGAAGAACGGACGAAGGGGGAGCTTTTTGGGGAGTGCACGGGCAGACCAGGAGGCTGCACGGCCGTGCACTTGAGCCATTTGGCCGTGCACCTCATGTCGAGGCCATGCACGGGCAGGCTTGAAGCTTGCACGGCCGTGCGCCTGGCCGTGCAAGGTGGACGAAGACATAACTTATTGAAACGGCGTGTTTTGAGGGTGCACGGCCAGAATTGTGTTGTGCACGGCCGTGCACCTGGCCGTGCAACTCGGGAAAGTCTGTTTTAAAGCCTAATTCGAGCCAAAAGTGAGAGAATCGCGTTTTGAGAGCAAAAACAGAGCCCTAGAGAGAGAAAGTGCGAAGAACACACCCTAGAAGCTGTCTTAGAGCTGGATTTCATCGAATCGAGCTTGGAGATCGTCATAGGAGTGGAAATCGTCGTCCCGGAGCAGATTATCCTCATCGTTATGAGTATGACTAATCCGATTCTTGTTTTCTCTTCTCTCTCTATGGAGTAGAACCCTTCTCTCACTTGGGTATGAAGAACCCTAGTTCCTTGTGTTAGGGATTTGATTGTAATGACTTGCGATGATATTACTGTTTGATTTTAATCGAATGACGCATGTTTATTGAATTGATTTGAGTCTGATCAGCTTTTCTCAATTTCTGCTGCAACCTGAGATAGACAGAATCTGATTAGGTTGTTAGAGCCTCTTCATTCGATAGTAGGAGATTGGCTATACGAGAGTTAGCCAGTTTACTGCTTTGTACTGGTGTTCTTGACGCCAGTAGTGGAGTTCTGTGTTCATAGCCTCAGCTTTCTATCCCGGTGAAGACTAGTCGTCTGCCGGGTATAGGGGTGGGCAACCGGTTCGGTAAACCCGAATCGAACTGAACCGAAACCGAATTAAACCGAACCGAAACCGAACTAATGCTATTCGGTTCGGAATTCGGAAGGGAAATATGGATATTTCGAAAATCAGGGTTCTTTCAACCGAACCGAATTTCCGAATTTCCGACCGAAAAACCGAAATACTGTAATTTCAAGCTCAAATGGTGGATTTTTATGTTTGTATTTGTTTTTAGACATAAATATTTGAAATGTTTTATTACTTATGTGTTGAAAAGTTTGATTTTATCATTGATGATGCATATAATTACATATTTATTGTTTATATTAAGGGTGAAAAATAATTTAAAAGTGAGAAGATACAAGTAGCCTCTCAATTTCGGTTTTGTGTATAAAACCGAACCGAATTATAATTCGGTTTAAACCGACCGAACCGAATTTTAATTCGGTTCGAATTCGGTTTGGGGTTTGGGAGAATTCGGGGACCCGGTATTCATAATTTCGGTTCGGTCGAAACCGAACCGACCGAATGCCCACCCCTAGCCGGGTAGTTAGACTGAGAGGGCTTGGTCAGCTTAAGAGATTCCAAGCTACTGTCGGATCTTCCGCAGTCTAATCAACAGTAAATCAACCCAGGGAATTGCAATTGAACCTAACTAAGGGGCTAGGGGGACTCAATCCCGAGTGACTCTTGCCTGCTTTAGAAACCCGAATAATTTACTGCTTTCTTGTTGCTTTTACTTTTCATAACAATCACTCGAACTAGTTTGCTAGATAATAGAGAATCACGGAGTAAGCAGTAGATCTAGACCCCGGGTTGATAATTAAACTTGCCTATACTGCAGTCCCTTTCATTGGTTACACTTGGCCATTGTTAGGTGTTGTGTTTTAGCGTGTCAAGTTTTTGGCGCCGTTGCCGGGGACCCTCTAGGTTATTGGGGAAACGTGATAATTTGTTACTCTAGCTCTTTCTTTATTGCATTTTTCTTTTCCACCTGTGTGCCTTCACGGGTTGTTTCTGCTGACTGTGTGCAGGTAGTGCATGACCCGTAGCCAGTCGGGAGATCTACTACCACTTGACCAGGAGCTTGAACGAACCTGCAGGAACTCCAAGCGGGTTCTAAAGGCGCGACTGGCTGCGGAGAAGGCGCTGTCACAGCTACAGATCGGAGAAGAAGAAGAAGGAGAGATGGGTGATCCGCAGAACAACAATGTGATCCCCGGGGAGTAGACCATGGGATCCTACTGGACCGCTAGGGCTGCGGACATGAGGTCCCCCATTCAACACCCTCAGGTCCCAACCAACAACTTTGAGGTGAGCACCTCCGTGATCACCATGCTGCGCGGTTCAGTAGTGTTCCGTGGTAAGGAGGGAGAGTGCCCTCGATCACATCTCAGGCGATTCCACGAGCTCATCGATGGAATCAAGATCAACGGGGTACCAGCAGATGCCATCCAGCTGAGGTACTTCCCATTCACTTTGGAGGGGCAGGCCAAGGAGTGGCTAGACACTCGACCTCCGGGCTCCATCACCACGTTCGCCAACCTGGCGGACAAGTTCCTCACCCGCTACCATCCTCCATCCAAGACTGCTGATCTCCAGAAGCAGATTACACACTTTTCTCAGGATGAGGATGAGACCATCAGGGATGCATGGGAGAGGTACAACAGTCTTTTCCTCAGGTGTCCCAATCATGGTTTCAACGATGCGTTTAAGGTGGGCACCTTCTATCACGCCCTCTTCCCGGAGGACAAGCAGCTGATCGATTCGGTTTGTGGCGGGAACATGCTGACCAAAACCCCGCCACAGCTGAATCAACTCTTTGAAGAGATGGCGGAGAATGGTTATGATTGGGGCACTGCCAGGAGATCGCGTCGAGCACCAGGCCGGGGTGTGCATGCTGTGGGCACCCAGTCATCTGATTTGGTGCAGGTAGTATCGAAGCTGGTCTCAGCTATCGATCGTTCCGGGATGATTCCAGGGACCGGACAGCAGCAGGCGATGCTCTGCCAGTGGTGCGAGAGCACCCATAATATGGTGGAAGACTGCCAGGCGATGAAGGAATCGACCACACCCCAGGAGCAGGTGAACTTCATCAACAATGTCAGGCGCAATGACCCCTATAGCAACACGTACAATGAGGGGTGGCGCCAGCATCCTAACTTCTCCTGGGCTGGGCCAAATCCCAGACCACCAGCTCCACAGGGACCACCGGGCTTCCAGAGGCCACCATATCAGCCCAGACAGGGGCAATTCCAGCAGCCAGGTGCAGCCCCTGCTGCCCCAGTGCAGAATGATTAGATGGCTGAACTGCGGGACTTGGTGGGTTCTCTCGCCAGTGTTAGTGCTCAGAAATTCAACACCTTTGAGCAGTTCATGGAGAAGGCCTCGGGTCAACTCCTGGCCCTGGAAGCTGGTCAGAGGAATACACAGGCTGTTTTGCAGGATATCCAGACCCAGCTGGGGAGCGTGGCCAGTCAGTGGCTAAAAGGGCTCCTGGTACTCTACCAGCGCAGACCATTCCTCACCCGCCGACCCCGAATGAGCGCTGCAATGCCATCATGACCAGGAGTGGCAAGATGACTGTTGATCCCCCTGCTCGGGAACCGGAGAGAGAAAGCCCTGTTGCAGCATCTCCAGCGGTTGAACAGGAAGTAGAGAAGGAGGTTGAGGTGCCTGCACCTAAACCGCAACCAATAGTGAAGGAGTATGTCCCTAAACTCCCTTTCCCTACTCGGTTGCACAGAGACAGGCTGGAGACAGAGTTCGAGAACTTCATGGCCATGCTTAAGAAGCTGAATGTCCAAGTGCCCTTCCTGGAGGCACTAGCGCAAATGCCGAGGTATGCGAAGTTTCTGAAGGAGCTTCTCTCAAAGAAGCAGAAGCTGAGTGAGCTGGCCACTGTGGAGCTCAGCGAGGAGTGCTCGGCTATTCTGCAGAACAAGCTTCCGCAGAAGAAAAAGGACCCAGGTAGTTTTACTATCCCGTGCTCTATTGATAAATTGCATGTAGAGAAGTCCTTGGCGGATTTAGGTGCTAGTATCAATGTTATTCCGTATAAATTGTTCATGAAACTAGGCCTAGGTGAACCCCGTGCTACTAGGATGACCCTTCAATTAGCTGACAGATCTGTAGTGCATCCTAGGGGTATAGTGGAAGACCTTCTGGTTAAGGTTGGCAAATTCACATATCCTGTGGATTTTGTTATCCTGGACATCAGTGAGGACACAGAAGTGCCTCTTATACTGGGAAGGCCTTTCCTGGCCACCGCCAAGGCTCTCATAGATGTGCATGATGGGACCTTAGTTTTGAGAGATGGCGAGGAGCGAATAACGTTTTCTGTTGCTGATACTATACCTGCTTCGCTACCTCTGCATGCTGTATCTCACCAGGAGCACGAGTCTGTCGTGTATCCTTCTGTGCTGCCTATTTTGCAGGAACCGCCTCCCACACCTTCGCCGCCACTCCAGACCACCCCGTCATCCAAAGAACAGATCAAGGAGGAGTGGCGGCCGAAACTGCAGGCAGCTAAGACTGCTCGCAAGAAAGCCGGAGACCACTATGAGCTGGCCCCGCCCCCACTTTGGCCATCCGAGTATTCACTCGCTTGCATCCTAGCGGATGGCCAAGTCGAGCTGGCAAATGCAGGTGGCCACATTCGTCGCGTGCATGGCCACCATTTGAAGCTGTACCTCAAGAGCGATGTGGATCCGCTCTTGAAGGCACCTGATCCTACACTTCCCTGAGCATCCATACTGGCGTCCAGCTAAAAGACGGTAAAGAAGCGCTTGTGGGGAGGCAACCCCACCGAGGTTTGCATTTTCTTACTCTTTTTCCTTTGATCTTGTGTGTTTTTGAGTCTTGAGACGTTGATCCAGAGTCAAGTGTCGTTTTTGAGTGAAAACAGGTTGAATTCGGGGTTCCAGAACTGTGCACGGCCAGGCCACCAACTTGCACGGCCGTGCCAAAATTTTCCCTGGCCGTGCAAGCTCTCGGTGCAACGTGCACGGCCAGAAGTGCATGTTGCACGGCCGTGCGGAAATCACCCCTGGCCGTGCAAGCTCTCGGCACTAACCGCACGGCCAAATGTGTGATGTGCACGGCCGTGCGATGTCCTCGGCCAGGCCGTGTCGGCCTGCACGGGCAGAAGCAAGCCGTGCACGGCCGTGCGTGCCTGCCCGTGCGGCCCCAGCTGACGGTGATAATGGAGCTGCTGGCGCTGCTGACGATGATGCGTTCATGGACGACATCGATCTCGACGATCTTGGCGACGAGTAGGCTGTACTCGTTGCCCGTCTCATTGTGTTTGTTTTTGTTTTTGTTTTTTTTTTTAGACTTTTGAGTGTTTGCTCCATGTGTGCGGAGCTTGAACTTTTGTCGTTTGTTTTTGTTTTTGGTTTTTCCTTTGTGGTTTGATGTAGCCGTCTGGGCTAACACTTATCCCTAACGCCAGTGTGCTAGTGTTTCTGATGTTCGATTTGTGCAGCATTGACCACTTCCCCGTTCGTTTCTCGCTGACTGGTCCACTTCCAGTCCCCCAGCAGTGTTCTTACCCGGTAACATCGTTCCCCTTATCTTTCCCTCTACTCCATTGAGGGCAATGTCGTGCTTAAGTGTGGGGGGATGTTTTGTATCGGTTGGAATATTTATGATGGTGCTTGGAGCCTAGTCCGCTGTCCGAATCTTACGATTTGAGGGCTCCAAGTACTGCTGTTTGATCATATTGGCACTGTGTTTTGATGGATGAATTGATTGGTTTTCGGATTAATGCATGACAACTTGTTTGCGACTAGGACAACCTATGATGAGGACTGAGATGTGCAGTAGAACGATGTAGGGGATTCAGTTTTTCAACTGTTTGCTTGCCAACTGTGACTTGATCTGACTTGATCTGATTACTTGTTCTTGACAGTCGTTTATGCATCTAGTTCAGGGTATCAGAATGTGAGATAGAGCATATAGGTAGCCATGTGAGATTTGAGCCTGCTCGTTTCTTTCTTGTGCGATAGATCCCTCTTCCATGATGTGTAGCATTCACGTTGTCACTAGCTAAGATGATGGGGGCATAGGATTAGCCCACGCCCAAAACTGACTGTCCTGATGTGTCATATCCCCTAGTCAGCCCCTTTGAGCCGTGTGTTATCCTTTCTTTTGGTCTATAATGAAAAAAAATCACCCTTGTTGCATCTTTTAGAAGGTTCCACAGAGTGGTTTTTATATATTCTCTGCTGTTTCTGCTAAAGTCTATGTGAGTGTTGGAGGTAGTGCTTAAAAGTTGGGCAGGATGTTTGAAATTATGCAGAAGTGGTGGCTCTCTTAAGAAATGAAAAGAAAAATAAAAGAAAAACAAAGAAAAAATTGAAAGCAAAAGAGAGCCACTACCAAAAATCTGAGTAATGCCCAGTAAGTAGTGTTTCTTAGCAGTCTGGCTTGGAAATGCTGATGTTTATGCCTCCTTCGCTCTTGTGCTCTTAAGATATTGAGTAATGCAGGATAGCAGAAAGAAAATACCGGTTTGTTTGACTGTGTTTGTGTGTTTGGGAAATGTGGAACCTTTTGCTATGAATACTTCCACCACCTAAAAGGGCCTTTTCCCCATGTCCAAGACCCTAGCCAGTCATTTGAACCTGTGTCTAAGACCTCCTGATTAGTTAGTGGTGACACCCCATATGTGAACTCTAGCATTTAGAGGCTGCCATCATGGTGAAGAGATGATAGGTATTGAGAGAAATAGCATGCGCATCTTTCGCATCAAATTGTCCTGACCCCACTGGTCGAGAGTGAGTGATTCATTTTCATTTTCTATATGCTCTTGTACCCCGGTGAGGACCTAGATTGCTCGGTCTCTATTCTGATGTCTTGAGTTGGATGCATGAGTTGACTGTTTTGAGTAAGTGGTTGAATCAAGTCTAGGTTGGCCAGTGAACAGAAGGGGGACTCTTCCTTTACTCGATTTGCTGCACTCGAATGTCCTTTGTGGTGGTTGTCCAGGTTGTTAGTGAGGTTGTGCATGTATTGATGTTTGAGAACCAGTGCGATTCACGTGTTTTGTGCCTTTATGACTTGTCCCCAATGTTGGTTGATTGAAATATGTAAGCTTACCTAGTGTCTGACTTGGTTTGCTTGGGGACAAGCAAACGGTTAAGTGTGGGGGAGTTTGATAGACCGTCATTTACACATGTTTTTACCCTCATACTTACACCGTTTGAGGTGTTGATTCTCGTGTTTTAGGCCGATTTCACGCTAGGTTGTGCTTGTTTGTGTTATTTCAGGTCCTAGTACGTGAATGAAGGCTTAGGAGCGAGTCTGGGGTCGATTGGACGAAGAACGGACGAAGGGCGAGCTTTTTGGGGAGTGCACGGGCAGACCAGGAGGCTGCACGGCCGTGCACTTGAGCCATTTGGCCGTGCACCTCATGTCAAGGCCATGCACGGGCAGGCCTTGAAGCTTGCACGGCCGTGCGCCTGGCCGTGCAAGGTGGACGAAGGACAGAACTAATTGAAACGGCGCGTTTTGAGGGTGCACGGCCAGAATGGTGTTGTGCAC
Source organism: Linum tenue (assembly GCA_946122785.1). Classification (NCBI taxonomy): domain Eukaryota; kingdom Viridiplantae; phylum Streptophyta; class Magnoliopsida; order Malpighiales; family Linaceae; genus Linum; species Linum tenue. The sequence goes on from CAMGYJ010000006.1 coordinate 29,369,840, forward strand.
GGCCGTGCACCTGGCCGTGCAACTCGGGAAAGTCGGTTTTAAAGCCTAATTCGAGCCAAAAGTGAGAGAATCGCGTTTTGAGAGCAAAAACAGAGCCCTAGAGAGAGAAAGTGCGAAGAACACACCCTAGAAGCTGTCTTAGAGCTGGATTTCATCGAATCGAGCTTGGAGATCGTCATAGGAGTGGAAATCATCATCCCGGAGCAGATTATCCTCATCGTTATGAGTATGACTAATCCGATTCTTGTTTTCTCTTCTCTCTCTATGGAGTAGAACCCTTCTCTCACTTGGGTATGAAGAACCCTAGTTCCTTGTGTTAGGGATTTGATTGTAATGACTTGGGATGATATTACTGTTTGATTTTAATCGAATGACGCATGTTTATTGAATTGATTTGAGTCTGATCAGCTTTTCTCAATTTCTGCTGCAACCTGAGATAGATAGAATCTGATTAGGTTGTTAGAGCCTCTTCATTCGATAGTAGGAGATTGGCTATACGAGAGTTAGCCAGTTTACTGCTTTGTACTGGTGTTCTTGGCGCCAGTAGTGGAGTTCTGTGTTCATAGCCTCAGCTTTCTATCCCGGTGAAGACTAGTCGTCTGCCGGGTAGTTAGACTGAGAGGGCTTGGTCAGCTTAAGAGATTCCAAGCTACTGTCGGATCTTCCGCAGTCTAATCAACAGTAAATCAACCCAGGGAATTGCAATTGAACCTAACTAAGGGGCTAGGGGGACTCAATCCCGAGTGACTCTTGCCTGCTTTAGAAACCCGAATAATTTACTGCTTTCTTGTTGCTTTTACTTTTCATAACAATCACTCGAACTAGTTTGCTAGATAATAGAGAATCACGGAGTAAGCAGTAGATCTAGACCCCGGGTTGATAATTAAACTTGCCTATACTGCAGTCCCTTTCATTGGTTACACTTGGCCATTGTTAGGTGTTGTGTTTTAGCGTGTCAGTACAACAGCCTGCAAGCCTCTGATTGACAAAATGGTAGCCAGGGTAAGAGGTTGGAAGGCCAAAACACTCACTTATGCTGGTAGAATTGAGTTGGTTGGGTCAGTTTTATACAGCTTGACTCAGTTCTGGATGTCTGTATTTCTCCTCCCAAAATCTATTATCAGAGAGGTGGAGAAAATTTGTAGTGATTTCATCCGGGGAGTGGAATCGGGAGTGAAACTAAGAGCCAATGTGGCCTGGAAGCATCTCACCTTCCCTAAGAGAGAAGGGGGATTGGGTTTAGAGACTTAACCAGTTGGAATCAGGCTTGTATGACTAGGCACATTTGGCTGATCTTGATGCAGGAGGGGTCTCTCTGGGTAGCTTGGATAAACATATACAAGCTTAAAGGGAGGAACTTCTGGACTTATACCTGTTCTTCAGGTTCTTGGAATTGGAAGAAGCTGTTAAAACTTCGATTTAAAGTGGGTGTATTTATCTCATATCGAGGTGAAGAGTTACTACTGGGTGGTTCTTCTATGCCAAAGTTTTCTGTAAAGAGGGCTTGGGATTTATTGAGACCTACTGGTAGTGATGTTAGCTGGTGGAAACTCCTTTGGAAAGGTAAAGGAATCCCTAGGAATCGAATTATTACCTGGTTGGTATTGAGGAACAGCATTAATACAAAGATGAGAATGCAAAACTGGGGATATGCAGGAGATATGAGATGTTGTTTATGTGATTCTGGTTTTGAGGACAGAGAACATCTATTTGTTCATTGCCTTGTGTCCAGACAGATATACATTTCTCTATTTGGCAGGGTGCTGAGAATTCCAGATGTGCAGAGTTGGAGTGAAGAAGTGGATTGGATAGCATCGAAGCTAAAGGTGTAGACTGAGATGGCAGAAGTAGGAAGGGTCATATGGCAGAGTTGGGTTAGCAACATATGGAGGGAGAGATGTCGAAGACTGTATGCTGGTAAGGTTCTGCACACGAATGTGCTGTTGAAGCTGATAAAGAGTGAGGTTGAGTGCTTTTTAGGTAGTCACAGAGTTTCCCAGTTCTGGGGATAGGGTAGAAATTGTCTCAGAGGCCTGAATTCTGCTTTAATGCTGTAATTTTAAACTCTTTACCTAGCTAACAGGGTAGTTGTTAGCATTTTCCTTTTTGATGAAATGAAACCCAACGATTCATCAAAAGAAGAAAATGCACGGGTCTCTAGAGTTACTATTACTCAGCTTCATTTCATTATCTAGCAAACTAGATTAAGGATTGATTTACTAAACTACTCTACTAACTACTCTACTAATTACAAGTTGGGAACTCACTTAGGCATGATAACCCCTAGCTCCTCAATTAGGTCCAAGTTGCAATTACCTTTGGTTGATCTACTGTTGATTAAACTGCGGAAGATCCTAAATTAGCTTGGAATCTCTTAAGCTGACCAAGCCCTCTTAGATAGAATACCCGGCATGCGACTAGCCTTCACCAGGATAGACTGCTAAGGCGATTCACACAGATCTACACTACTGGAATGAATTCCAGTACAAAGCAGTGAATTGATTGACTCTCGCACAACCAATTCACCACTACCAATCAAGGAAGCTCTCTTAACCTAATCAGATTCTATCTATCATAGGTTAAAGCAGAAATCAAGAGAAGATGATCAGGCTTCAATTGACTCAATAAATCATGCCTCAATCGATTATAATCAAACAATATAGCATCCAAAACTTCATACAAGAAAGATCCTAACACATGGAACTAAGGTTCCTCAAGACCTAAGTGAAGGGAAGTTACTCCATAGAGAAGAGAGAGACTGCAGAAATCTGATCTAGATCTTCAATCTCCATCTCCAAGCTTGATTCCCGAGCTCCAATAGCGAAGAAATCCTCCAAAATAGGTCCAAGAATGTTCCCAAGTCGCTCTCTCTTGGATTCGTCCCTTGGGTGTTTGGGAACCAAAACCTAGCTCTCCCGTTCCTTTGGCTTGAATCTGCCTCAAAAACCCAATTCTTGGCAAAACACGGTTGAAGACACGGTCATGTTTTGCTTTTGCCTGCCCGTGTTTTGAACTCCTCAGCAGCCCTCACGACACGCCCTTGGCAGTAAAAACACTAGCGGGGGCCAGATGAAACACGGTCGTGCTTTTAGGGAAGTCTGCCCGTGTTTTTACTGCCGAACCTGTTCCCCTATATTCAATGCTTCGTTTCTCCCTCGTTCGGACTCCGAATCAGTAGCCGTTTGATCCCAGACGCTCGTAGTCTCGTCCTATTTCTTTTCATGACAAGATTTCATGATTATTTTTCCATAAATGAGGTATAAATCCATTCTTCTTCAGGTCATGCCCGAGTTTCCGATCCCGAATCACCAATTGATATCCGATTGATTTGAAACTTGCGCCTATGCCTCCCTTTACTCACTAGGACCTGAAATGTGACATAGGAACACAACCTAGCGTAAAATAGGCCAAAGAAAAGATAATGCAAGCTTAAACGATCAAGAAGTAGAGGGAAAAACATGAGCAAATATCGAGTCATCACATACCTAAGCGGGTTCCCAACCTATAGTTAGTAGTTTTAGTTAGTTTAGTTAGCAGAGTAGTTTAGTTAATCAATCCTTAATCTGATTTGCTAGATAATGAACTAAAGCTGAGTAATAATACATCTTGAGACTCGAGGATTCGATATTTATTACTTGCACCACTATACTGCAGTCCCTTTCATTGGTTACACTTGGCCATTGTTAGGAGTCGTGTTTTAGCGAGTCATCTTCTCATTTTCTCTTGCTTTGCCTCTTCAAGTCGGTGGCCTAGCTGTGTTCTCGGTTATGAACTCTTCAAAGCCTGTTTTTTTCTCAGTTGTGAACTTCTCCCTTTGGCCTCTTTACAATCTAAAAATACATAAATCGACGTACAGAACCATTCTAGGAAACAAAAGACATTTAATTTACCTAGTCATGTTTAATATGACATGAAAACACCTAATAAATGGAAGGAAAATAACACTAATGTAGGTGTTATCAAATACCCTCTTGCTTCTGATGTAGCATTGACATACAAGTTATAAAAGTCCTCGGATGTCCTAGGTTAGTATTCCTTGAGGTCTTCTAATGCAAACTACTTACACCAACCATCATGAAATACACAAATAAAGCAAGCAAATAAGAAGAATAAAGTTTTTTATGCATTTTTTATTTATAGATGCATAAAAGTAAAGATACGTTATTGTAAGCAGTAGTGAACTTTATGACAACCATGCAAACTAGAGCTCATTTATATGCATTGATGGTTCATCTATTGTAACACTGACTCGCTACCTAATAACACTCCCACTGTAGGCCAAGTATAATCCTACGACGGGTGTAGTATAAGACAAGTATATTAGCGTTGTGTTGAGATAAGATTGTGATACTCTAGTTTGATTGGCAATTGCTATATAGCGTTAGGAGATCAAATATACTTAGGAACCTCTATTTGAGTGGATCCTAACCCTCCTATTCGATCTAATCAAAGGGGTGAACCACAATACTGCAATAGACTACTAGGGCAACAAAATCCACGCCCTCGGGCATTGATCCAAAATGACGTAAACACACCAATCACCCTTGTTTATGGCTCTCTACAATGATTGAATTGTCACCCAAATTTTCATAAAATGATCTTCTCTCTCTTATGTCGATTTGTCCAAAATTGAGAGAATTGATCAATGACACTCAATTTTCATGGTAAATACTCAATCAATACATAATTAAACATGCCCATCATCACATAGCATTCACAAACATCAATTTGCAACATCCTAGACTAGGGTTCACATCATCCAAGTGAAAAGATAAAGTACTCCATAGCTAGAGAAAGAACAACAACAAGAAAAGAGGAAAAATACATAAAAGCCAAGGCATGCATAAATCGAGACTATCGTAAGGTAGAGATGAGCATAAAATATTATTGGGAGCGACATGTGTTGTGGCCTGAAATTCAAGAGTTTGGATTCATATTCAGGAAAGTACACAAAACTTCATAAAGGCAATACATTTTTGTCCTTTTGAGTACGCTTCGCATGTCATTGCAAAGGTCAAAGTTCTTTAATTGTGAGGGTTCACCTTGCAAGCTTCTTATGATCCACTTATGATGATCGATAGTCGTTTACTATCATGGAGGATAGTGAGCTATATAATTGTGAGTTTTGGTCTATGTGGGGATAACGTAAAGCTCAAGTGTGGGGGAACTACGATAACACAAGTGAAGCACCAATCGTAACCATTATATCGCATGCTTGCATGAACATTGTTATGGTCCATTCGAAGTGATAACCAATAGTGATTCACCATTTTTCACCTGAATCCTTTGATTCAAAAAATCTTATGCCTAAACGTTTTGAATGGAAAAACTAGCATTTTAATACTTTGCTTGAGGGCAAGCAATGGATTAAGTGTGTGGGTACTTGATAACGCGTAAATTATACATGTTTCCTGATCCCTTTTTAAGCCTCTTTGCTTGGACATTATAGTAATAATCTTATGTTTTTGCCACTTTTGCACTTGATTTGGTGTTTATGTGTGTTCACATGATCAATGATTTCGATTTTAGACATGAAATACACAAAGTATATAAGAAAGATTGGTAGCTTTAGGGCATTTGGAATGCTCTCGCTTGACTTTCTTGAGGTTCTCCCATTTATCCTCATGCCTATGGCCCAGACTGTGAAAATTAAGTTGGAATCCCATGCTACTCCCTTAGCCGTGACCCAAACTGTGAGCACTCCATATGGGCTGTGAAAGATGCATGAATATTGCTCCAAAGCGATGTCGGTTCATTAAAAGTATCAGGGTAGGGTTTAGTTCACAGGTGGCCTCAGTGTCATGATTGCACCCTTGAATGACCTTTTTCCTTGACTATTTAAGTGTCTCTAAACATAAATGTAAAGGGAGTCTGGCACAAAACCCTAAAATCGATCAAAAACATGCTAGAGAGCAGGAGAAGAAGTTTTCATCTGTTCTAAGTTTTAACGCAAAGGAGTCACCTTGGACAATCCGATCAAGTCGTCATGATGGAAATCAATTCTTCTTTCTATCCTTTGTTCGTTTCTCCATTAGCCATAAACTAACCCTCCCTTGTTTTTTGGATTAGATGAATCCCGTTTGTATGGTTTTTGCGATGCCCCCAAAGGCTGGCGAAGGAAGACCCCCGGCCAGTAGGATAGAATCCCCGACCGGGAAATGGAAGAGGAGACCGGGAAATTGAATCAGTGGCAGGTTAAATCCTCGACAGGGGATCTCAGACCGGGGATCGGGGGCCAACGAGTGAATTTACCTTTTCTTGTTTAAGAGTATATTTCCTTTATGATTAGGAACTCAAGGATGTGGATGTTTATTGTATTGTATTGTATTTCTAGTATCCTTTAGATGCAATCATATTGCATGCTTATATGTTCATGTGTATGTTGAAGAGAGGATCCCCATAAATGCATTAGAACATCCACAAATGAAAATAACCTTGCTTTACTAGAATATGGAGGGAGAGAGACTTCTGGATTAGAGTAAAACATAATAGGGGGATTCATAGAGTGAATATTTAGGAGATCAAACTAGGTCAAGTAGAATATCATATCTAGATTGAATAGACTAATAGGATGTTAATAAATGAGAATATTGGGTTAACATAAATTCTAGAATCCCTACTGTTAAAAAATCAAAAATCGAGTCTATGCATGATCAATTGAAGAGGTATGATCAAATAGGGGGATTCAAAGTCTGAACAACACCTTTCTCTACTTGAATTTGCTTCGTAATCATGTTTTCTGAATTTCATTGTCTTCTTAGTTGGTGTAGTTAATTGAAAAGAGATCGGTTAAATAATAAGAAACACAACTTAGTACTAGTAGTTCATAGTCTCTTTGGAATACGACCTTGCTTGCCACTATATTGACTCTACGAGAGGCACACTTGCCTTAAGTAGTCGCACTTAGAATTAGGCGAATAACTATGATTAAATAATCACAAGATGGTATCAGGACTAGGAATTTAATCAAGCACTTGGTGGGCATTTTCAATTCCAATACCAAATCATGCAAAATTGTGCCTACCAAAGCACAAAAAAGCATACAACCAATCTAGATACATGCAAATGATCATTATACATCAAACCCCTCGCTCAATTTCATCAAATCAATCAAGCATTAAAATTCCCCTCACCGTACAACTCACAATCCGATTCCCAAAAATTAAAAAAGAGAAGAGTCAAAACACACCCGGGGACTCAATTAGGAATGATGAGGAAAGTGAGGAGAGGACGAGGAGGTCAAAATTCAGCCTAAAAAGTTGTCAGAGAGGGTTACCGGAAGGTCGGCGGAAACTCACTTGGAAGAGGTTGCTCACGACAAAACTTGGTCAGATGAGCGTCTAGGCTTGGGAAGAATGGGTGTGTGCTTGGTTTTTTATTTGGGTGGCCGGAAGTAGATCAAAACATAAAAAAAACCATCAAAGGCGATATTTTCCGGCCAAAAGATTACAGTTTCGCCGAGGGTTGAAGTTCACATTTTGAGTGGAATTCACGCCCTTTTATACACCCAAGAGGAAGGATCACGGTTTCTTTGTTGATTCCACGGTCTCAGACCATGATCATGACACAGACTATGCTATCGACGCAAAAAGGTGAGTTTTGGGTTTACTTCACGGTTGGTATTATTATCACTAGCTCACCCCGTGAACATTACACGTAGACCGTGAAGTGTAAATCTTTGTGTGGAATTTAGTGCATCTCGTGGGCAGTGTAATCTTTATGGCCTGGAAACTAAGATCACACAAAAACCATGAAGTGTGCAAACACTTAGATATTATGCGTTTTGCAACCCCGATCAACTTTGTTGTGTCCCAAACTCAAACTTAACATACCCACATACCAAATCGTAGTAATAATGAGCACGACTGTCACTTCAAACTCACACCAAGATGCTAACACACCCACACAAAAAGTAAAAATAAGGGGGAAAAACAACGTTGGGTTGCTTCCCAACAAGCTCTTGTTTATCGTCCTTAGCTAGACGTTGACGGATCTCATGTTTGAGAATGAAGACACCGGAAGTGGATCCGCCACATTCCTGGGGCGAGGCTCGCCGCCTCGAGCATCCATTTTCAACGGATGGCCTTCATAGCCCACAACCTTCTCCTTGCCCTTGTTTTTGGTATGGGGCTAGCAGAGACTGCTCAACTTCGATCACCATTCCTTCTTGCTTTTAACTTACGGCTTCTCACCCTTCTTTCCAACCTTGATTTCATCATCACAAACACAAGGAGCACAATTGGGGTTTTTCTTAGAAGGCTCACCCTTCTTAACAACATCACTATTCGATATCACCTCATTCACATTCATAGATTTATACTTGTGATTAGTCGAAAAGGTGATGCTCTCCTTTCAATCTCTCAAAATCAAAGTTCCCTCATTCACATCAATCAAAGCCTTGGCGGTGGCAAGGAAAGAAAGTCATATGATAAGGGTCGCCTCAATATCTTCATAAATATCCAAGATGACGATGTCCATCAGATAAGAAAACTTGCCCACCCTTACTAAAACATCTTCCACAATGCCTTTTGGATTAACCACAACCTATCGCCTAGAGTCATGCTAAACTTAGTGGTCTTTAATTCATGCTAAACTAACTTTTGATAAATCTTGAAAGGCAGGATATTTACTTTAGCTCGTAAATCCACCAAGGACTTCTCTATATGAAATGCACCAATGCATAAGGGAATAGTGAAAATCCATGGATCTTGTTGCTCTTTAGGAAGCTTGTTTTGGATGATGAAGGAGCACTCCTTGCTCAAGGTGACTGAAGTGAGGTCTTCAAACTTCTGGTTCTTGGTGAGAAGCTCCTTGAGAAACTTGTCATACTTTGGCATTTGCCCCATACCCTCCAAGAAAGGTACCAAAAAATGGAGCTTTTACAACATCTACATCAACTTGTCAAATCCTGCCTCCAAATAGTCCTTGTGAACTCTTGTGGGGAAAGGAAGGGGAGGCTTGTACTCAGCGATGGAAGGTGGCGTTGGCAATGCCTTCCTAGCTCATCCTCCTTAGTAGTAACAGGTTTTTGTTCAATCATCATTGGAGGGGCTTCTTCTTCTTCTTCTTCTTCTTGAACTTTCTTCCTTTCAACCCCTTGAGCTAACTTCCCAATTCGAAGCAAAATGGCATTCAACCCCTCTCTTAGATCTTTGGGGTATGTCATGGTTTGAGATGGTAGAGCTCCTTGAGGTCTCTCAGTAATGACTTCAGAGACATTGCCTATTTGGCTCTCCAAGTTTTGAAGACTCGCTTGATGGCTTCTAAGTCCAACCTCAACAGAGGACAACTTGCTTGTAACAACTTCCATAAACTTCTCAATCATCTCAAACTTTTGACAAATCAAACTCACAAAGGTGGTTACAAGATCTTCAAGCTTGGAGATCCTGACTGGTTTTTGAAAACCCGGTGGTCTCGCATTAGTCAGAATGCCCATGCAAAGTTAAGATGGTTGTGCCACCCAAATTGTAGGTGCTGCTATAGGGGTTATTGTTGTGTTTCCCCTTAGCATTGGAAATGAACTAGGCTTGCTCCTCCACTTTTTTTTCCTCCATCATAATTTGGCATTCTTCCAACACGTGGTTGGGACTTGACACCATTCATAAGCCATCATCGAACTCTTGCCTTGTTTACTATCCTTCAACAATACCTTGATCAACCAATCTATATCTTTGCCTCGAGTGAAGGAATTTCCTCGATAGCATGTACTCCTTTTTCATGAGTCCACCTTCCTCTTCTTGTCATGCCCCAATCATACCCATTCGCCTCCATTTCTTCGAACAACTCGGTCATTTGCAAGGGGGAGGGGAGTCTTGCTAAACATGTTCCGTTGACATAAGGAGTCGATGAGCATACAAACTTCTTAGAAGTGACCCTTATAGAAGGTTCCAACCTTGAAATCCTCATCGAAACCTTGGTGAGGGAATTGTAGGAGAAAGTCAGAGTAGCGCTCCCAAGCATCTCTAAATGTTTCATCTTCTTCTTGAGCAAAATGAGTGATATTCTTTCAAAACTCCATCATCTTGGAAGGACGGAAGTACCTTGCCATGAACTTTGTCAGCAAGTCATCCCAAGAGACAATAGATAGAGGAGGACGATTGTTGAGCTACCTTTACGCCTTGCCACTTAGGGAGTATGGGAATAACTTCAACCTAAGCACTTCATGTGGTCCTCCATTCATCTTCAAACTATCTGTCAAATTGTAGAACCTATTTCTAAGCTCTCTTGGTGAATCATTTTCTAGTCCATGAATTTAGATTTTTCTTTGGATCATGGTGATGAGACTGGTCTTGATCTCAAAATTGTTGGCCGCTACAGGTGGATGTCGGATTCTAAGTTGGATGTTCACCGCTCGTGGGGACATGTAATACCCCATGGTCCTTGCTTCATCTCCAGCTTACTTCGGCCTATTACGAAAAAAAATATTTTGTCATTTGTTGTTTGTCACAATAGGTACTATGATATAACAAAAATGGTATATGTCCTATTTGGTATGCCTAGTGTGACAACAAATTGGTTATTAGAATATTTTGTCAGTTAAAGGGATTAATCTGACAAAAGTTGTGCCACAATATTGTTTGTCAAAATAGGTAACCCATATCGGGATGGAAGAGACAAAAAGTGACAAATTATTTCGTCAAAGTATCTTTTGTCATATTATGTCTTCCTGAATTGTTTAAATGACAAATTATTTGTCACAATAGAGAACAATAACCCCCCTCTGAGCTGAAAAAGGGCATGTTCATCATAATATACTAGTTTCGTGTTGTGACAAAGGCATTTCTTCATATTTGCTCGTGTTAGACTAAAACCTCTTTCCCTAGGGAAAATAAATCTAAAAAAGAATAATAAATTCCATAAAATTGAAACATTATCCTCCTCCCTCGTCTCTCCAAATTCAGTATTCGTTCAAAATCCAAAAGAACACAAAAAAATCACCACCAAAAATCCAAAATGCTCGATCCTTTACCCGTCGTTCAACCAATCGGCCCCGCCACTCACCGCCGGGTGTTCCTGCCAAATCTGTTGCACTAATCGGCCCAGCCGCCACTCATCGCCGCAGTTCGCAGTTCCTCAATCTCAGCAAGCTCAATTTGCATAGAAAAATCGTTGTATCAAATCGTTCCCGTAGCAAAATCTATATGCGCCCTCATTTCCCATAGCAAAATCGTTGTTCTGGCAAAACCAGGTAAGCGCCCTCCCTCCCTCCTCTGCCAACTGTGTACTGCTTTGTTTGCTTGAGCTTAAGACTATTGTTGTCTTAGTCATTCCCTTTATATGGCTAGATGGATATTCTGTTGGTTTACGTATCTGAATGAGCTCTTTTGTTTCCTCGTAATTGACTCGGTGACAAGGGCTGCTTACAGCTTCGATCCTTCAACCATCCTGTTGTGCAAAGGTGCATAGAGAGAAGACACCCCAAGCACTAGGCAAAGGTAATATTAGAGGAATATCTTGAATTGTGTGTTTTAATGAAATGGTGTAAGTGAGACGGTTCCTAATGTTATGTCATCTACCCTCTGCAGATCCTTTTCTAGTGGAACCCATGTTGTGCTCCCATCTTGACCTACTGCCTATAAAGGGAAGGTTAGTTTCTTTACGCACGGATTGAATGAGTAGAAATTAGATTAAGCTTAAGGATAAGTTTTGTGATGAATATCAAAAGGGGGTTTCTGAGTTCATAGGGGCTTCCAGCAAACATGTTGATACGCTAGGTAGAACTAGATGCCCTTGTAAAAGGTGCAATAATCGAAACTTCAAGAAATTGGAGATTATCGCAGATGATATAACCAGGAATGGCATGGTGGCGACATATACTACATGGATCCATCATGGTGAGTCTTTTGACTTTGCGAGTACTAGTAATCAGCCTATTCAACCTACCGTTGCGCTTGAGACCGAGGGTTTAGAGGATGGCATGGCTGATATGTTAGGGGATCTGCAGCGTGCTACTTCTGGAAATTCTTCTATCATTGAGGGGTCAACAACACCTAATTATTCTAATCTAACAGACCACAATGAAAAATTGGCTCGGCTAATCCGTGATGCCAATTTTCCATTATACCCGGGATGTGGAGACTTTTCCATATTATTATTCGTTATGAAGTTGCTGAATAATAAACGGGTAACCAACAGTACTGACAAAGCCTTCAACCTGAATCTGGACCTAGTCAATAAAGGTTTACTTATTGGTGAGACGCTTCCTTCTTCCTTCTATGAAGTTAAGCGGTACATGGAAGATCTTGGGTTCAGTTACACCACTATAGATGCCTGCACAAATAATTGTGTACTCTATAGAGGTCCTCTGGAATCTGCCAAGTCATGCCCAAAATGCATTGAGCCTAGATACATACCTGAGAAATAAAATAATGTAGCCAAGAAAGCTAGGTATTTCCCACTAAAAGATAGGCTTCAAATATTGTACATGACTAAGTAAGATGCTAAAGACATGAGGTGGCACAAGGAATTGCGTGTCGATGATGATACGCTAAGGCATCCGGCTGATGCAAAAACTTGGAAACAATTCGACGAGGATCATATTAGGTTCGCAGTAGACCCTAGGAATGTTAGGTTTGTTAGACCAAGATAGGTCCAATAAAGGATAGTTTTGACGTGGTCAATGCACAAATTAATTCAGATTTCAATAGTGAGAGATTAGCACTAGCTTGATTGAGCAATCCAAAAGGACTTGCCAAGAATCTCTCCTGAAGTGATTAATTTGTTGGCACTGATGAATAGAACAAAGTTAGAGGAGGTATAGAGAGAGATGAGTCGGGACACGCGATTTTAACGTGGTTCGGCCAATATGGCTTTACATCCACGTCCCGGAGATAGTTACCACTATCTCACGAGAGACTCTAACTTTTATTGAAATAAAAGACTCTCTAACCTATGAAATTGAAACAACCTTGACACTTCGTGTCAAGAACCAAATAGGTGCAACTCCACACCTATTCAACCCTTAGCTAAATCCAAGCTAAGCTACCCACTCAATCAATCAAGGCAACACTCTTAGTTTGACTCGATTGAAGAGCAATCCACCTAGTGCAACTCCCAAGCAAGAATCCCCTCTTGCTCTTGCACTAGTCCCAATTACAAATACCCTTCTACCTTAAAACCCGACCTAGCTTGAATATCTCAACCCCCGAGATATCAAGTTATTCACACCACGAAATATGATCACACAATTTCGCTATTACAAGGGAGAAGAGAACTTTGCAAAAGGTGTCTTAGCCTGCACATGACTCTCCTATTTATAGTTGATGAGAGCCTTCATTTCCTTTTATTCGTAATCCTTTATGCGGCAAGTATCTCCTTGATTTGATTCCCTTTTTGCTTGATATGGTAACTCCTTTGAGGGCAAGCAATCACTTTGAATTGTTTCCTTTTTCCACATCATTGATTGTGATATTTCTGCATAGATTGTTAGTTCCAAATAATAACATATATTCAAAACAAAATATCCCATGATATTCAATTTGCTGAATCAAGCTTGTTGACTCAACATTCTCCCCCTAAGCTTGATTTAGCATCCTGTTACTGCATATGCTTCATCCATCATAAAGATCAAGAATTAAAGAATAGCAGTCATTATTAAGAAAACAAATTACTTCATTCATCCTGAGTATAGCTCAGGGCATTATTCAAACAAAACACTCAACAACGCAAAAACAAAAAAACCATGATTTAATACTCCCCTTGACTCAATCTAGACCTTAAGAGCAATAATTCAAATAAGACAAAAAAACAGCAACAACAACAACTCGAAACCCAAGCTCCCCCTAAACCTAAGCTCCCCCTAAATTAAGGCTTTTAATTATTTTGCTCGAGATCATGATTCTCATAGAGAACCACTCCTTGAGAAGTTTTTTGATTATTGAGACGCTTGAGAGCTCTGTTAGAAGGACGAGGTCCTTTAGCCTGTCGCTTGAGCTTAAAGAGACGAACAGAAGCTGAAGCAGATGCACCACCAACCGCGGACGCCTCGTCTTTGGCCGCTTCGTCTCCTTCTCTAGTAGCAGCGTCCGTGACCCCATGATCATCTCCCCCTGATGATAAATCAACAATGGGAGGGAGTACCACCACGGCAAGCACTTCGTCAACGGAGGGATGAACACAACCGTCAGATATAGTGACAAAGTCAGCCAGAGGAACACCGAGACGATGCAGCAGCAACGTAATCAACCCAGCAAAGGGAAGACCAACACTGGGAGAGTCGTTGGCAGCGGCATCCACAATTGCCCCAAACAGCAGATGAGGATAGCTCAACGGCATGTCAGAGATGGCGTGAGACATGACCCAGCAATCAAGAGGCAAAACAACATCCAAGCGGTCTGCCCGCGGAAAGTACACTCGGGTGATGTAGTAGTGAAGAAGCTTGAGTGAATCATCCAGCGAGTCAAAGGAGCGATTTGTGACCTCCCGACGCAAGTCAAACTTGTACGACCAGAACTCCAAAGGAGAAATGAGCTGCTTGCCTCTAGTAGGCAGAACAAGAAATGCAGCAAGGTCATCGACCGAAAGAGTGAGCAAGTGACCATATACCAGAGTGGAGAGTTTGCCCGTTGTGATCCCATCGGTCCGGAGATTAGAGTAAAAGGCACGAACGGCAGCTGGGCAGTAGCTGCGAGGAGGAGAATCACCCATAGGGAGCCAGCCTAGGTTGTCGACGAAGGTGATAGGATCGACAGAGTCGACAAATGCGAAAGCATAGGGATCCAAGGTACAGATTGGCAGAATGGGCTTCTCCGCACAAATCTGTTGATGTCGGCGACGATTCTCACCAACCGGATGAGGGTAGAGTGCCCCGGTAAAGGACACTATCCTCTGCTGGCGACGAAAGAGCGCCGGAGTCATGAGAAACGAGTCTCCGGAGAGGGAACTCATTATCTCGTTTCAGCTGGAAACGTGAAGCACGGAGAATATTATTGGTATTTTCTTCGGGGGGATCGATGGAGTGAAATGGACAAGGACCGACAGAGTATAAAAGGGCAGCCACGCCGGCGTTTTCTCCGGGAGATCGTGAGCAAAGGGGCAAGGAAATCATGCTCTGCGATGCAGAATCAACGATCGGAAAAGAGAGACCAGAAATGGATAGAATCGACGAGGGGGAAAGGAAGCGGAGAGGGAAGTTATCTGGGGAAAGAAGATTTGGAATTACAGAGGATGGTAATGAGATCGATTTGGGAAGAGACGATATGACTGAGCTGATTTGGGTTTCGATCGGAAATCGGGGAAGGCGAAGTCGTCGCTGCGAAAGGGAAAGAGGAATCGGCGACATGATACACTAGGAAAAGCGAAGTCGCTGCCGTTTCATTTTTTTTTAATAATATTATTATTATGTATTATTGCTGTGTTACTGTGCGATTGTGTTTTTTTTTTTTTTGTTTAGTTATTGATTTACTTATATAGAAAAGAAAGTAAACAATAAAGACAGGTAAGATCAGGATCCAGAATCAGCAAGATCGGATTGGAAAATCATTCCTAACTCACTACGAATAAATAAAAATTGATCTATAGGTAGTGGTTTAGTGAAAATGTCCGCTAGTTGTTCACTCGTAGGTATGAAGGAAATAGACACGGTTTTACTCTGAACTAGCTCTCTAAGAAAGTGATATTTAATTTCTATATGTTTTGTTCTAGAGTGTTGGACCGGATTTTTGGACATATTGATAGCACTCGTATTATCACATAAAATAGGGACTGTAGGAGTTATAATCCCATAGTCTGCTAGTTGAGTTCTTAGCCATAGAAGTTGTTGACAACAACTTCCTGCAGCAATATAATCAGCCTCAGCAGTTGAGAGAGCTATGGAGTGTTGTTTTTTACTAAACCACGAGATTAAGGATCGACCATAAAATTGACAAGTTCCAGAGGTACTCTTTCTATCCGTTCTACTTCCTGCAAAGTCTGAATCGCTAAATCCCATAAGTTCAGGATTTGTTTCCCTAGGATACCATAGGCCTAAGGTAGGTGTACCTTTTAGGTAACGGAAGATGCGCTTAACGACACTAAGATGACTTTCCTTAGGCTTGGACTGAAAACGAGCACACATACAAACACTAAACATAATGTCTGGCCTACTTGCCGTGAGATAGAGAAGTGAGCCTATCATCCCACGATATTTACGTTCATCGACATCTATACCACCTTCATCCTTGCCTAGTTGAATATTGGTAGCCATGGGGGTCGGACTAGGATTAAGACCACTAAGATCAAACTTGGTTAACATGGACTGAGTATAGTTTGTCTGACTAATGAAAATTCCTCTTGAAGTTTGTTGGATTTGAAGTCCTAGGAAGTAGGTAAGCTCACCCATCATACTCATTTCAAAATTTTGTTGCATGGAGGAGGCAAACTCTACACACATAGCTTCATTGGTAGCACCAAAAACGATGTCATCAACATAAATCTGGACGACCATAAGGTCATTGTTATGTTTCTTTAGAAATAAAGTTGTGTCAACCGAACCCCTGACAAACCCTTCACTCTCTAGGAATTGAGTTAGGCGTTCATACCACGCTCGAGGAGCTTGTTTTAAACCATAGAGAGCCTTTTTAAGTTTGAAAACATGGTTAGGGAACCTATGATCTTCAAAACCAGGAGGTTGTTCTACATAGACCTCTTCATGAAGAACTCCATTCAGAAATGCACTTTTGACGTCCATTTGATATAATTTGAAATTCATTGAGGAAGCAAAGGCACATAAGAGTCTAATTGCCTCAATACGAGCTACGGGAGCAAATGTTTCATCATAATCTATTCCTACTTCTTGATTATAGCCTTTAGCCACCAATCTAGCCTTATTTCTATTAATTATCCCTTGATCGTGTGTTTTATTACGATAGACCAATTTAAGTCCTAGAATAGTTTTACCTATTGGTCTAGGAACCAAATCCCATACTTGGGCTCTAGCAAATTGGAGCATTTCTTCTTGCATAGCAAGAAGCCAACTTTCATCAAGTAAGGCTTCCTTAATGTTTTTAGGTTCAATCAAGGATAGATAGACTGTAGCAAGAAGTGAGAAATAAGAAGTCTGACCTTGATACAAGTCCTTACTTGATCTTGTTTTGACCCCATCATTAACGTTCCCAATGATTTGATGCGGAGGATGTGCCTTGACAATATGTGGTGGTGCACTTGGCTCTTTGGATAACTCATCATGTGGAAGCTCCGTTTCTTTAGTGACTGAGATTGTCGTTGTTCGAATTAGTCCCAAATCATCTTTATCATCATCCTATTTTCTTTCATGCTCAGAGATATAGTCAGTTTCATCAAAAACAACATGTATTGATTCCTCGACCTTCAAGGATCTCTTGTTGAAGACTCTATAGGCTTTACTACAAGTAGAGTATCCCAGAAGTACTCCTTCATCCGACTTTGAGTCAAATTTTCCTAGTGCATCCTTAGTATTAAGTATAAAGCATCTACATCCAAATGTTCTAAGATAACTAATATTTGGCCGCCGATCTTTCCAAATTTCATATGGTGTTTTTTCTATGACAGCCCTAATCAATGTCCTATTTAGAACATAACAGGCGGTAGCTACTGCTTCGGCCCAAAAATACTTAGGAAGACTATAGTCACTAAGCATTGTTCTAGCTAGCTCTATAAGAGCTCTATTTTTCCTTTCCACTACACCATTTTGTTGAGGTGTTCTAGGAGCTGAAAACTCATGGGAGATTCCTAGTTGATCGCAGAAATTTCTAAAGCTCTCTGAATCAAACTCTCCTCCATGATCGCTCCTAATGCTTTTAACACTAAGGGATTTCTCATTTTGAATATTTTTCACAAGAGTTTTGAATTTCTCAAGAGCTTCATCCTTATGAGTCAAAAATATTACCCATGTATATCTAGAAAAGTCATCTACTATGACAAAGGCGTAATACTTTCCGCCAAAACTCATCACATTAGTAGGCCCAAACAGATCTAAATGTAGAAGCTCTAAAGGTTTAGAAGTAGTAAAGTGAGATATACTCTTGAAGGATGCTCGAGTTTGTTTTCCTAGTATACATGCATCACAAAAGAAATCCTTTGATTCTCTTAATTGAGGAAGACCATCTACTAGACCCAATTTAGCTAATTTAGCCAATCTCTTTATGCTAACATGTTCTAGTCTTCGATGCCATTGAAATTGCTTATTCTTACCTAAAGAGAGAAAGCAGGTTTCAATGAATGAAGCCTTTTTACTAAGATCAATGACATAGACATTATTTTTCCTAACTCCTAGGAATAATAGCTTATTGTCTTTAATCCTCTCAATAAGGCATGCCTCAGGTTGAAACACAACTCTATTAGTTGTACCACATAATTGACTAATAGATAGTAGGTTGTGCTTGAGACTATCAACATATAACACTTGAGTGAAGGTAGGATTTGGAGGCTCTCCAATCGTACCAACTCCAAGTATTCTACCTTTACGATTATCACCAAAGGTTACTTTACCTCCCTTTTTAAGAGTCAATTCTGAAAAGAGACTCTTGTTTCCCGTCATATGATGAGAGCATCCGCTATCTAGATACCATTCATTTGCTCCTGCTCTCTTAATGACCTGCAAAGTATTCAGAGTGTTGATTTTGGTACCCAGACTTGCTTGGGTACCTTTTTCTTCGGATACGATTGAAATGAGCTATAGTAGTTATTGTAGTAACAATTTCTCCTAATGTGTCCTTGTTTATGACAACAATAACAGACAATTCTTGAATGACATTCTTGTTTAGTGTGTCCTTTTCTAGTACATTTATTACACCTCACATTTTTCTTGCATTCTTTACTATGATGACTCTTCCCACAGTTCATACACCTAATTTTGTCATTATCTCTACTATGAGTATTGCATCCAACACACATAAACGATTTATTATGAGATTTTTGCACTTTTTCTTTCGACTTCTTTTCCTTGTCTTCAAATCGCTCAATCTTGGTATTTGCTTCAAGAAGCTTAGTCCTAGAATCTATTACCATTTTTTCCAGTTCATTATTTCTAACTCTCATATCTTCTAGTTCTTCAAGAGGTTTATTATTCTTGAGTTTACCCTTTGCTTTCTTCAGAACTTGATTTTCATCACGTAATGTTGCAATATTCTCTTTTAATTCCTTAATTTCATTCTTGCTTAATTTCAAGTCCTCTTTTACCTTGTAGTATCTATCTTTTAGCTTTTCAAAATGATTTTGCATTTCTTCATATGCTTCAACTATACTACTACGAAGATTTGAGCCACAATCACTATCATAAGTTGGAAAGGATGAACATACCTCATCTTCATGTGATCTTGACGAAGAGGATCCATCATCACGATTGGCAAACGCCATATAGCCTTGTATTTCACTTTCGTTATCTTCACTTTCGTCTTCTGATCCACTCCAAGCCACTGCATAAGCCTTTTCTCTACTCTGTCCTTTGTTGGGACATTCAGCCCTTACATGACCACTCTTTCCACATTTGTAGCATTTTGGTAAACCTTGATCTTCACACTCACTTTCCACTTTATTTTTCTTCTTTTGATTATCAAAGGATTTTACCTTACCATTTCTATTATTCTCACGAAAATAGAAAGAACTACCCCTACCCTGTTTTCTTTCTAACTTTAAAAACTTTTTGAAATTTTTTGAAATGAGAGCAAATCCTTGATCGAAATCATCTCCTGATCCTTCATCATTTGAGACTTTCTTCTCACAAGCCTTAAATGCTAAATTCCTATTTTTCTTGTCATTATTCTCAACACCTTGAGCTTTTAAGGCAATTTCATGACTAATTAGAGATCCTATCAAATTTTCAATACTGAGAGTAGATAGATTTTTTGCCTCTTCTATGGCAGTTTTCTTAGGCATCCATTCTTTGGGTAGACACCAAAGAATTTTCCTGACCAATTCAGCATTATCATAAATTTTTCCTAACACACTAAGTCTACTTACTATTAAGTTAAACCGCACATACATATCAGAGATAAACTCACCTGGGTGCATTTTGAACATCTGATATTCATGCACCAATTGATATATCCTGGACTCTTTTACCTCAGTTGTCCCTTCATGTGATACCTCCAAGGTTTTCCAGATCTGATGTGCCGTCTTGCACCTGTTCACCTTATTGAATTCATCTGGACATATCGCACAATATAAGACATTCGTTGCTTTAGCATCTAACTCCATCTTTTTTAGATCATTGCTAGACCATGTGTTAGGATCATCTTTGATATCACCCACACCATTCTCAACTACATTCCAAATGTCAAAACCCATCCCTTTAAAGAAAACAATCATACGTGTTTTCCAAAAGGAATAGCTGTATCCATCAAACCATGGTGGTCTAACATATGAAAGACCCTCCATATGAGTTGAATTAGAACCATGATTTGTTGATGACCCACTAGCCATGCTTGGTATATCGGATCTCAGTTTCCTCGCAAAACTTTCGATCTTTTTGAGGGAGCCGGGCTCTGATACCACTTGTTAGACCAAGCTAGGTCCAATAAAGGATACTTTTGACGTGGTCAATGCACAAATTAATTCATATTTCAATAGTGAGAGATTAGCACTAGCTTGATTGAGCAATCCAAAAGGACTTGCCAAGAATCTCTCCTGAAGTGATTAATTTGTTGGCACTGATGAATAGAACAAAGTTAGAGGAGGTATAGAGAGAGATGAGTCGGGACACGCGATTTTAACGTGGTTCGGCCAATATGGCTTTACATCCACGTCCCGGAGATAGTTACCACTATCTCACGAGAGACTCTAACTTTTATTGAAATAAAAGACTCTATAACCTATGAAATTGAAACAACCTTGACACTTCGTGTCAAGAACCAAATAGGTGCAACTCCACACCTATTCAACCCTTAGCTAAATCCAAGCTAAGCTACCCACTCAATCAATCAAGGCAACACTCTTAGTTTGACTCGATTGAATAGCAATCCACCTAGTGCAACTCCCAAGCAAGAATCCCCTCTTGCTCTTGCACTAGTCCCAATTACAAATACCCTTCTACCTTAAAACCCGACCTAGCTTGAATATCTCAACCCCCGAGATATCAAGCTATTCACACCACGAAATATGATCACACAATTTCGCTATTACAAGGGAGAAGAGAACTTTGGAAAAGGTGTCTTAGCCTGCACATGACTCTCCTATTTATAGTTTATGTGAGCCTTCATTTCCTTTTATTCGTAATCCTTTATGCGGCAAGTATCTCCTTGATTTGATTCCCTTTTTACTTGATATGGTAACTCCTTTGAGGGCAAGCAATCACTTTGAATTGTTTCCTTTTTCCACATCATTGATTGTGATATTTCTGCATAGATTGTTAGTTCCAAATAATAACATATATTCAAAACAAAATATCCCATGATATTCAATTTGCTGAATCAAGCTTGTTGACTCAACAAGGTTTGCTCTTGCAAGTGATGGATTCAACCTTTTTGGGAACATGAGTAATAGTTATAGCATGTGGCCTATCGTGTTAACACCGTACAATCTCCCGCCTTGAAATTGTATGACAAAACCTTTTTTAATCCTTACTGTCCTTATACCTGGAGAGAAATCACTTGGTAATGACATATATGTGTACTTAGAGCCCCTAATAGAAATGTTGAGAGAGTTATGGGAGGACGGCATCAGTACGTATGGCACACACTCAAACGAAACATTTCGTTTACATGCTGCGTTGTTATGGACAATAAACAATTTCCCAGTATATTTGCTATCGGGCTGGAGTACAAAGGGGAGATTAGCTTGTCCTGTCTGTAATAGTGGGACATGCTACACACATTTGGATTTTAGTCATAAAGAGTGTTACATGGGACATCGAAGATGGCTGCCAAGTGACCATAGCTGGAGAAAAAGAAAGAAATTTGATTGTAAGCTTGAACTTAGAGGCAAACCAAGAGTGTTATCTGGAGATGAATTTTTGCAGCAAATTGAGAAGGCTTTTCAATCTGATGTGGTTGTCAATGATGGTGGGAAAAAGACAAAGGGGATGTTTTGATGATAATGTGCATAACTGAAAAATTAAAGCTTCATTTTGGAGTTTTCCATATTGAGAAACTATAGAGTTAAGGCATAACTTAAATGTAATGCACGTTGAAAAAAACATTAGTGAGAATGTGATAGCTATGCTGCTAAATATCGAGGGAAAGACCAAAGATACCGCCAATGCTAGACGTGATTTGGAAGACATGCGTATGAGGAAAGAGCTACATCTGGTGAGAGATGGTGATAAGTATAAAATTCCTCCAGCTTTATACACCTTAAAAACCGCACATCGAAGGCTGTTTTGTGACTGGTTGAGGTCGATAAAGTTCTCAAATGCTTATGCATCTAATATATCTCGGTGTGTGACTACTAATGGTAGTTCAATTACTGGCATGAAAAGCCATGATCACCATGTCTTTATCCAAGGCCTTCTGCCTGCTGTCGCAAAAGGGTTCCTGAGCAAAGAAGTCTATAATATATTTACTCAACTTAGTGAATTCTTTCGTGAGTTGTGTTCAAGTACGATAACCGCGTCCACTGATAGAAAACTCAGGGATAACACTCAAGGTATGTCCAAGAAGTTTGTACGATGTTCCCGAGAAGGAGGCAGCGAGACATGGGGATCCATTGTATCAAAATCAGTCATACCAATAGGATGTGAACCTTTCGGACTTTCATGTCAGTGAAAGTGAGTTACCGGATCCGAGTCGTGATGAAGAGGCACCAACAATCGTTATTGAGACAGTGATACGAGCAATCGGTAGACGATCTGCATTAGTGGAAGCAAGCAATGAGTAGATAGACGACGACACATTGGATAACCAATATCGGACTGATCCATCCTTCAGTGACGAAGAAGAAGACTAACAGTAGATTATAGATATAATCATTTTTACACATTAGAAAATTATTGGTTGCGGACTTTAGATGTTTGCAGATTTTTTGGGTAATTAGATGTGTACAGATTTTTACGGGCCTTAGTTTCATTTTTACTGATTTTTGGGTAAATTAGATGACTCCTGGAATTTGTCTGAATGTTTGATTGATGGGTAGTGTTGTATGACTTTTACCTTGCTGCTTGATGATGTGAATGGAGTAGGATATTGGGGTTTATGTTTTCGTGTCTGTGGTACTATTATGAACCCATTCGAAATATAAACTTAGTTTGTGTCTTAGAAATGTATTTTGATGCTGGATTGGGTTTCTAGTGCAGTCGGATGGCAGTGTTTGTGTAGGAAGGAGTCTGGGTTTCGTTAGATGATTGGTTAAATGAATGTGTGTGTGGTTCTGAGCCCACAAGATTTAAAGGATCAAAGCCCACAACATTAACTAAGTCCCTTAAGGGCCCGTATTAAAACAGGTCAGCGATGAAAAGGACTTCAGTCCTTCGTATCTGCCAAAAATCCCTAATTTCCTCCTCTTCGAACGCTTCTCTTTGCTACCTCTCCTATGAAGATTTCTCTCTAATTCTTCCCGGTAATTCCGACCGTTCACGACTCCATAGTCTACTCATCACTCTAGTTTGGGTCACCGTCTCACAAGTAGGTGCTTCTGCCGAATCATCATTCATGTTCTCCAAGCTCTGCGTTTCCAACCCTCCATTCTTGATTCGATTCCAGTTGATGTCTCTGCTATGCTTTGTTTATGTCTATGCCCTCCAATAATTTCCGATTTCAACAATCTCTGCTATGTTTAAGTCTACGTTTCCGTAGATGCTCTGCCGATTTTTGCATCGTCGTTGCCCTCTTCTTCATTTTTTGTTGCCTCTGTAATCCCACTTTTTGTTCACTGCTAATTAAAACTTATACAAAGGATTAGCTTAACAAGGTTGCATGCACAGAATGATAAATTCCATAGCTTTCCTTTGTGCTTATAGTCATTTTCATTTGCTTCTATCTTAGTTCACTGCATGATTCATCCAAATGTTAGCTTTATTCCGTTTTTAGATTTATGCTCCTCCTCATGTTGCCTGAGTCATTTGTAACTTTTTGTTGCAGGTATGTCGCCACTTAAGAAGAAGAATGCTGCTGTTGACAAGGGAGTGCCTATCCGGGATTTTTACGGGCAAAAAGATCAGGGAGGGTGAACCCAGAGCCTGCTCGGTCCACCAAATCTTTAAGCGGGGGGATTGGACACCGAATTGGAACTTTAGTGAACGAGGAAAGTGGGCGCACAAACAATGTGCATTCAACCAACCCACTGGCAACGACGATTCTAAGGCGGAAGCATCCAATCGTGACAATGGAGAAGGTACTAATCCAACTGGATTTGAAGGACCCCTTGCGACTAAAATGAGGGGACTGTCCAAAGTGTATGAGATAATGAAGAGAATCGGGACTGGAGGCAAGATAGATGGAATTTACCTAATGGAGAATGGGCAGTCATTCGTAGGCCCAATTGAGATCTTGCTGAAGACAGAGTTGGGCGTCGTAACATGCCTGATGGCCCTGATAAGAAAGTACTACTGTTCCAAGTTGAATGAAGCAGAAAAGCACCCGTTAATCAAGAATCTAGAGGTAATTTCCAAGTACTGCTAGTTTGATGTGAAGTACGCCAATCTTGGCAGGTGTTGGATGTTGCTGTTTGTTTTCTTTTCTACTTTATTTCCTTTTAAAGTTGTTCTAACCGTAAGATTGCTTGTTCAATGTGTGTGTGTCCAATTGGAAATTTGTGCAATACCATAATTGGTTCGCTTGTACCATCACACTAGAAAGTGGCCAAGTGTAACCACCTACTAATGCGTAGTATAGCGGGCTTAGGTTCAAATGTCAACCCGGGTCCTAGGTGTGATGACTATTCCATGAGATTCTTATTATTTAGCGGTTCAACTGTAGTGAAGTTCCAACTAAACTAGCAAACAAAAGCAATAAATGTTGTGTTCCAAGTTTGAGAGAGGTCACCCAGATATGGTTCCCCCTAGACTGCAGTTGAGCCAAGTTGTATTCGCCAAGTTCAGATTCAATGATAATTATACTGCAGGAGGTTCTTAAATAGTCTGCAGTCTCGACTAAAGGACTCCAGACCCTCTCAATCTGAGTCCCCAGCGGGCGACTAACCTCCATCGGAGTAAACAGATCGAGGCCCTAACTTTCCAAACCTCCTCTACTGGAATAAATCCAGTACAGAATAGTGAATTGACTCCTTGATTAAAGTCTTCAATTCACTACCTTAAATCAAGGGTGCTCTATCAACCTAGGCAGATATTCTCATTCTAGGTCAAAGCAGGAATAACAGGAATTTGATCAGGATTCGTGCAATTCAAAAAACCATGCCTCAATTGAATATAATCAATATCAAAGAACTTGTACTTGGGTTCATACAACCAGACATAACATACAAATCTAGGGTTCTTCATACCCAGGTGAGTGAGAGAATTTACTCCATAGAGAGAGAAGGGAAATCTAGGTCAAATGCAGAAATCATGCTGTGAAGGATGAGAATCTGCTTCTGGTAGTCAATCGACACTTCTCCAAGCTTTAACTGAGCTCCAATGGTGATAATATCAATCTAGGGCGCTTGGAGACTCTGGTTCTTTGCTTTCTCTCTCTAGGTATATGCTTTCTTTCTCTAAAATTCGGATCCCTCTCAAAAATGGCCTTCATTCCCGCAAAAGGGTGCAGATCGCGATACCCGGTCGGGTATTTCAAAACATAGCTCAACGGGCATAGGGGAATACCCGATCGAGGTCCAGAATACCCGATCGGGTATTTAAGTATTTTGACCGGGACCTCTTCTGCTTCCTGGCCTCCAAAACGTGTTTTACCCGGCCTCCCTTCGCATTTTTACCTGGTCGGGTATTTTAACTCCTGATCGGGTATTCCCGCTTGACAGCTCCTCTGGCTCCATACTTTCACTCTCCGACCCGAAAATCATTATCACGCCTCCAAATTCATGCCAAGTCCTGAAATATGACAAAAACGAACAACCTAGCATGAAATCAGCCTAAAACACGAGAATCAACTCTCAAACGGTTCAAGAAATGGTGGTAAAAACATGTGCAAATAATGGTCTATCAATAATATGTTTGGGATTTCAAAAAGATGTCACGGAATAAGATGGTCGCCTTTGTTATAAATTTGTTGGAGCAATGCTTTTTGGTTTACTTGGCTTGTCTCCCCTGTTTTCTCATTTGCTATTTTCAGGACCAACTATGTTCTTTTGTGTAAGCTGTAAAGTATGCGTACCTAATGGTGGCTGGCTATCTACTTAGTATTAGATTATTGACTTAGCGTGGTTTGTATCTCATTTATGTTGATGAGTAGCTCATGAAATGCAAAGTTGTATTTCTTTTTTGACATTGACACGGCAGGTGAAGATGCAAGAAACATTATGGAGAAGAGAATGAAGAAGCGATTCATCAATTGCAAGTAAGCGATGCACGCTCACTACTTGCAAGACCCTTAGGTAGTCAGGACAGACCCTCTGGTTGACATGAATATAGAGGACTGGCATCTGTTGTGTGATCACTTTGAGAGTGAAAAGTTTTGAGTAAGTAGCTCCAACTGTTTCATCATCAATTTCATGTGTTACCTTGCCTTACAACAAATGGTTGCTTATGAATTATATTTGCCGTATGCAGAAGCGAAGTGAAATAAATAAAGTCAACAAGAGTAAGCAAGTGTATGCACACACTTCTTGTGCAAAATCTCTTGATCAAAGAATATACGAGTTGGTAAGTTTTATATAATTCCATGGAACATTTATGCATTAACATGGTTGCGTTCTTTGATTTAAATCTGCCTCATTGTGGCACCTCATTGTTGTAATAATCAACAACTTGAAATTACAGATTTGATATTCAATGTCTTTGCTTTGTGTAGGAGAAGAAGAAGCAGAAGCAGCAGCAGGAGCAGCCTATGGAAGAGGAGCGGCCAACAGAAGTGGAGGACAATAATACCGTAGAGGAGGAGCCAGTAGATCTGCTTTTGTATGAAAAGAGGTATCAGATGGCTGATGGTAGTTGGGTATCGGAGGAACCTATGAAAAAACTATGTGAGTTCATTGTCATGAATTGCTTTGTTTCATTATGATTAGTTCATAGCAAACCATGTGAGCCGTTTCATTAACATTTTCGTTCAATGTCTAGCTGGAGATGCAGTCCATTTGGATAGAAGCAAAGGGAGAGGGAAAGCATGTATTAGGCCGCGAGATTGTTCAGACGGTCCTGAAGAAAAGCTAAAGTACGGACCATAGGAGAACCCAAGATCAACATAGGAGCAACAACTCCAAGCGAAATTGAAGGCATCACCAGTTGCAGCGGAGAGAAAGGCCAAGGAGTTTGAGGAGAAGATACAAAATCAAGAAGAGCAGCTAAAAAGCCAGGCCGAGAAGATACAACTCCATGAAGAAAAGTTACGGAGTCAGGAGGAGAGGTTTGACACTCAAATAGTGGAGATGAACCAGATGAAATCTGCCTAGGAAAAGCTATTGCGTTAAGTGCTAATAATAACTTGCCAACTACCCCGCAAATGAACTGCGAAGTCCAAGGTAACAAGACTACCTCAGTTTGAAGAGCCAGATGAGACTAGAGGCTATTTGTTGGTGTTAGGAGTATGTTATTTTCTATTTTTAGTGAACAAAGTTATCATGGTTTGTGTCGTGGTGAACAAGGAGTTTCATGTTTTGTGTCATGGTGGACAACTTAGAATGTTTGTGTATGTTGAACAAAGAGTTAGACTGCTATGGGAACGAAAATGGATGTAATGTTTTTTATGTTTGGAAATATTTTCATGATCAGGTTGCAATGCAAGATACAATTTCGAATTATGGAATTTTTGAAGCAGGTCAAATGTGACAACAATGGAAAGTTCTCACATTATGTAAAGTCCCTAAACAATTGTCACTTTGTCATATTAGACAATAGACAAATAAGCCATGTTCCCTGACGAGCTATACTCGTCATAATATGCAGTTATGACCAAATATATTTGTCACAGTTATCAGTTATGACAAAATGCCTTCGTCCTAATATACTGAAATGACAAAATATATTTTCCATACAAAGCAGTTATGACAAAAAAATATTCGTCGCAACATGAATTATGACAAAATAAATTCGTCACAATAATGTGATGTAAGAGTTCAAAGCCAGTAATATGACAAACTATTCTGATAAAATAACCAAATGGTGAATAAATTAATGACAAAACATGTTAGACATAAAATTTCCATTTTTCACATTATATACATTGCCTGGCAAACAAAGATCTTGTCATATTAGCCATGTGACAAATAAGGCACCTTTCTTGATAATATCTAGTCGTCACAATATACTGTTATGAAAAACTATAATCGTCTAATATGACGAACAATTCTCCCAAAAGTACCAGATTATGACAATGATAATGACAAAATATGTCATCATAATATCTCTGTTTGTCACAATAGGCTATCCAGAACCTCATCTATACCGAAAGCAGATGAGACAAATTTGTTTTAAATTTTTGTCACATTTGACCTATCTTGACGGTGATAAAAGGACAAGACTTTCATATTAAATCAAATATGAAAAATTGGATATCTAATATGACCAAATCGGCCCGTCATAATAGGGAAAATGTGTTGTTGTGGCGACCTAATACACACTCCCACCGTAGGCCAAGTATAAACCTACGACGGGTGTGGTATAGGGATACCAAATTCACTACCACGATAGACGACTAGGGATACCAAATTCACTCCCTCGGACATTGAATCAGAATAGCGTAAAGACACCAATTTCCCTCGTTCATGGATTTCTATGATGATTGACACGCTAAAACACAACACCAAACTGCGACCAAGTGTAATCGCAGTCTGGGAATGCAGTAAAGTAGCAAGTTCTAATGTCAACCCGGGGTCTAGATCTACTGCCTACTCCGTGATTATCTATTATCTAGCAAACTAAGTCGAGTGATTGTTGTCTTAACTAAAAGCAGTAAGAGAGCAGGAAATGGTTCGGTTTTCTGAAGTCAAGGAAGAGTCACTCGGGAATGAGTCCCCCTAGCTCCTTAGTTAGGTCTCAATTGTAATTACCCTGGGTTGATTTACTGTTGATTAAACTGCGGAAGATCCGACAGTAGCTTGGAATCTCTTAAGCTGACTAAGCCCTCTCAGTCCAACTACCCGGCAGGTGACTAACCTTCACCGGGATAGAAAGCTGAGGCTATGAACACAGAACTCCACTACTGGAATTGGATTCCAGTACAAAGCATCAGATTGACTAACTCTCGTATAACCAATCTACTACTACCGAATGATGTAGCTCTAACAACCTAATCAGATTCTATCTATCTCAGGTTGCAGCAGAAATCAAGAAAAGCTGATCAGACTTCAATCAATTCAATGAATCATGCATCATTTGATTATAATCAAGCAGTATAACAATCCCAAGTCATTACAATCAAGACCCCTAACACATAGAACTAGGGTTCTTCATACCCAAGTGAGAGAAAGTTCTACTCCATAGAGAGAGGGAAAACAGAATACAAAGCAGTCATACTCATAACAATGGGAAGAATCTGCTCTGGGATGATGATTTTCACTCCTATGATGATCTCCAAGCTTGATTTGATGAAACCCAGCTCCAAAACCACTCTTAGGATGAGTTCTTCGCACTTTCTCTATCTAGGGCTCTGTTTTTGCTCCAAAAAGTCGATCCCCTCACTTTTGGCTCGGAATTGGGTAAAAATCCAGATTTCCCGATCACACGGGCAGGCCACACGACCGTGTGGCTTACCCAGATGCCCGTGTGAGTTCCAAAATGCTGCGTCTCGAATAATTGGACTTCGGGCTTCCCACACGGGCCAGGGCACACGGCCGTGTCGAATTCCCACCATGCCCGTGTGTAGCCTCGCAGAATCCCACACGGCCACAAGGGTGACATGCACGGCCGTGTGGGTTCCAGGAATGCCCGTGTGGCTTCCTTAGCGCCTCGCCACACGTCCGATCTTCGTCCAATCGACCCCAAACTCGCTCCCAAGCCTTCATTCACGTACTAGGACCTGAAATATCACAAACAAGCACAATCTAGCGTGAAAGCGGCCTAAAACACGAGAATCCACATCTCAAACGGTGTAAGAATTGGGGTAAAAACATGTGCAATTAACGGTCTATCAAACTCCCCCAAACTTAACTGTTTGCTTGTCCACAAGAAAACCAAGTCAGACACAAGGTAAGCTCACAATTTCAATCATACCAACATTGGGGACAAATCATATAGGCACAGAACACGGGAATCGTACTGGTTTTCAACATCAACACATGAGCAACTTCAATAGCAACCTGGACAACCACCACAGAGGACATTCGAATGCAGCAAAATCGAGTAAAGGAAGAGTCTCCCTTCTGTTCACCAACCAACCTAGACTTGACTCAACCACTTACTCAAAACAGTCACCTCATGCACAAAACTCAAGATATCAGAATAGAGACCGAGCAATCTAGGTCCTCACCGGGGTAAACGAGTATAGAGAATATGAGAAAATGAATCGCTCACTCTCGACCAGTGGGGTCAGGACAATTTGATGTGAAAAATGCGCATGCTTATTCTCTCAATCCCTAACATCTCTTCACCATGATGGCAACCTCTAAATGCTAGAGTTCACATATGAGGTGTCACCACTAACTAATCCTGAGGTCTTAGACACAGGTTCAAATGACTGGCTAGGGTCTTGGACATGGGGAAAAGGCCTTTTAGGTGGTGGAAGTATTCATAGCACAAGGTTCCACATTTCCAAACCCTCACAATCACAGTCAATCAAACCAGTATTTCCTTTCTGCCATTCTACATTACTCAAATTCTCAAGAGCACAAGAGCAAAGGAGGTTATAAAAATGTCAGCATTTCCAAGCCAGACTGCTAAGAAACACTACTTACTGGGCACTATTCATATTTTTGGTAGTGGCTCTCTTTTGCTTTCATTTTTTTCTTTGTTTTTCTTTCATTTCTTAAGAGAACCACCACCTCTGCACATTTATCAAACACATGCCCAACTTTTAAGCACTACCTCCAACCCTCACATTAAATTTAGCAGAAACAGCAGAGAACATGTAAAAACCACTCTGTGGAACCTTCTAAAAGATGCAAAAGGGTGATTTTCCATTGTAGACCGAAAGAAAGGATAACACACGGCTCAAAGGGGCTGACTAGGGGGTATGACACACCAGGACAGTCAATTTGGTCGTGGGCTAATTCTATGCCTCCATCATCTTAGCTAACGACAACGTGAATGCTACACATCATGGAAGAGGGAACTATCGCACAAGAAAGAAACGAGCAGGCTCAAATCTCACATGGCTACCTATATGCTCTATCTCTCATTCTGATTCCTTGAACTAGGTGCATAAACGATTGTCAAGAACAAGTGATCAATCCAAGTCACAGTTGGTAAGAAAACAGTTGAAAAACTGAACCCCTACACAACTCTACTGCACGTCTCAGTCATCATTATAGGTTGTCCTAGTCACAATCAAGCTGTCATGCATCAATCCGAAAACTATTCAATTCACCAATCATAACACAGTGCCAATATGATCAAACAGCAGTACTTGGAGCCCTCAAATCGTAAGATTCAGACAGTGGACTAGGCTCCAAGCACACATATAGAGATTCCAACCGATACAAAGCATCCCCCCACACTTAAGCACGACATTGCCCTCAATGGAGTAGAGGGAGAGATAAGGGGAACGATGTTACCGGATTGAAATACTACCGGGGGACTGGAAGTGGACCAGTCAGCGGGAAACAAACGAGAAGATGGACAGTTCTGCACGAATCGAACATCAAGAACACACTAGCACACTGTGCGTTAGGGATCATTAGCCCAGACGGCCACAAAATAAACAATCCACAAAAAGAAAAAGAAAAACACAAACAACCGACAGACTAAGTTCAAGCTCCGCACACATGGAGCGAAAACAAAAAGTCTAAAATGAAAACACACTCAGAGGGGCAACGAGTACAACATACTCGTCACCAAGGTTATCCAGGTCGATGTCGTTCATGAAAGCGTCATCGTCATCCGCTGGTGGAGGCGGAAGTGGAGAGTCCTCCCAGGGAGTCCTCTAGACTGGCGGCTCGCTCGGTAGCAGCTAGAGCAGGTGCTGCTGAACCTCCTGCTTGCGCCTAGATCGAGCCTTCTCTGACTCGATATGAGCAAGTGTCACCCCCTGCTGGGTCGCCATCATGTCCAGGCGCTCATCATTGGCAGCCATCCGATTCTGGTACTCGGCCTGGTGAGCCGCATACTACTGTTGGAACTGGAGCTGCTTGTCAAAGAGTTGCTGGTTCTGGATACACAGCTGCTCGAACTGGTGAGTGAAGTAGTCCTGACCGGGGAAAGCGGAGCTGCCACCCCCGTACTCGAAGGTGGTGGGGTGGGGGGCAGCAGCCTCATCCACATTCTCGGGCTCCACATCATCAGCAGCCTCATCCGCCGGATCCTCGGGCTGGTCCTCTGGCTGGTCCTCCTCTGGGATCTGAGGTTCCGGAAACCCCTCGATCCACATGATGCCTCGGTTCTCGCACAGTAGGTGCATGCGATGAATCGTCTCTCTGCCAAAGACACTGGTGCCCCCCTGCTCTGTGCACCCCTGCAGTGATAGCCCGAAGTAGGTGGCCAGGCGGGTGATGAGGGGAGTGCAGTGGAGGCTCTTCAATTCGGAAGCACTCTTCTCAAAGGTTCTGGCCACCACCAAACCCAAGTGGAGAGGATGGTCGTCCTGGCAGATGGACTGTATGAAGTACATGGCTCTCCGGGTGATGGCGCTCGCACTGTCCGAAGCTGGGGTGTAGGACTTCGCCAGCAGGTGGTGGAGAATGTGGTTGTCGAGCTGCAGGGTGTTGCCCATCGTCTTCCCTGCCACGAAGGAACGCTAGCCTGGCTTAGCAAGGCGGGTGTACAGCGTCTTGAAGTTCACGCCCACCGGATCGTTAAGCTCGGTGATGTAGTCCTCACCATCGGCCAGGCCGAGGTCGAGAGTAGTGGCCAGCTCGTGGTAGCTCATGGACCGGGGTACACCGCCGAGCCGGAACTTGACGGCTTCACCGTCGCTCCCATTCTCTATGGATGCGTGCTTGAAGGTCGTGTAGAACTCCAGCATGGGCTCGTGGTAAACCTTCTAACGGAAGGAGAGCAGACGGCGCCACGGGCGGTTGGTGACGATGGCGGAGAAGTGCTCGTAGCAGTGCAACTTCTCAAACTCCCGCCTGGACCGGCAGTGGTGCTGCCCAAACGAGCATGCCAGGACATGCTTAAAACGATCCTGGTGCTGGCCCCTCTTCAAATCCCGGATGAATGGGTGCTTGAGGTTGGGTTTCGTCATGGTCCTGCAAAAGAACAATCCAAAGTGGAACCAAAAGAGCCAAAGAAAAGGTTAATCACACCCCCACACTTAAGAACAGAAAACAGCCTAACCATGGTTTCATCCATAGTTCGAGGGTCAAAATCTCGATCAATCAAGCATAATCGAAGTGGGGGTGCACATTCACGATAAAGTAGGCAACCTAAGGTTCACATTTATAGCAAATACACCCTCAAAGCACATCATTAAGGGCCCCAACCGGTGCTCACAACATGGCATGAAAAACAGGCATTTCATCGAACACCTTGTGTGCACTATTAAGATAAGCATGGAATTGACAAAATTCTTGTACACAAGGGCTCAAACAAGCAAGGGGGACATTGCCCAACACAATTCATACATAATCCAAGCATTCCACTCAATCAATTGCACACAATTCACATGATTCAAAGTGGTTCTCTAAACATGCACCCTAACACCCAATTCTCCATAAATAACATAGTTAAGGTCAAAATCAAACCTGGAGACTCAAGTAGAGGTGTAGGGGATGATGAGGGGAAGGCAGTGGAAACGACGAAAGGCCAAAAAAACTGCCCGGAATTGCTCGTGGGAGCCTCGCCGGAGTCTCGCCGGAAATCGCCTCTGGCGACTCAAAATCGATCCAAATCACCTCAAAATCGAGGGATAGGCCGATAATGGGGAGGAAAGGGTGGGTGTGGTGTTAGATTTGTGAAAAACCGACCAAAAATGGCCGAAAATCGCCAAAGAGGGTGAAAAGTCGCGGTTTTCCGGCGAGGGGGAGAGGATTCCGGCGAGTGAGATTTTATTTTCTGACCACTCGGCCGTGTCGGCCGAATTTATAGCCCGTGGTTCGGCCACACGGGCAAGCTCGCACGGTCGTATGAGGTGCACAGATGCCCGTGTGGGCCGACACGGTCAGGTCGAGGATTTCCACACGGCCGTGTGAGTTGCACAGTTGGCCGTGTGGAATTTGCCGAGCCTTCACTTCGCCAAGGGCTAAAAACCACACGGCCGTGTGGATTGCTGGAGCCGCGAATTCAACCTGTTTTCACTCAAAAACGACGTTCGACCTGGAAAAACACCTCAAGACTCAAAAACACAAAAAAATCAAAAGGAAAAAGGTAAGAAAATGCAAACCTAGGTGGGGTTGCCTCCCCACAAGCGCTTCTTTACCGTCTTTTAGCTGGACGCCAGTAGAGGAACTAAGGGTCCTCGAGCTTGATCAGCAGCTATGCGCGCTCGACAGCACCTCCCAAATACAACTTTAGGAGGTGGCCATTCACCTTGAATGGCTCGGTCTGAGCATTGCTGATCTCCACCGCACCGTGCGGGAAAACTTGGGTGACCGTGAAGGGTCCCGACCACCTCGAACGAAGCTTGCCCGGGAAGAGTTTCAGGCGTGCATTGAAGAGCAAAACACGATCACCTACCTGAAACTCCTTCGGGCCCCTCAACCGAGCGTCGTGGAGATGCTTGGTGTGCTCCTTGTAGAGCAGGGTGTTCTCGTAGGCGTGGTAACGCCACTCCTCCAACTCCGGCAGCTGCAATTTACGTTTTGTACCTGCAACACTCAAATCCAGGTTTAGCAGCTTAATGGCCCAGAAGGCCTTGTGTTCTAGCTCTACTGGCAAATGACACGCCTTCCCATAGACAAGCCTATAGGGAGAAGTGCCAATCGGGTTTTTATAGGCCGTCCTATACGCCCAAAGAGCATCAACGAGCTTGGTGGACCAATCCTTGCGGGACTGATCCACCGTCTTTTCAACTATTCGTTTTAGCTCCCGGTTCGTCAGCTTGGCCTGCCCATTTGACTGGGGATGGTAGGCCACCGACACCTGATGCTTAACGCCATAGCGAGAGAGGAGTTTAGTGAATTGCCCTTGGAAATGGGTTCCTCTATCACTAATGATGGCGCGAGGTGTCCCGAACCGGGAGAACAACTGCTTCAGAAATGAGCAGACCCGTCTTGCATCATTGGTGGGCATTGCTTGAGCTTCTACCCACCTCGAGACGTAGTCCACTGCAACCAATATGTACAGATTGCCAAAAGATGGAGGGAATGGGCCCATGAAATCGATGCCCCAAACATCAAAAATTTCACAAATAACAGAAACATGTTGGGGCATCTCATCCCGGGAAGAAATGTTACCTGACCTTTGGCAGCGGTCGCACTGTCGTGCGAAGGTGTCTGCATCCTTGAAGAGCGAGGGCCAATAGAAGCCCGACTATAGCATCTTCCGCGCCATGCGGTTTCCTCCACGGTGACCTCCAGTAGGTCCCTCGTGGCAGTGAGACAGGATGTCTCCCATCTCGTGCTCCATGACACAGCGCCGGATCACGCCATCTGCTCCGATTCTAAAGAGGTAAGGATCCTCCCAGAAGTAATGCTTTAGGTTGGAGAAGAACTTGCGCTTTGCATGAGTGGCCATCCCCTTGGGTAACTGCTTGCCCACCAGATAATTGGCAAAGTCAGAATACCAAGGGGCCACGCTGTCCACCAGTGTCATCGCCAGCAATCGCTCACCCGAGAAGGAGTCATCGATCTCCTCTACAAAGTTGTCCACCGGAGGGGCTTCCAACCGTGAAAGATGATCTGCAGCAACATTCTCGGCTCCCTTCTTGTCACGGATCTCTATGTCGAATTCCTGCAGAAACAGGATCCAGCGGATGAGCCGAGGCTTTGCATCAGCCTTGCTCATCAAGTAGCAAATTGCCGAGTGATCTGTGTAGACCACTACATGGGAGAGCACCAGATATGGCCGGAACTTGTCAAATGCATACACCACAGCGAGGAGCTTCTTCTCAGTGGTGGTGTAGTTCTCCTGTGCATCGTTCAAGGTCTTCGACGCGTAGTAGATGGGCTGGAAGTGCTTCCCGCGTCTCTAACCCAGAACAACTTCGACTGCATAGTCACTCGCATCGCACATCAGCTCAAAGGGTAGAGACCAATCAGGAGTCACCATGATGGGAGCGTGGGTGAGCTTCTCATTCAAAGTCTCGAATGCCGTTGTGCACTCAGGAGTGAACTGAAATGGTGCATCCTTCTCCAGCAGCTTGGTCAGAGGCAGGGAAATCTTCGAGAAATATTTAATGAAGCGCCGGTAGAAGCCTGCATGACCCAGAAAGCTGCAAATCCCCTTCACAGAAACAGGAGGAGGTAGCTGACTGATCATCTCAATCTTCGCGCGATCCACCTCAACCCCCTGCTTGGAGATCTTGTGCCGGAGCACAATACCCTCATGAACCATATGATGGCACTTCTCCAAGCTGAGTGCCAGATTAGTCTCCTCGCACCTCTTCAGAACGAGTTCCAGGTTATGGAGACAGTGAGTGAAGGAGTCTCCATAGACCGAGAAGTCATCCATGAAGACTTCCATTATCTCTCCAACCAGTTGGTCGAAGATCGCCAGCATGCATCTCTGGAAGGTCGCCGGTGCATTACACAGCCCAAATGGAATTCTCCAGTAAGCAAAAGTACCAAAGGGGCAAGTGAATGTGGTCTTCGCCTGATCCTCCGGTGCAATAGGAATCTGGAAGTAACCAGACATGTCATCCAGGAAGCAATAAAACTCATGGCCAGCCAACCTCTCCAGCATCTGATCAATGAAAGGTAGGGGAAAATTATCTTTCCTGATGGCGTCGTTCAGGCGCCGGTAATCGATGCAGACTCTCCAGCCGGTCACAGTCCGCATCGGGATCAACTCCTTCTTCTCATTCGGGACCACAGTCATCCCGCCTTTCTTCGGGACCACCTGAGTGGGGCTGACCCACTTGCTATCAGATATAGCAAAGATGATCCCTGCATCCATGAGCTTCACAATCTCTGCCCGGACCACTGCCTCCAAGTTAGGAGACAATCTCCGTTGTGGCTGCCTGACTGGCTTAACCTCATCCTCCATCAGAATTCTGTGGGAGCAGAAGGATGGGCTAATGCCTCTGATATCGGTGATCTTCCAAGCCATGGCCCGAGCATACTTCTGCAGTAGAACCACCAGGCTGCTCTTCTGCTCGGGTGTCAGATCCGAGCTGATAATGACCGGGAGCTTATTCCCCTCCCGGAGAAATGCATACTCCAGGTGAGAAGGGAGGGGCTTAAGCTCCAACTCTGGCGGCTCCTCCAATGATGTAGCGAGCCGGGGCGAGATAGGGGTCAGCTTGAATGGTATCTCTCGCCCCTTGATCGCGGCCTCGTCCAGCTCCGCGAGCTGCTCCTCCAGCTGCACATCCTGTGATGCCTGTTCCCCTAGCAAAAGACAACACTCAAGGAAATCATCAGTACCCGCACTCGTGATGGCGAGTGTGGTTTCAAAATCAGCAACAACATCACAGTATTCTAGATCATCCTGGAGGTGGGGGTGTTTCATATTATCAGAAACAGAGAAGGTGATTTGTTCACCCCCAGCTCTCAAAATAAATTTCCCATCATTCACATCAATGAGCGCCTTGGCGGTGGCGAGAAAAGGTCTACCCAATATCAATGACACATCCACATCCTCATTTATGTCCAAAATCACAAAATCAACAGG
This sequence comes from Linum tenue, assembly GCA_946122785.1. Lineage (NCBI taxonomy): Eukaryota > Viridiplantae > Streptophyta > Magnoliopsida > Malpighiales > Linaceae > Linum > Linum tenue. The sequence goes on from CAMGYJ010000006.1 coordinate 29,407,638, forward strand.
ATATGAAAATGGCCCTACTGCGACTATCAAGTCCTCTGATATACCCCTAGGATGCACAATGGATCTAACAGCAAGTTGAATGCTCATCCTAGTATCACTGGGTTCACCTAGGCCTAGCTTTTTAAACATTTTATATGGCATGACGTTTATGCTAGCGCCTAAATCCGCCAAGGACTTCCCTACATGCAAACTACCAATCATGCAAGGGATAGTAAAACTCCCAGGGTCTTTTCGCTTCTCTGGTAGTTTGTTCTGCAGGATGGCAGAACACTCCTCGTTGAGCATCACCGTTGACAGCTCCCCAAGCTTCCTCTTGTTGGTGAGGAGATCCTTCATGAACTTGGCATACTTGGGCATCTTCGATAATTCCTCCACGAAGGGCATGCTTATGTTTACCTGCTTCAGCATTGCCATGAATTTGGCAAACTCAGTCTCCAGTCGGTCCTTGTGCAACCGAGTAGGAAAGGGAAGCTGTGGTACATACTCCTTCACCACTGGTTGCGATTTAGGAGCAGGCACCTCAACCTCCTTCTCCATTTCTTCCCCATTAGCTGGAAGTGCTGAAGTAGGGGTCTCTCTCTCCAGTGCCCGCACAGGTGGATCAGCAGTCATCTTGCCACTCCTGGTAGTAATGGCCTTGCAGTGCTCATTTGGGTCCTGCGGATGAGGGATGGTCTGACCAGGTAAAGTACCATGAGTCCTCTGAGCTACAGCCTGGGCAACACTCCCAAGCTGGGTCTGTATATCCCGCAGCACAGCCTGTGTGTTTCTCTGACCAGCTTCTAGCTCCAAGAACTTACCTGAAGCTTTCTCCATGAACTGCTCGATGTTATTGAACTTGTTTGCACTGGAGGTGGCCAGAGAACCCACCAAATCTCTCAATTCTGCCATCGGGTCACTCTGTACTGGGGCTGCAGGTGCTGCCCCTGTCTGATGAAATGGTCGCACCTGTGACTGAGTTGGAACTGGGTTGGTAAGGAGTCCTCTGGAAGGTAGAGAGACTACTGCGGCTGCCGAAATTGCCCTTATCTGGGTTGGTAAGGAGTCCTCTGGAAGCCAGGTGGTCCCTGGGGTACTGGTGGTCTGGGATTTGCCCCAGCCCAAGAGAAGTTAGGATGTTGGCGCCACCCCTCGTTGTAAGTGTTGCTGAAGGGGTCGAAGCGCCTGGCATTATCGATGAAGTCCACCTGCTCCTGGGGAGTACGACTCCCTCATCGTCTGGCAATCTTTCACAGTGTGATGGGTGCTCTCGCACCACTGGTAGTTCATCGCCTGTGGCTGTCCTATACCTGCAATCAATCCAGAGCGATCGATAGCTGAAACCAGCTTTGATACCACCTGCACCAAATCAGATGACTGGGTGGCTACAGCATGCACACCCCGCCCTGGTGCTCTTCTCGATCTCCTGGAAGTTCCCCAATCATAGCCCTACTCTGCCATCTCTTCAAAAAGTTGATTCAGCTGTGGCGGTGTTTTGGTGAGCATAATCCCGGCACAGACCGAGTCAATCAGCTGCTTGTCTTCCGGGAAGAGGGCATGGTAGAAGGTGCCCACTTTGAAGGCGTCGCTAAAACCATGGTTGGGGCACTTGAGGAAGAGACTGGTGTATCTCTCCCAAGCTTCCCGGATGGTCTCATCTTCGTCTTGAGTGAAGTGGGTGATTTGCTTCTGCAGATCCGCCGTCTTGGACGGGGGATGGTAGCGAGTGAGGAACTTGTGCGCCAGGATGGCGAACGTAGTGATCGAGCCTGGAGGTTGAGTGTCTAGCCACTCCTTGGCCTGGCCCTCCAGAGTAAATGGGAAGTACCTCAGCTGGATGGCATCGGCTGGGACCCCATTTATCTTGATTCCATGGATCAGCTCATGGAATCGCCTCAGATGCGATCGGGGGCACTCCCCCTCCTTGCCACGGAACACCACTGAACCGCGCAACATCGTGATGAGCGAGGTGCTCACCTCAAAGTTGTTCGCTGGCACATGATGGTGCTGAATGGGTGACCTCATGTCCGCGCCTATGGCGGTCTAGTAGGATCCAATGGCCTGCTCCTCAGGAATGACCACATCATGGTCCTGTGGGTCAGCCATCTCCTCTTCGTCAGTGATTTGCAGCTGTGCTAGCGCCTCCTCCGCAGCCAGTCGCACCTTTAGAGCCCGCTTGAAGTTCCCACAGGTCCGTTCAAGCTCCTGGTCTAATGGTAGTAGTTCTCCCGACTGGCTACGGGTCATGCACTACCTGCACACAACCAGCAAAAGCAACTCGTGAAGGCACACAGGTGGAAGAGAAAAAAAATGCAGTAAAGAAAAAGCTAGAGTAACAAACTTTCACGTTTCCCCAATAACCTAGAAGGTCCCCGGCAATGGCGCCAAAAACTTGACACGCTAAAACACAACACCAAACTGCGACCAAGTGTAATCGCAGTCCGAGAATGCAGTAAAGTAGCAAGTTCTAATGTCAACCCGGGGTCTAGATCTACTGCCTACTCCGTGATTGTCTATTATCTAGCAAACTAAGTCGAGTGATTGTTGTCTTAACTAAAAGCAGTAAGAAAGCAGGAAATGGTTCAGTTTTCTGAAGTCAAGGAAGAGTCACTCGGGAATGAGTCCCCCTAGATCCTTAGTTAGGTCTCAATTGTAATTACCCTGGGTTGAGTTACTGTTGATTAAACTGCGAAAGATCCGACAGTAGCTTGGAATCTCTTAAGCTGACCAAACCCTCTCAGTCCAACTACCCGGCAGGCGACTAACTTTCACCGGGACAGAAAGCTGAGGCTATGAACACAGAACTCCACTACTGGAATTGGATTCCAGTAGAAAGCAGCAGATTGACTAACTCTCGTATAACCAATCTACTACTAACGAATGATGTAGCTCTAACAACCTAATCAGATTCTATATATCTCAGGTTGCAGCAGAAATCAAGAAAAGCTTATCAGACTTCAATCAATTCAATGAATCATGCATCATTCGATTATAATCAAGCAGTATAACAATCCCAAGTCATTACAATCAAGATCCCTAACACATGGAACTAGGGTTCTTCATACCCAAGTGAGAGAAAGTTCTACTTGATAACACCTAAATTATACATATATTCACCTACACTTTTACATCCTAAAATGACCTAAATTGTACCAAGTTCATTCGATTTCCCGATTTTATTCTTGGTTTTTTGTTTGAGTCATGTTTCAGGGTATTCTATCCAAGAAGAACGGAATAATGAGTCAATTCAACAAAAAGATGGTTAGGGTTCGAAATCTGGCGTCGGTGGAACTCGAGCCCGCGACGTCCCAAGCGAGGGCAAAGAGCCGTACCACTACGCCGCGTCCCCTTTTGTTATCAATATACAAAACCCATAGTGTATTATGGTGATGGATCACGGAAAGAGAGCTAATTAACAATGTAGAGTCAAACTGCAAACTGCTAAACATAAGGAAAAGCTGGTTCATTTTGGGATTCTCGTGGGAGGCTAGTAGTTGAAGCTGGTGGCTCACGTCCAAATAATGAAGCAAGCTCGTCCAAGAATGAAAGCAAGCTCGTCCAAATAATGAAGCAAGCTCGTCCATGAATGAAAGCAAGCTCGTCCAAATAATGAAGCAAGCTCGTCCATGAATGAAAGCAAGCTCGTCTCTGTGATTGTTTTCAATAATCTGAACATCCATAAAAAAAAGTTTGAAAAATCATAAAATTTCAAAAATTGCAAATAAATACTAAAAAGAGTGTTTTGTTTTTAGTCTCATCTTTGTCTAAAATTGGTACAAGAATAGTGCAATTTGTATGCATGTCAACCTATAATGACGACTGAGGGATTAAAACTAATGTTTCTCGTGCTACTCATTCTTTGATGGAAAGAACTATCTGAAATCTTGAAAAAGAAATTTATCATCTTTGATTGTTGTTGCATAATGTTTGGGAAGCATAGCATGGGAAACAGAGCATATAGTAAACCATGTGAGACTTGAGCATGATCGTTTCTTTCTTGTGTGTTAGATTCCTCTCTATGCATGATGATATGCTTGATTTATACATGTTTGAGTCGTGACACCACTGACAAGGATGACGGAGGCAATAGGTTCTACCCCTACAACCAAAATGACTACCCTGAACATCATATCCCTTAGTCAAACCCCGTTGAGACGAGCCTTTTTGTTCGGTGACAACCTGTTTTAAACCAATCCCTGTTCTTCAAGCCTCAATTCATTTTGAACCCTTTTTCAAGGTTCCGTGTGAATGGTTTAAATGAATGACTTTCTGCTTCATTTATTAAATACAAAAGTTGAGATAGGTAGAAACGATTTATGTAAGTGCATTTTTCAAAAATGGAATTGTTGGCCACTCGAAAAAAATTTAACAAAGATAAAAAAAAAGAAAAAAAAAGTGATAAGTTGGCCACCATCTTTCATGCACTTATGATAAATAGGAGTCATTCTTCAAAAGCCACATTGGCTACATTTTAAACTCCTATTAATCCTCAAATTCTTCTCCCTTGTCTATATTTTCATCTTACAAAGTGATGACTCGGTATTTGCACATGTTTTCCCCTTTGTTTCTTGATTGTTTGAGCTTGAATTATAGTGTCTTTGGCCTATTTTACACTAGGTTGTGTTCCTTTGTCATATTTCAGGTCCTAGCACATAAATTGAAGCATAGGCGCAAGTTTCAAGTCAATCAGAGATCAATTGACGATTCGGGAGAAGAAACTCGGGCATGACCTGAAGAATAATGGATTTCTACCTCACTTTATGGACAAATAATCATGCAAGCTTGTCATAAAAAGAAAGAGGACGATACTACGAGCGTCTGGGATCAAACGGCGACTGATTCGGAGTCCGGACGAGGGAGAAACGAAGCATTAAACAGAGGCTGAGCAAGCCACACGGGCATCCTGGAACTCCACGCGGCCATGTGGGTCGTGGCCGTGTGGAAATCACCGAGCCTTCACACGGGCAGCTGGGAAAGCCACACGGCCGTGTGGCCTGGCCGCGTGATCGGGAATTCCTGTTTAAAACCCGATTTTCAGCAAAAGGAAAGGGGAGAGCGGGGTTTTTGGTTCCCAAACACCCAAGGGACGAACCCTAGAGAGAGAGAGCGACTTGGGAACATTCTTGGAGCTATTTTGGAGGATTTCTTCGCCATTGGAGCTCGGGAATCAAGCTTGGAGATGGAGATTGAAGATCTAGATAAGATTTCTGCAGTCTCTCTCTTCTCTATGGAGTAACTTCCCTTCACTTAGGTTTTGAGGAACCCTAGTTCCATGTGTTAGGATCTTTCTTGTATGAAGTTTTGGATGCTATATTGTTTGATTATTATCGATTGAGGCATGATTTATTGAGTCAATTGAATCTTGATCAAATTCTCTTGATTTCTGCTTTAACCTATGATAGATAGCATCTGATTAGGTTAAGAGAGCTTCCTTGATTGATAGTAGTGAATTGGTTGTGCGAGAGTCAATCAATTCACTGCTTTGTACTGGAATTCATTCTAGTAGTGGAGTTCTGTGTTCATAGCCTCAGCTTTCTATCCTGGTGAAGACTAGTTGTCTGCCGGGTAGTTGGACTGAGAGGGCTTGGTCAGCTTAAGAGATTCCAAGCTAATTTAAGATCTTCCGCAGTTTAATCAATAGTAGATCAACCAAAGGTAATTGCAACTTGGACCTAATTGAGGAGCTAGGGGGAATCATACCTAAGTGAGTTCCCAACTTGTAATTAGTAGAGTAGTCAGTAGAGTAGTTTATAAATCAATCCTTAATCTAGTTTGCTAGATAATGAACTGAAGCTGAGTAATAGTAACTCTAGAGACCCGTGGATTCGATATTTATTACTTGTGTCACTATACTGCAGTCCCTTTCATTGGTTACACTTGGCCATTGTTAGGTGTTGTGTTTTAGGGTGTCAAGTTTTTGTCGCCGTTGCCGGGGACTATCTAGATTATTAGGAAAGGCAGAAGTTTGTTACTTTAGCGTTTTTCTTTTGTTTTCCGCCCTTGCTTTTCACTTGGTTGTTTTTTGTTTTTGTTGGTGCAAATCTGAATCATGGACCCTCATGGCTTCTCCAATCATTGGGGGTATCCACCACCATCCGAGTGGTATTACCCCGAGACTCCCTGGAGTAACCAAGGAGGAGAAGACTATGAAGTCAGGTTCCAGTACCAACCCCCTTTCTACGGAGAACAATCAGACCCCTGGGCATATCAAGAACAACCTCCTTATCGAGAAGAATTTCTCCCACAACCAGAGGGGCCATTGGAGCTGGAGTTACCCATGGCGGCCTTCACGGGCCATTCTGCAGAGCCATGCTACACTCCACAGCCAGATCCAAACTATGAATTGAGGCTACTCATGGAGCAGTTTGCTCGAGACTGTGAGAGATCATGCTCCAGGATGGATCATTGTGTCCAGGCCTATCGTGAAACAGAGGAGATCCTCCTGAGCCTTAAGAAGAGCGTCGATGATCTTGAGCGATCTTGTGCACAACCTGCTCCAGATCACCCTTATGTTACCATACTAGAAGAGGAGGAGGAAAAAGAAGGCTACAAGGACATTGTGGAGCACACTGAAGTTGTCACGGAGAGCTCTCGTGATGATCATGATCAGGAATGTCCTATCATAGCCGACCACACCTTCCCACATCCCACACCGAGCTTTGAAGAGGCGGGCATGAGTGAGGAGATGCAAGAAGATCTCATGAAAGAAATTGCTTGGCAACTTGCTCTCCAATCCGTGCTAGAAGAAGAAGAGCAAGAAAGGGTGCAGAAAGAAGTTGTGGAGGATGATGAAAGTGAAGCAGGAGGAGTTCTTGATCATTTCCCAGGGGTGATACCACATGAAGAAGAAAGGGAGGTTGAAGAAGAAATTGGCGTCCAGGCTGAGGACGGAGTTAAGGTGGAAGAGGCCTGCACCGGCCATGAGTTACATGTGATATCTCCACCAAACATTGAGGAGCTGCTTGGCAAGGACCCATTTGCAGTGTCTCTTTGCCAGACCAAGGCCACATTGACATTGGTCCCTCTTGGTGGACGCGATGGTGGCCAATCGATGTTGTCTTATCTGGTTTGGGGCAATGAGACGAGAGAAGAGAAGACGAGGTCTCGAGGGTGGAGACTTCATCGGCATCAAGTGCACGAGCCTTCATCACCTGCCACACCACCTGTTTGTGACTTGAGACTCCACCTCATAGATGAGAACCTCAACTTCAAGGAGGTTCTAGCATGGACCGAAACTTAGGAGGCAACCCAACCAGTCGGTTTGCATTTCTTTCACTTAGGTTTTGAGGAACCCTAGTTCCATGTGTTAGGATCTTTCTTGTATGAAGTTTTGGATGCTATATTGTTTGATTATTATCGATTGAGGCATGATTTATTGAGTCAATTGAATCTTGATCAAATTCTCTTGATTTCTGCTTTAACCTATGATAGATAGAATCTGATTAGGTTAAGAGAGCTTCCTTGATTGATAGTAGTGAATTGGTTGTGCGAGAGTCAATCAATTCACTGCTTTGTACTGGAATTCATTCTAGTAGTGGAGTTCTGTGTTCATAGCCTCAGCTTTCTATCCTGGTGAAGACTAGTTGTCTGCCGGGTAGTTGGACTGAGAGGGCTTGGTCAGCTTAAGAGATTCCAAGTTAATTTAAGATCTTCCGCAGTTTAATCAACAGTAGATCAACCAAAGGTAATTGCAACTTGGACCTAATTGAGGAGCTAGGGGGTATCATACCTAAGTGAGTTCCCAACTTGTAATTAGTAGAGTAGTCAGTAGAGTAGTTTATAAATCAATCCTTAATCTAGTTTGCTAGATAATGAACTGAAGCTGAGTAATAGTAACTCTAGAGACCCGTGGATTCGATATTTATTACTTGTGTCACTATACTGCAGTCCCTTTCATTGGTTACACTTGGTTATTGTTAGGTGTTGTGTTTTAGCGTGTCACAAAGATATGCAGAAAAGTCATGATTTTCGAAGGAAAAAAAAGAAATTTTGGAACCTTGAACTTACCACCAGATCAAAAGTACTTCCACATGTCCGTACCCCTAACCCCATTTGACACCCGATCAAAGACCTACCTGACAAGTTAGTGGTGACACAACTTTGGAGACTCGAACAATAAGCTCATGGCAGAGAGATGGTAGGGAAAGAGTGATAATTACATGCTACATGCATTTGCCCTGACCCCACTGGTCGAGTGAGAGAGACTTTCCAAGTTCTAAAATCCCAAGTAAGATCTATTGGCTCGATCTCTCATGCTATGTTTTGTGAACCTTATGCTTGAACAATTGATTGTGCCGAATGACTAATAAAGATAGAAGAATGGTCTTATAAATCTGAGTCAGAGTTGCCAATGTCACAGGAGTATTACGATCGAATGTTGTTTGTGGTGGTTGAACACATCCATAACTCACTACCTATTGCACCATCTTTAGCAATCATATAAAATTCACATTTTCCCAACTCCTGGTTAGAGTTCTTGTGAAATTGGTTTTGATTGAACTTACATTTTTTCGTGCTTTACTTGAGGGCAAGCAAAGGATTAAGTATGGGGGAATTTGATAACACCTAAATTATACATATATTCACCTACACTTTTACATCCTAAAATGACCTAAATTGTACCAAGTTCATTCGATTTCCCAATTTTATTCTTGGTTTTGTGTTTGAGTCATGTTTCAGGGTATTCTATCCAATAAGAACGGAATAATGAGTCAATTCAACAAAAAGATGGTTAGGGTTCGAAATCTGGCGTCGGTGGAACTCGAGCCCGCGACGTCCCAGGCGAGGGCAAAGAGCCGTACCACTCCGGCCGCGTCCCCTTTTGTTATCAATATACAAAACCCATAGTGTATTATGGTGATGGATCACGGAAAGAGAGCTAATTAACAATGCAGAGTCAAACCGCAAACTGTTAAACATAAGGAAAAGCTGGTTCATTTTGGGATTCTCGTGGGAGGCTAGTAGTTGAAGCTGGTGGCTCACGTCCAAATAATGAAGCAAGCTCGTCCAAGAACTGAAATCAAGCTCGTCCAAGAACTGAAATCAAGCTCGTCCAAGACTGAAATCAAGCTCGTCCATAACTGAAATCAAGCCATTGAAAGCAAGCAGCTGGCCATTGAAAGCAAGCAGCTGTCGCAAATCAAAGCGGTCGAGAGACAAGCAAGTAGCTGGTCCATTTATTACAAGCAAGTAGCTGGCCTGCAAGTAGCTCAAGCAAGTAGCTCAATTTGTACTATAAATAGAGGGAGGGTTTGTGTTGGGAGAGGGAGAGAAGACACACACACTATACACCCTATTTCTTCACTTTGCTCGTCCTTTCTTGTATTTGAAGTTAGCCGAAACTCTGTCCACTTTTCATTCCAAACTCTTGTTACTTCTTTTCATTTCGTTAATCATATCTCGTATTTCATCCATCGTGGTTCTCATGTTCGTGTTCGTATTTGGGAATAGCGTGGTATATTGCGTTATTGAGATTACCGAAGTAAGCTTCTGTTCTGTGGGGTTTTGATAATCATTTGTGGTGGTAGATTGGTCGGTCTCCACCGTCTTCGCCCAACGATTATTCCCCCGTCAGATGTTTGCTAGGTGTAGTCTATTAACTCAATATACATACCGTATTCTCAACCCCTCTGTCTTTGTCGTCGTCATCATCATGGCAATGTTCTCAACCTTCATCTTTCTAAATCGGGTTAATACTTTAGTTTGGCCTGAACTATACACATACTTTCTACTTTGGCCCGTGGTATTGAAAATTGCTATTCTGGCCTGAACTATGTAGCAAACTTCCTCATTTGGCCCGAAAGCGGGTTTGACCGTCAAATTAGACGGTCAAACCTGTTGACTGTTAGTCAATGTCCACCTCACCTGCCACGTCAGCTTTGAGGACATAAAAAATTATTTTTTTTTATTTCTGAATTTTGTTTTCTTTCGATCAATAAAAATAATAATTAAAAAAATAATTAAAAGAACGAAAAAGGGCCCATTTTTAGCAAATGACAAGAAAACAAAATTCAAAAATAAAAAAAATATTTTTTTATGTCCTCAAAGCTGACGTGGCAGTTGAGGTGGACATTGACTAACGGTCAACAAGTTTGACCGTCTAATTTAACGGTCAAACCCGCCTCCAGGCCAAATGAGGAAGTTTGCTACATAGTTCAGACCAGAATAGCAATTTCCAATACCACGGGCCAAAGTAGAAAGTATGTGTATAGTTCGGGCCAAATTAAGCTATTAACCCTTCTAAATCTCATCATGTCCGGCTAATCTTCTAGTTGTTCCGGATTTGATGAACCCTAATATGTTTTACATTGATTGAGTGGTATCTTTGATATAGACGTGTTGTTCTCGTTCTTACGATCTTTTCTCGACTTATCATTTGCAAGTATCAATAGTACGCGTCTATTGTATATTGTGTCTGATACATGTAAATGAGACTGCGAGGTAATTTTACATGTTAGATCCCTCGTGAAAAGAAGGAATTGATCGGAGCCACCGGCGATGGGGTCACGTAGTTCCTCTGTATTAGCTTAAAAACCTAATACGAAAATTCATAAATCTGGTCATTGCTTTGGTTTAAGATTTTTGTAAGCCACGGTTTCACTTGATTCTTAAGTCGAAAGGGTGTTAATACATGTGCGAACGGGTTAACACTAAATTGGGAATTTTCATGGTCTAAGATATTAACACTCGTCTATGTTTAATTCAACTTGTCTGTAAAATGCATATTAGGGGGATTCACTTCCGGGACAATGCCTTCTCCACTTGATTTTATTTTGAAAACTCCTTTATTGTGTTTTTATTATTGCGTGTGTTTTTATTTCTAAACAAAAATCAACTAAAAACGATTGACTAGATAATAGGTAAAAGCTGAGTACTAGTACACGAAGTCTCTGTGGATATGACCTTGCTTCCTGCTATACTACCTTAGAACGATAGGTACCCTTGCCTATTTTTCCTGTGATAGTTACTGGCGATCACTACTCCATAGAGAGAGAGGGGAAAACAGAATACAAAGCAGTCATACTCATAACAATGGGAAGAATCTGCTCTGGGATGATGATTTTACTCCTATGATGATCTCCAAGCTTGATTTGATGAAACCCCGCTCCAAACCACTCTCAGGATGAGTTCTTCGCACTTTCTCTCTCTAGGGCTCTGTTTTTGCTCCAAAAAGTCGATCCCCTCACTTTTGGCTCGGAATTGGGTAAAAATCCCGATTTCCCTATCACACGGGCAGGCCACACGGCCGTGTGGCTTACCCAGATGCCCGTGTGAGTTCCAAAACGCTGCATCTCGAATAATTGGACTTCGGGCTTCCCACACGGGCAAGGGCACACGGCCGTGTGGAAGTCCCACCATGCCCGTGTGTAGCCTCGCAGAATCCCACACAGCCACAAGGGTGACATGCACGGCTGTGTGGGTTCCAGGGAATGCCCGTGTGGCTTCCTCAGCGCCTCGCCACACGTCCGATCTTCGTCCAATCGACCCCAAACTCGCTCCTAAGCCTTCATTCACGTACTAGGACATGAAATATCACAAACAAGCACAACCTAGCGTGAAATCGGCCTAAAACACGAGAATCCACATCTCAAACGGTGTAAGAATTGGGGTAAAAACATGTGCAATTAACGGTCTATCAATGATTGAATAGTGACCCAAATTGCCATAACGAGATCTTCTCTCTCTTAGGTCAATTTGCCCCAAAATTGAGGGAATTGATCAAGGACACTCAATTTTCATGATAAATACTCAAATCAATACATAATTAAACATGCTCATCATTACATAGATTTCACAAACATCAGTCTAAAACATCCTAGACTAGGATTCACATCATCCAAGTGAAGAGAGAAGTTACCCCATAGCTAGAGAAAGACAACAACTAGAAAAAAGGAAAACCCCATGGGAACTTGATTCTTCTTCTTCTTATTATTCCTAGTTGCTTGGATTGATCCTTGGAGATGAAACCGAGCTTCCTCTTGGCTTGGATATGTAATCCACCTTCAGTTCTCCCATGTCTGTAGCTTTCTCAATGGAGGGATGCACTCCTCAACAAACAGTTGGACCAACACCGCACACGTTCAAAAAGATCCTAATGGTTGGCGGCATATCAATATTTTAGCTTTTCCCCATATGGAGAAAGGAAAGAGACGTATAAAAAAAAAGGTTTAAATTCAAGAAACTAAGATAACTAAACTACTCTAACAACTCTAGTTGCTAATTTACAAGTTGAGAGCTCACTTAGGCATGAATTCCCCTAATTCATTAATTCGGTCGATGTTGATTACTTCCCTAGATTCATGGACTCAATAATTCTACTGTGTAGAGTTCTAGACTAGATTGGACTCTCTATTCGGGTTATCCAACCCCACTTAATTACACTACCCAGAAGCGTATCATAAAACCGACCTTGGTGATTGGGGTGTTCACAACTAACTCCCACAATTGGCTAAACCCCAATACAACATTATGGACCCAATTACACTTGTTCATATACCCATAATAATGAATTGGTAGTGCTCTAATCAACCTAGGGAGATATTCTCTCTGCTAGGTCAAATAGTCCCAAATTGAGGGATGAGGCAAGATCCAAACATTTCTTGATAAATACTCAATTCAATAGATAATAGAGGATCACAATCATATGATTTGGTATAATAATCAAAAATCACACCAACATCTAGAATTAGGGTTCATTAACCTAAGTGAAGACAACTAATCCATAGAGACTGGAGATATTGCAATATAAGGCACAAGATCTTCACTCTTTATCTTCTATGAATGATCTTCAAGCTCCAATGGTGGTTGGCACATCCAATATAGCTGACGTAGTAAATACAAGTGATAATCCTAGATGTGGCAAGCAACGACCAATGACTGGTACCATGGTTAATGTCGCATTACCGGTTAAACAGTTACTGTCGACTCCTCTCATCTGGGGATCTCTGGCGTCAAATTATCTCAGTCACAGCCACAAGATATAAGATGGCAAATATTGGATCATCGGGAGAGAGAGCCACTGCTATTGCTACAAGTTCCATCATCGGTTGGTTGTTGCCGCTTTTGCCTCAGGATGCTTGGAGGCCTGGAGAAGAGCACCCGGTGAGGGTCTTCCATGGAAGGAAGCACCAACCGAATCAGCTGAAGGCTCGGGTCAATCGCGGAGATCTTCAAAACGACAGTGAAGGTTTGATCTTGCCTGGACTTGCCTCAATCCGATAGATATCAATTGTTTGGCAAAAGAGAGGCCACTGTTTAGGAAGAAGACTGGGATAAATTAAGCCTCGATCTGCGGTGAGGCTTCGACAAGCGGTAAGGCCATTGGGCAAGATTCGGGAGAAATCAAGCCTTGATATGTGGAAATCAAGCCTTGATCTGTAGCGAGGCTTTGACAATCGCATACTACAGTTGGGGAAGAAGAGAGATATATAGTAAGTTTTTTTCATGTGGAAATATATGGTAAGTTGGGGAAGAATATTAGGGAGAAAGAAAGCCTCCATTTGGAGAAATCAAGCCTTGATTGTTGGTGGGGCTTTTATAAGCACCTAGGGGTCGTTTGGATTGAGTATCTGGCAAACTTGTTATTTGGGGCCAATTACCACACAATATAAAACTTGTTATTTGGTATGTGATATTTGTTTGCAAACCTATTATTTGGCAAATACCTACCCCTTCTAAGTATTTGACAAAGAACATTCTTGTGTTATTTGCTCTCAAACCTGTTATTTGACAAAACACCACATCTAAATAACACTTCCCATTTTTTGTCAGCCAAATAACACCCCCAAATACTCAATCCAAATGACCCCTTAAGGTAGTTGGGGAAGTAGATGGAGAGAAGAGAAGGAAAGGGTTCGCAGGGGAGGGGTGGGTTACAGTTACTCGGTATACTGGGTAACCTCCAGTTCTTAATTGGGTAGAACTTGGTATAGCGATAAATGATTTTCCATTACTACACACCAATATCGTTGGTTAACGATATAATCGGTAACTGGTTATACAGTTAACCGAAAAACTAAATACCACCCCTAAGTAATAGGGTTGTTTAGTAGCGTTCTCTAGAGGATCATGCATACTAACTCAATGATGAGATGCTTCTATGTATCATTAATTATGATGTCCCATCCCTTTCTCTAAGGCCACTCTCTACCCGTGCATGCGCCACTTGCGATAGAGATTTGACTAGCTAAATGTTTGCTTCATGCCATCACCAAATCAATAAACAACAACAAATTTAGGATAGCACATGATTAATTGTGGGTTCTACAAATCATAATCGATGGTCTATAGCAATGATGATCTGACAATCAAGCATTGATAATAGTCAGTGCATGGATGGTTAATTACTCCTCCCATACACGACTAACATCAATGGGGTATCACTAGATGGTAATTTCTTGACAACCTAGATCATTCCTAGTGGCATACAATAAGAGTCAAACGCATTGAACTATTAAAGCAATCAATAACTAAAGCATAGGATGAATGAGCAATAGATGGTACAAGCATAAATTAACTCAAGCATCGATGATAAAGACGTGGAAGACGATATGCATCATCATTGAATCATAGAAATTAGTACATAAAGCATCAAAGAGTCACTCCCTTAATAATTTTGATTTTAGCTATGCATAGAAGAATAGGAAGACATCACGAATGATACATGCATCGATGGTGAAAGTGATGGGACAGAGTGTTGGTAAAAGGTGTGTCTAAAGATATAGGCATGTGCCCCTATCTATACTAGTTACATAAGGGAGTTTGCTAGTATTTTTCCTTCTATAGTTGGGCAAACTCGTCCTTTTCCGACTTGAGCTCGAATTCCTTTGAGTTGTGCACAAAGTAACTTGCAAAGAAAGTTTCCTAAAGGCTTTAGGGTTGGTGGAGATTGGACCCACCTCTCTTGATTCTTCTCCAAATAGGCCAATTTTTGGTTAGCTCCTTCCTCTTGAGCTCATTGACCTTCTCCTAAAATTTCAGCTGGTTTGGACCTTGTTTGACCTGTATGCTCTTTAAAATAATAATATATGGTCCATATCTTGAGCCTTAGGTGTTAGAATCCATCTCTGTTTGGGCCCATGAGCTTGTATCTCCGATCTCCTTCTGGTCCATTGGGTCGTGGTGATCCATATTCACATTGAGTTGTTTATAACCTTGAAAAGCACAAAACAACACCATAAAGGCATTGAATAGTATAGAAACACACTCAAGGTATATCATATGCAGATTATCCAAGTAGTTTTGAATTTCATATAAAATATAGTCAAAACCACTAAAGATTCATTGACAGAAGAGAAAAATGTATCAAATATGAGAGTGATAAACACTAAATTGAGTTTCAATAATAGCTCTAAGGACCCTCCTAGACCCCTCTCTCTCTCTACAATCATCTCTTGTATGTTTTTAGGTGAAAACCAAGGTCTCCCTAGCTATCCTTCTCAAAAACCAGCAGAGTCAGCTTAATAATCTGTAGAATCAACCCGAACATAGCCACGAAGCATGGTCGTGTTCATCTTCGCTCTTATATCGTTAAGTTATTCAGAAGTAGACCTAACACTTCCTAGTAACATTGGCATGTCCTAGACCGTGTGCTTCGTCACTTGTCAAAGCATACCATTTGGGAAAGATTCACAACTTTGGTGTTGATGGCACGCAGTCACCGTGAAGAGACTGTGACATCTTCAAGCATCTACAAAATGTCATTTTGTTTCATTTCTCAGCTCTCGACACGGGCATAAAACACGATGGTGTTGGTTGGCCATGTTCTTTTCACCATATTTGTGGGCAGGACTGAAAAATGACCATGTTCCATGTCATTTCAACTAACATGCTCAAGAACACGGTCATATCACTGGTCGTTCTTTGCACCTTTCTTTGCCTTTTTTGCATCCATTTTTCTCGGATTCATTCCACGGCCACATTTATGTCCTAGGACCTAAGATGTGACAAAAAAAACCTAGCGTAATATAGGCAAGAAACAATAAACACCACGTCATACGATCAAGAAATGAAGGTTAAAATATACATGAGTAGGCTTGAATCAACTCAAAATTAAGCACAACTAAGGCAGGATAATGTTGGAAACAATTTTTGCAGCTTGAGGCCTCGTATATTCTTAGAGAGTTCGTTCAACCATACCTCCTTTAGTGGGAGGATCCATAGGAGTTTTCTTACTTTCTACTTCTGAATTCTTATTAAATAACGGGTTGGTTTGGAGAGCATTATGATGCTTCTTCTTGTCATGGCAATCAAAACTGAGATTTTACTTAAAATTAAAAGGGGGGGTAAAATTGGAATCGTAGAACTCTTACATTATTCCCATTCTGATGGTTGCGAGAGTCTACGGCAAGGGCTCCAAAATTTGATCGTTGATTGAAGTGCATGACAAATTTATCTGGCTCGAAGGCCATGATCATATTCACTAAGATTTCTAACAACCACTTACTCATGTGGCGAAGGAAGAATTCTATATGGAAAGAAAACGTGTGTGGGAGGTTGAGGTGCCTCCGGTTTTGTAAAACATAAATTAAAAGAAAAACTAAGTGCAGGAAAAGTAAATCTAGACTACTTGCGCGAGTGAGGATGCAAAAGAGAGAGGCATTGCATAGGAAAAGTTCCCCCAGAGTTCCTAGACATGTTTTCTTCGATACTGGCAATATACCAATTGCTAATTTCTTATGTCATCTAATCCCAACTTGTGTCGGTTTGTGGACTAATGGACGACAATGAACCGATAGATTTCTCCTTTGAGGTGTCATTCCGTTTGATCGAATGATAATCGATCAAGTAGAGTCGCCATGTCTAGTCTTGCTCTAAACGCCCGAGATTTTAATGCTTGTATCATGAAGGGATGCAAGCTCGACTAAGCTTTCATTCAAACCAACAAAAGATAAAAGAGAAGAAATCATAAACAAATGATATAAAGATCAAAGCAGTCATATTATTACCAAACATCTAGTTTTACATATCGAAACCCTCTAAGGTTCGCATACATATGCAACTGAGGGAACTAGCCAACCATGAGAACGAGTTTCTAGGGATTCGTTGATTGAAATAAAGATCCTAGAACAGCTCTAGAATTAGCATCCACAATAGAGAAATCGGGCTTGAGGGCGCTGATTCTGCCGCTGATTCCTCGCTCGATACTAGGGTGACTCGAAGTCGGGAGAATTACTTTGTCGGCATAGTAACGATCCTCTAATTGGCTCTCACTCGCTATCGAGTTCTAAACTCTAGAAACCCTTTTATAGATATTGGATTAGGGTTTTTGGGAAGGGAAACTAAACCTTGAAACATCATCCAACCGTTCAGAAGTCTCCTTCCATGCAACTACTAGTTCTGTATAAATTCTGAACGCCTTCGTGACGAATTGTGCAACCTCCCAAAAATGGTAGCCGCGACATTGTTTCTCATTATGGGCCGCCGAAATGGGCTCTAAATTTGGACCCAGGTTTCCTTCTTTGATTCTTGCTACAACAACTGGGCATCTATGTCCTTCGATGCTCTCAAGTGGTCTATTGGTCTGCATTGTTATTATGATTCATTACTTTAAGTGTTAATTTTAATATGAATCTTAAAATCTTATGATTTTATGATTTCAATTTTATCTCGATTTTTTTATTTTATATAAAATCAAGATTTTGACTACATTGGTTGTCACTACTATGCAATAGAGATGGTGAGAGAGAGAGGAAACAGAGTAACACACTGAGAGAAGAGAAATAAAACAGCTGACTGGCAATGGAGTAGAAAGAAGAGATCAGCGAAAGTGAGATCCAGAAAGGGAGTGAAACAATTTGTTCCCTTTTTCATTCCCTATGAGTTTCTGGGTTATTGGAATAAAGAGAAAATTATGGAAAGAAAAACAAGAGAATAGGGAGAGTCAAGAGGATCGGTAGCCGACGTAGGGACTGGTGTGAAAATTGTTTACGTATACTAAATCTTGCAAAATAAGCAACATGTGAGATCATGAAAATCACGCAAAGACACATATGTAACGCCTAGCCCACATAATTCAATGTCTCTCCTAAAAGAATCTTATTCCTCTCTAGTACCCAAGGTTATGGAATGATTCCTCCTAGGATAGAAATGACGTATCTTTTTCGGCATAGCGTTACCTCAAACCCCGGAACCCATCAAACGCAGTAAACCGGCAAGAACCACACTTGACTCGATTTTTCTTTTGAAAAACAATGCAGAAAAAAATCACTTTAGATTATAGCAGAGTATTGGTATGGGAAATCTATATATAAACCAGAGGGGTTAGGTCCTATTTATAGAGAATGAAGGGGTGCATATGAAGGGAGCCAACTCTTCGTATGGGTGGTTACACCCGCAATCATTGCAATGGTTCATTTAAATTTTCTCAACCATCACATCGATTTGACCTATGGAAGTTGGATCAGTTTGTTTATTCCAACCACCATATCGGTTCGATTCGACTTGGTTCAACTTGGTTTGGTTTGGTCTGTTTGGTTACATAAACCAATTTAGCCGATTGACCACATATTACATCAAATCGATCGAATTCGAGGTCGTTCTTTCCACATCTCACCACCATGGTAATTCAAGAGACTATCTTGGATCTTTCCCCTTTCATTTCCATTCCACCATTAAAAATCCTAACAATCCCCCACATGAATGGAGAATGTTGAGTTTTAAAAACTATGCAAAAAACTATGTGATTCTCGACTAAGAAATAAATGCATCGCGATAGGTAGGTTTCCCTTTGAAGCTTCCTTAGTGAATATATATCGAGTATACTCACCATTTAATATATGTGATATCTTTGAACTATCAATTTTTCTTGTATACTAAGACAACATATGTCACACAACTAACCCGTTCACTAGTTCTCATTGTTGTGTTCGTTTTAGCCATGAACACCGCGTGGTCTCATGAATGCTTAGAGAATTGGCCTTCTTTTATTCTCCTTGAAGAGGCACCACTTCACACTCGCATAGGTGATTTCTAAATGTGTATTCTGAAAATACACTATTTGATCACACCACATATCAAACTTAGAAACCATTAAAAACCTTTCGTGTTTAGGTTTACCCTTATTTTGGACATTGTCTCATCATGAGAATGGACTTTGAATAAGTTGACAATGTCAGACCATCATTCACAACTTTGTTTTCTCCTTGAACCTAGAGGTTGGGTCTGTCAATCCTACTTAGGTAGAGTTACCGCCACGATGATTTGTCTTAGGCCACGAGTCCATTCCCTTCGATGATTTAATTAATTTCTAGGTGGGTCCCACGTTTATTATCACTTGATCTAAAATGATCAACTCAGATAACTTCTCTAGATTTAACCAATAAATAGTGTTATTTTTACATTATCTATGACGAGATTTTCACATACCCCTTCTAACCCTTGCAATAACAAGTTTGTGCACAGGTGCGTTTACTAACGCCAGTTTTTGCGGGCAAGACTATTGAACTTCACCGATCTTAGAGTGGGCATATAGTTTAACTTGGACGTTTTCCAAAATACCTCCCCCAATCAACCATAAATGCATATCCATTAGTAGTTTTCCTTTTGGTTCATCCGGTGAGTTACTTTGGATAAAATACACCAAAGACTCGTCTCTTTCGATTCACTACTCATCATGTGTGCTTGAATTGATTTAATGTCTTGCAATAATCATAACACATGATCAAGTTACCGAAGTTTCTCCACTTCATTCACCTTAGAATACTTGAGCTTCACAAGTATCTCTTTCAATGTAGTGATTTTATTACTTAGCCTAGGCTTTACGTAAAACTCCTAAGTATCACTTTAATTGGAATCACCCAAGCAACATTCCACATCACTTCTCCCCAATATTATCCCCACATTTTAACTATTTCGTCGTAGTTGTTGAAACTCAATGTTTCTTATATGGGGAATGTTGTTCATATACATGCAAGTATATGTTCAATATCATTTTTTTCTTTGGAAGAGTGTACTAACATCCTAAGAAATCTTCTTTTGATTTCTTAGACTAGCTTTCTGACATGATTGTCAATATACGCTAGATTTTACCCATAAGTTGTACCCTTGGATTGGGTTAACTCCCCAAGGTTTATGGACTTGTGCTTTCTTGTTGGATACTTTCATACTTTCATGTATGACTTGTTTGACCTTTCCATTTCCGTCTTATGGATACATTTGCGTCCTATCGTGGGGGTTTAAGATAGTAGCCGGAACAATGGCTCTTCTCCCCCACAATTCTACCATTTTCCAAACTATCATGGAATATTTTATTTTTCATGGTTTTACTTATTCAACTTTCAAGCACTACAATCTTCATCTAATTGTTTACCAATGGTATGATCTAATTTGATTAGCATACCATAAACAATTCATATTTTTTATTAGAAATATCATCGAAGTACTTACCAATGGTGTTGGTTGAGGACACTTGAGATGTCACAAGTAATTCAGATGCATTCCTATACTAGAAACATCATCTAATTACTTACCAATGGCATTAGATAAAGAAGAGTGACATACCACAAGTAATTCCAATGAATTTTTCTAAGTCAATAGTCTAATTACTTGCCAATGGTATACACTTCATAAATATACCATGAGTAGTTCAGACTTTAAGTTCAATAAGATCATCTCAATTGAGCTCTCATTCCAAATTGTTTGCCAATGGTATATGTGGCACGAGTATGGAGCCTGTACCCGTAGTTATCAAAGTACGCAGATTCAAGAATGAACAATAGAACGTCTGTGTAGAGTTTTTTTTTTTTTGTAAGGATAGGGTGGAATTGAAAGTTCAATATCAACACAAATTTGGGAGAAGGCTCAATCAATATAAAAGATAGAATCTCGACCACAATCAAGGGGGAAACTTGATTGATACAGAGAAAAAGTTCAAGCCTCAAGCTCAAAACCAAGATAGAAATCAATATTCTGCTAAAAACCCTAAAACCCGAGTTTCAACCCTTATATAGGTCCGGACAATTAAAAATAACGAAAACAGCTTAAACGCACAAATTCCCGACACCCACGAAAAATACCCGGTCGGAACTAAAAATACTCCGTCGGGTATTTAGCCTCCACGACCGGGGGGTCTTCTGCCCAAAATAACAGTCCGCTGCAAAATACACAGTATGTGCCCAAAATACCCAGTCGGGTATTTAGTATGCTTGGCCGGGTATTCCCCCTCCGCCAGCCATTCTTCCGCTGCTGCTGGGGGCGCATCAGTCCCTCCCTGTTGGAGAAGCTTTGCCCTCAAAGTTGTGTTTTCCTGCAAGAGACCACATCAAATTTCCAAATGAACTTCTCCTCAATGCAGTCAACATGTTCCTTCGCACCATCAGATGCGCTCCACTTCCGTCCTCCGACTTCGAACAACTTGAACTTCCTTTCTCCTTATCCCAGTTCATGGCCAGCTGTTGTTGATCTTCCCGAACTTCAGCTGGTGATAATGGATTTAGCAGGAACTTGCAGTGGCCTCTCTTGAACGGGTCGTTGTTGGGCCTTCCATCATGAATAGCTCCTCGATCATATTGCCACAGATGACCCAATAAGAGATGAGCAGCTTGCGTTGGAGCAATATCACACAAAATATCATCTGCATAATCACCGATATGAAAACAAACATTGGCCTTCTTGTTGATTGTGATGTTCCCATAGTCGTTCGGCCAATGCAGAGTGTATGGTTGAGGATGCTTGAGTGTGCCCAATCCCAACTTCTTGACTGCATCCAGGCTAATCACATTGGTGCAGCTACCACCATCGATGACCAAAGACAACACCTTCCCGTTGATCAGGCAACGAGAGTGAAAGAGATTATCCCTCTGGTCCGTCTCTGTATAAGCTTCAATAGATAAAGATCGGCGGTTCACCCAAGAAGTTTACCTGTTAGAGGTTTCTCAGCCTTGATTTGCTCATCCACATCATTATCTTCAGAATCAACATAAGAACAGAATCCATCCCCATGGGCTTCTCTTCATACTCCTCCTCAGAAAAGTACTCTCCATCTCGCAAGACAAGATTCTTCTTGTTGGGGAACTGGTTAGCCTTGTGATCTCGACCAAAGCACTTGAAGCAATGGATGCTTCCAGTTGAGCCTTCATTCCTCGCTTGAATGAGTGGGGCTGCGTTCCTTGCAGCTGGCTTGTGACCTTCTAGATTAGGGTGATTCATGTTAGACTCAGGAAGGTTCTCTACAACAGGTTTGGGTGAAGGTGCGTACCTTCTTCCCGAGTTCACCTTCAGCTTCCTCTCTACCTTCATGACCAAATGCGCCGCTTCCTCCAACTCCACAAACAGACGAAGATCCACTTCATTCTTGATTTCCCTGTTGAGCCCATGTAGAAAGCGAGCAATCGTTGCTTCATTGTCTTCCCTCACATCTGCTCTCATCATAAGCAGTTCCAGCTCCTTGAAGTACTCATCAACAGAGCGAGTTCCTTGTCGAATTCTCTAAAAGGCATCATGGAGATCTCTCTAATAACAAGGCGAAACAAACCGATCACGCATCAAGCCTCAAAGTTCTGCCCAAGTAGAAACTTCAGGCTGCAAATTCCTCCTTCGTCGTTGTTGAATCTTTTCCCACCAAACTGCTGCATAATCTGTAAACGCATAGGTGGCTACAATAACTTTGATGCTCTGGGTAAGGATTGCACTAGAAAAACATAATCATCTTCCTCTCCCATTCGAGGTAAGCTTATGCACTATTAGCGCCTTGAAACGAGGGGATTGAGAGCTTAATCCCTCGAATTGGTTCAACGCCATAACCACCTACTTCTGGTGGTCTTCCTCCATACTCATAATAATCATTCTCATAGTCATTAAATGGAGGTCTGTTCTGCGGGATTACCTGACGACATTGCTTCGTGTATTGGCGCCTCTGCATCTGCCAATCCGGGGTCTTAGGAAAATCTTGGACCCTCTTGGTTCGCGGATCTAGTTTGAGCTGGAACAACTTCAGGATTCTCTGGTGGTAGTGGATTACCCATTGGTTGGGTCTCCAACCTGGTGGTTAGGGTATCCAGTCTCCGATTCATCTCAACCAGCTGACCTTTGGTAGAGTCCTACTAGGCCTGAAGCAAGGCTCCCATCTGCGCCATCTGTGCGGCAAGCAGCTTCGTAGCTTCTGCAAGGTTCTGACTCTGCTCTCCCATGATTGGTTCTTCGATTGGGGTTTCTTCTTCAGATAGCGATTCCTCCTCTTCTCTGCATTCTGCAATCGGATATTTAGACCTCTTTCGACAAGCAACATGTCCTTTCACTTTCGATCCTACCACAATGTTGAACTGGGCTCTGATACCACCTGATACGAGCATGAAGCTTGTACCCATAGTTATCAAAGTATGCAACTTCAAGAACGAACAATAGAACGTCTGGTTAGGGTTTTATTGTTTGTAAGGATAGGGTGGAATTGAAAGTGCAATCTCGACACAAATTTGGGAGAAGGCTCAATTAATATAAAAGATAGAATCTCGACCACAATCAAGGGGGAAACTTGATTGATACAGAGAAAAAGTTCAAGCCTCAAGCTCAAAACCAAGATAAAAATCAATATTCTGCTAAAAACAAATCCTAAAGCCCGAGTTTCAACCTTTATATAGGTCTGGACAATTAAAAATAACAAAAACAGCTTAAACACACGAATGCCCGTCACCCAGGCAAAATACCTGGTCGGAACTAAAAATACTCGTCGGGTATTTAGCCTCCACGACCGGGGGGGCTTCTGCCCAAAAGGCCAGTCCGCTGTAAAATACTCGGTCTGTGCCCAAAATACTCGGTCGGGTATTTAGTATGCTTGGTCGGGTATTCCCCCTCTGCCAACCCTTCTTCCGCTGCTGCTAGGGCCGCATCAATATGTCTATATATAATATATACCATAAATAATTCTAACAAATAGCTTCACATAATGATCACATGCAAAATTGTTACCCCAATGGTATTGTGTACGTGTACCATAAACAATTTTGACTTCATGATTATTTTAATGATCACCATGCTTTGGCAAGTTTGATAATCCTGATAAGGATACTCTTACCTTCATTTTCCTTGCCCTCATGGCATAGGAAACATCAAGTCCTAAACCACGTACATGGAAAAAAATTTATCATGTCTTCACATGCATTGTAGGAATTAGAATTCCTTGTCACTTGTGGTTTACTCGTAATGCAAACCTTTAGACATGCATTAACCAAATTCCATCTCCAACACATAGGAGGTATACTCATGCTTACTATGTTTAACTTTCTTTAAGATTGTTGTGGAAATTGTTCACGTATACTAAATCTTGCAAAACAATCAACATGTAAGATCATGAAAAATCATGCAAAGACACATATGCAACGTCCTAGCCGACATAATTCAATGTCTCTCCTTGAAGAAAAAAATCACTTTAGATTTTGGCTCTATCGCCACCTATGTATACTCCTCATTGAAGTGACCGTTTTGCCCTCCTTTATTACAAAAATTTACCCTGCCACTGTGTCTTAGCGAATTTCCCCATATGTGCCCCTTCCCTCATTCTAGACCTAGACCGAAGTTGAATAAAAATTCCGTTGTCAAATTTTGAACCCACGACCTTTAGCTCCCATTACCACCTTAGTCACAACCCTTAAAAAACGAAGCTACTTTATATATCCTTCTTGTGACAATGTTTAGTTTATTTACTTTTATTTCGTAATCTCCCTTAATATGATTTAGGGTATTCCTATTATGACATGCATGTTACCTTGACATGGACTTTTCGGTTGACCTAATTTTGAAGGCGGTCGACCGAAATGACTAATTTGGGCAGCACGAGAAAGCATTGCGGTCGACCTCAAAGACCACCTAGTCGACCGTTCTTAGTTTAAGTTTTTATTTTTGGTCGACCATAATAAACCTCGGTCGGCCATTTCGTTGGCGTAAAAAACAACATGGTCGACCGTAAAGTTATATAGGTCGACCACTTGATGGCAGTCATTAACAACATGGTCGACCAGATAAAAAAAGAGGTCGACCAGATAGAAGATAAGTGTTCTATCAATTTATCCAATCATTTGACGTAAAATGAAGATCAAGTGTTGGTTTCAAGGTCGACCTAATCTGGTACGAGGTCGACCGAATACAAGAAAGTCAACCTATGCCCCGTGTCTTTTTTGCTTATGTATGTCGATTTGTGTGGTTCTTTTGCTCGTATAAATTATGTTTCAAACCATCATAACTAGTCATAAATAATGATAACAATGACTCATCAATTCATAGCATAACAACTAAACAAACTAACAAGAAATACAATAAAACAGAAATCATAATTGTTCACACATAAAAAAAAAACTAAAACAACAGAATAACAATCAACAATCGTTTTGACCACTTAACAATAAAAACACACAATCTAAAATCTCTGAGTTCCTAATCATGTCCCCTCTCTCCCTTATCCACATTTTTTTCATTGGTGTTGCTAGCATGATGGTGGTCGGATGTGGTGGGATGCATGTATCTTCCGCTGAAAGATCGCCACTCATCTCGCATCTCATTCACGATCACCTGCATTGTGCTCATCTGGGGCGATCATTTGCCCCATGTAGTTGTACATGCCAGTCATTTGGCTGGACATCTGGCCCATGTACTCATACATGCCATCCATGCACTCCCACACACGCTCTAAGGTGATCGGTGGAGTTGAACTCTGTGTCTGCGGCATTGGCTCGTCTCCGACTCCTTCATCACCATCATCATCCTCATCATCATCATCATCACCAACATGGGCACCATGAGCATTGTTTATTCGGACATACTCACCATTACGCAGCTCAAAACCCATCTTTTTCAGAGATGAAACTGTATAGAACTCTTGCCTTGAGATTCTTAACCCCACCTCACCACTTAAATCCACATGAAAATGCTCAAATAGCAAAGTCAGGATCATCCCATAGGGAAGATTCCTGTTTGAACTCTCTGCAGCAGTAAGCATGTGGTTAAAGATCAAGTATGGCAAGTTCACCTTCTCGTATAACGTTAGGTTGGTGAGGAGCTCCATGTCGAAGTAGGTGACTGTCTCCCGATGTCCACCCCTTGGCAGAATGTTGTAGGAAAGCATGTGGTGAAGAACTGTGGCTTGAACTGTCAGGTGGTTACTCATTGGCCTACTGCGACCCTGAGCATCTTCCTCTTCATCAAGCCCACATACCGTCTGGATTTGCTTGTTTCTCGAGAAATGAGTTTCATTCCACGCAGTGTAAGAATGGATTCTCTTCCCCTCGTTTGGAGCCTCTAGTACTTGCGCCAACACATTCTTGTTGATGCGCATCTCCACCCCATTCACATAGGTTTTAAATGCATGAATGGATCCATTTGCATTACGCTGGTAGACGATGTTGTTGTAGAATTACTGTACCATTTTTGGGTAGTATGGTACATTCAGAGATATCACCTTCGGCCACTCTTGCTCGACAAAGGGTCATAGAAACCCGTAATTCTCGAAATGAGAATACGCATCCTTCGTCAATGGCCTTCAGGAGCCACCCTGCGGTTGTGCATTCTTCTCTCTTCATAGTTGTGACTTTGCTCCTTGGTCTGGAACAGAGTGGGATTGAACTCTTCCCATTCCGAACTTGAGGCAGCAACTTTTTGTGACTTTCTTTTCTTTTTGTTGCCAAACACCCTGAGATCAAACAAGCGAGAATACACGTTAGTCACGTTTTCGAAATGAACAAAACTCGGTCGACCACTCCATAAAGCGGTCGACCTAAAACTGCACGTATAGATAAAACAAAACAACGTTAGGTCGACCTCTAAAACATCATAGGTCGACCTAATACACACCAATTGTCGAACACAGAAAATGAAAGACAAATTTGGTTCGAATATGGACAAAATTAGAGTGCAAAACATCATAGGTCGACCTCCCAATCAGAAACAGTCGACCTCAGTTAATTTAAAACGAGAATGGGTCGACTAAAACCCATAACAATTGGAGTAAAAAAAACATAGGTCGTCCTCAAATGAAGCATAGGTCAACCTCGGAAAATTTAAAACGAGTCTGAATTGCCCAAATGCTTAAAATGTTGAGTGCGAAACAAATTAGGTCGACCTCAAAATTACAACAGGTCGGCCTCAGTTAGTTTCACACAACTAATTAGAAGAAGAATTGCAAAACTCGTATTTTTGCCATCATAGGTCGACCTCAGAAGCATCATAAGTCGACCTCGGCAAATTTAAAACGAGAATGAATGGCCTAAATGCTTTAATTGTTGAGTGTGAAACAGATCCGGTCGACCTCATTTAGTTTCGCACAAATAATTCGTAGGAGAATGGCAAAACTCGTATTTTTGCCTTCATAGGTCGACCTCAGAAGCATCATAGGTCAACCTCGGCAAATTTAAAACGAGCCTGAATGGCCCAAATGCTTTAATTGTTGAGTGCGAAACAGATCCGGTCGACCTCAAAGTCACAAAAGGTCGACCTCATTTAGTTTTGCACAAATAATTCGTAGGAGAATGGCAAAACTCGTATATTTGCCTTCATAGGTCGACCTCTGAGGTCGACCTCGGAAAATTTAAAACGAGTCTGAATGGCCCAAATGCTTTAAATGTTGAGTGTGAAACAGATCCGGTCGACCTCAGTTAGTTTCGCACAAATAATTAGTAGGAGAATGGCAAAACTCGTATTTTTGCCGTCGTAGGTCGACCTCGGCTAATAGAAAACGAGTCTGGATGGACCAAATGTTTGAGATTTGGAATGCATAAGGAAATCGGTCGACCTCAGCAACATCATAGGTCGACCTCAGATCTGGCCGACCACGCTAAGGAAAAGGTCGACCGAATCTGAAGAACAGAACACAACATACGCCATTTTCCAACTTTAGATCTTTTTAAAAACCCAAAAACTCGTACAGTTTTGAGAGCAAAACGTCACAGGTCGATCTCAATAACATCACAGGTTGACCTCAGTTCATAAAACAGAAGAATGGATCAAATGAAAGTCAGATGCGGTCGAACTCTGAAAAATAGAAGGGACAATCCCTCTTTTCCAGCTTTAGATATTTTTAAAAACCCAAAAACTCGTAGAGTTTTGAGAGCAAAACGTCACACGTCGACCTCAATAACATCATAGGTCGACCTTAGTTCATAAAATAGAAGAATGGATCAAATGAAAGTCAGATGCGGTCGACCACGAAGATGAATAGGTCGACCGAATCTCGAACATAAGGGAAAATCCCTCTTTTCCAGCTTTAGATCTTTTTAAAAACCCAAAAACTCGTACAGTTTTGAGAGCAAAGCGTCACAGGTCGACCTCAATAACATCACAGGTCGACCTCAGTTCATAAAACAGAAGAATGGATCAAATGAAAGTCAGATGCGGTCGACCACGAAGATGAATAGGTCGACCGAATCTGACGAACAAAAGGGAAAATCCTTCTTTTCCATCTTTATATTTTTTTTAAAAACAATCTAATCTACCAAAGAAGAAGAGAAAAATCGAAACGAATTAAAGGAAGATTGAAATACCCACCTTGTTCTTCTTCTAAGTGGATGAGGATGAAATGCAATGGAGGTTTTGGTTCTTCTCCTTTGAGATTTTTGAAATTGGAGAAGAAGATGAAGAAGGGAAAGGAGAGTAAGAATGAGTGGATGTGGTGGGATAGGGTTCTGATTGTGGTGTAGAATGAGTGGGGGAGGGTTTCTTAAATAGAGGATTGGGGGATAGGTTTCGGTGGATGTTGGCAAACAAACTGGTTTGGTCGGCCGAATTAAATACGCGGTCGACCGCGTAATTTGTTAGGTCGACCGTGTTTTTTATGAGGTCGACCGTTTTATTGTGTTTGTTTATTTCAACCAACAATCAACTAAATCATAAATTATTAAGATAATTCGAAAAAAATACAATGCAATCACAGTTACAAAAAAAAAAAAAACTCCTAAAAAACAATAGAAGAAATTTAAGATCTTTTTTTGGGACTTTTTTTCGGGCACTTAGGGCAAAAATGACCATATTTCCCACATTTCAAACACTTTCTTACGCTTTTGCCCGATGCAGTTAGTGCTTACTTGAATGTCCCCTTGGTCTTCCTAATTTTGAGATCTTTCAAACTTAGAAGGGGTGCTGGAGGGTTTGCAGGTGCAGTGTTGTCCGTTCTCTCCCTCGAGAACTCAATTGCCCATTGAGTAAGGTTATCCAATGACTTAGAGACATGATTAAAAGCAACTTCACTACCACACGAGATGTCACACAAACGCTTACACTTTAGAGACAATCCTCCATGTCTTATCAGTCGACCAACTTTCTCTCCCACATCACCTCCAACTCCAGGATGACGATTTAGTGTCTTCGCATTTTGGGTCCATCGAAGCTTGAACCACGTGGAGGGTAGTGCGGTGTATCCCATATTTTTTTATCACTATAAGCATATGTCTGCATGGAAACCACTTAGATTCAAATAATGCACACTCGCATTTTAGATATTGATTGGTCGTATTAAATGTTAACCTCCTTATCCGATCCGGGTTCATGCAGTTCTTCAGAATGAATGTCTCTGTCCCATCTGATTCATTTCTTCTCTCCGCTAATACATAAGAAGCTTGATTCTCTAGTTCAAGCTTGAAGATAGCAAATGTACGATGTGTGTAGATACTTTCAGCTTGCATTTCCCATGTGCGAAGGGCATGCTTGCAGACCAGCCTCGTGTGCCTAGAAGAATAATCATCCTCCACCTCTGTGAAACGCATCCCCTCCAGTGCTTCATCAATGCCCTGAACAAAACGTTGCAAGCTGTATTGAGTTTCCACATACCCATTTATCCAATGGTTACATGACTCACATCGCGTGGTTGATTGGAGCACCGAAATAAATATCCTTCAAGTATGCCTCTTCCCACATTAATTTGTCAGTGTACAAATCCTGCAACCACTTATTTGCAGACAAACCATGCTCACTAATCAAATGCTCCCAACACCTCTCAAACTCCTCAATCGATATACGTGCTTTCGCCAAGTATGTGAATGCGCTAACGAACTCCTTATTATGAACGATCGTTGTCGCATTTGTCTCAATATGCCAAATACACAGACGGTGAGGCACTCCAACCAGAACAGTATCAATGACGTCACGCATAGACTTGCATCCGTCTGTGATTAGTGAAGTCGGCATCTTAGAGTTCATACACTCTAGAAAGGTATTCAACAACCAAACGTAGTTGGGGATTGTCTTGTTATCCAACTGGGAAAAACCATATATGATGTTACGGTGGTGGTGATTTACACCAACCATCATAACAAATGGTCGATTGTACTTGTTGTGCTTGTAGCATGCATCGAACGCTAAGACATCCCCAAAAAAATGGTAACCTGCTCTAGATGTGGAGTCCGACCAGAAGAGATTGCTTAATTCACCTTCATCGTTGGTTGTGTACTTGAAGAAGCTGCCCGCATCAGAGGTATGTTTACTTTGCAAGTAACCCGATGTTTGGTTAATATCTCCTATTAGATCGTCGTCAACTGTTCGGGATTGCTGAACAGCGTTATCCAAATCCTTTGGAGGGTACCCCAGATTCTCATATCCTCCAACTTTATTCTTCATGAACTGAACAATGTTGCGTTGTTTTATTCCTAACTGTCGCATCCCTATCGCCAGAGCCTTGTCTCCTTCACTCACATTTCGATGAGACCGAAGGAATTGAATTTCTTCTTCATTGCAGCAACGATGTGAGTGCTTCCTCTCAAACTTAGAAACAACCCACATTTTCTTATTCCGATCAAAGCGTTATACGATGTCTTGCAAGAATGTCTTGTAATCTTACGATGTTGTCGTGCCCGACCTTCTTTATCTATATGCATCTTCTCTCCAGTCCCCTCTCCCGAACATATCATTGTCCTCCCAATTGCTACTCCTCGACGACTCCTCCGAAGATCTCTACGTTGAACGCTAAACCCTTTCTCTTTAGCATAGGCATCATAAAATTTCTCTGCATCTTCTAATGTTTGGAACTCCATGGAAGGAATTTGTTTTTCATATTCAGTAGCTTCGTCATCATCCATAAATTCTTCTTCAGCACACTCGAATTCCTTATCATCCCCAACCACTTCATCATCTGTATCATCTATATCATCTGGATTATCCATAGATCCTCCTCGAGCATCCTTAGGCTCGTCATCGAAGTTAACCTCGTCAGCATCTCTATCATCTGTATCATCTCTATTATCCATCCTGCAACGATCGGAATACGAATTGAATGTCAAATACATACAAAATTAGCTCTCGTCAGGTCGACCTGAATGAACTAAACGGTCGACCTTATCACCAAATTACACAGATGAGGTCGACCAGAATTCACTGTATGGTCGAACTTATCATATAATTACACAGAAACGGTCGACCGAAAGGTTGAGGTGGTCGACCTTATTAGGGAAAAAGTGAACCACAGACAACCTTTAACCAGCACACACGACACATACCTTAGATAACAAGGTCGACCACTTATTGGTACGGTCTACCGGAATAAGAATAAACCGCCACCAACACACGATCACAATAAGAGCGATGAGATTACAACTTCACTCCAACAACTTGCATAAATCGAAGTGCGAATAAAGTCTTAAGACTTCCATCTATTTATAGAGAATGTAGACGAATTCCTTACCCTCACTAGTATTGGGAACACTTATCCCAATTGGTGAAGGATATATAAAATCATAATTCAACAAGGACAAGTACACAAAATCCTAGTTGGACAAGGAGAAGTAAGTAAAAAGCCAATCCGACTCATTACGGTCGACCTCTTTACACGAATGGTCGACCGTTTTTGATAAATGTGAAACAGGTCAACCTGTTTACACAAATGGTCGACTGTTCTTGATAAATGTGAAACAGGTCGACCTCTTTCCACGAATGGTCGACCGTTTTTTATTAAAGCGAAACAAACAGGATTCCATCCTTATTCCACATTGTTTTGGACTTTGCTAAGGTTCTCATAGGTCGACCTTAAGCATCACGAGGTCGACCTGTGCTCTGCGTACGTGTTTGATCGCTTTGAGTATGTGGTCGACCACTTGTTCTAGACGGTTGAAATCGTAAATTCCTTCACATCCATAATTGTATAACAAATCTAATAAACGATAAACATTCAAAATCCAAAATGAAACAACCTCGCAAATACAAATTCAACGTATTGTCTAAATAATGCAACATTGTAACGTAATGACTTCATTTCTTTGCTTTTTTTATTGAACTCTTTCTCTCTTTGCCTCATTCCATGCATTCATCTACTACATGTTAGAAAAGATTTTCTCGTGCACGGTTTTCAAAATGTGTAGCCAGATACCATAGAATCTCTTTTTGAGCCGGTAAATTGTGTTCTTATCCTATATGCATTATGGTATGTAAGACTTCGTTAGAAGTAAAAACAAGTACAAATTAAACAAGTTATTTGTTTGACCATATACTCACCACTCTATCCAGATCCTTTGATCCATAGCGCATCCACTACATGATGTTCACACACACTCGGTACTATTCCTTTTCCCTTGAACGCGTAGCTCTCCAATTTGAAATCTTAAAAATTTGGTACTGCTACATTGCTCATGCGCTCCGATTTGAAAATATCATCCAAATTGGACACTACACACAAATAACAAATATTTTATGCTTCTAGCATAATACGTGACTCTTAGTAGTCAGAAAATTATAGGAACACTTAACAATTTCTTGCATAGTGCTGATTTACGCTTACGATTCGCCTCACTAGTTGAAGGTAGACTGTCAAGCAAAAAAGCAGTTTTTTGCTGGACATTGACGAGATACAGAAACCAATGACGTGCTTCATCGTCAAGAACTGGCATAAATATCTAGCAACGAAACAATCACTATATGTTAAAAAAAGCGAATACAAACAAATGCATTTTCAAAATTTAATGAGATAGGGACATTAAATAACCTTCTGGCATGCACTGACATTCAGCATATACACCACGCCATCATTCATCAACTTGTTACGAATTTGTCTGGTCTTCATGTTAGCGCGTACCACTTTCTGCACCATGTTTTAATTAAGATGAATTGACATGGTATAATATAAATAACTAGGTTATGAAAAAATAATTTAACATTACGGCTCTTACCGAAAACATATTTGGCAAATACCACACATTTGGCTCTTTCACATCATGTTTTTCAGACATTGTTAGTGCCCTCGCACACAAATCCACCACCTACCATCCAACAATCAAACACAAAATCCTCGTAAATTGTAACATAAATAGTGCACAATTCATACGAAAGTCGTAGTAGTATAGTACTTACGGATGAGCAAACCCAGCTACTCTTGCTAATGACCGAACTCAAATAATTTCGTTGCACGTTTTCAGAAAAAAAAAGTTAACAACGGTCAAACTGCAAAAATCAAAATAACAGAAATGTCAATTGTGATTTGCAACGTACAGGTCGACCTGTTCACAGTCAAGGTCGACCTTATTGGATAAACGGTCGACCTCGTTAACTAAACGGTCGACCACACGTACTAAAAAAAATTCTCTTACTTGTCCCAATTCGCGTCCCCAGCCTTCTCTTTAGTAACAACATAAATTCAACTGGATTTTGAAGATTTTTGGTGAATCCTTCTAGGCCCTCCACTTTCATGACCTACAAATCATAGTTAAAATTAAAGTCACATATGAACACAAACACACATAATAGATGAATATGTAACGTAAACTTACTCCGTGCTTTTTGAAAGGACTCTTAGATTCATCTTCGTCGCTATCAGCACTAAATAATCCTTTTCTTACAAAATGATCCTTCCGTGGAGTGGTCTAGGAGTCACTTTCATATCGAGGTATCTTGTACTTAGGAGAGGAACCCTTGCTTCCATTCGTTGTTGCACTCTGTCAAACATATAAACAAAAAAAATTAGCACTAGTGATAGTAATACTAATATCTTCAATCACATATGAATATACTTGTCTACCTTTAAATTGTGCTCTTTCAATAAATCGTCTATACTCTGGTAGCAATTTGCAGAGTCATCATGGTCTTCCTCCTCTTTATCAAGTCAAATTTCTTTCCCGTACCATCTCTTCCTCCATTCTCCATTCGTTCTGCACTTATATCTTTGATAGCACCTTCTAGCCTCTCAAACCCATCATGCATCATCCCAATCATATCTGTCAATCGAACTGACAATTGCTCCACTTTATCACGAATGGACTTCTGAAAGTCATTGACTTGTTTTTGACACACCACCAGCTGCTCTTGTGTGGCTTTCAACACTTTCATGATTTCACCCAAATCTTGATGCAGTCTCTCATCATGTGTCATCGTCTAAACCATTTAAAGAAAAATTCAAATCATAATTTAACTTCAAATTTCTACAATTGACCAAAAAACAGAGACGAGGTGGACTTGACAAATTATTAGGTCGACCTAAAAGACAAATTGTGACTACCACAACCTTTAAGGTCGACCTATCCAGTAGGAAAAGAACAATTAACCAACAAAAGCAAGTGCAATGTTAAACCGAAAAACGGATAGGTCGACCAGATAGCTTGAGCGGCCGACCTTTTGAAGCACAACATAGTCTTACAAACAAAGCTAAAGTCGACATTCAGGTTGAACAACCAAAACAAACAGAAACGGTTGACCTTGAAACACATTAGGTCGACCTATTGGGTTGATCGTCGTTACCTCGCAAATACAGATGTCCAAGTGTTGTGCCCTAAATTCAATTCCAAAGAATTGTCTCGTCAGGTCGACCGAATGTTATTCTGCACGCAACAATATATCAAATTAGACGGTGGAAATCACGCAGTAGAGAAGATGACGGCGAATGCTACATTAGGTCTTCCTCACCTTCGACGTGGTTGACCACTTTGAACACGTACAACAGTACCGCGAACAATCTTCTTCACAAAGGCTCTAAATAAATAAATAAACCTAATTCAGACTTTTGGTAGCGTTGAAGGGGACTTATATTCGTATTTATAGAGATTTAGGACGTGAATGTGTCGACCCAATTCATTTTCTTGTCCAATTGTGGAACCTTTTTGGTGTTGGAATCTTTATCCAATACGGATAGGGTACGAATGCGGTCGACCTGATAGGTGCACAAGGGTCGGCCTATGAGGTATTTGGGTTGACCTTTCATTCTGTTATACCACCAAAAAGGTCGACCATTTTATGTAGACGGTCGACCGCGTCTCTGAACCTCACATAACTGAATTAGTCAATTCGGTTGACCGCCTTTAGGATTAGGTCGACCGAAAAGTCCATGTCACGGTGACATGCATGTCACGGTAGCAAAATCCTATGATTTAAGTTTCGTAGAAAGAAAACGTGTTAGATTATTGACTTAATAGTGAGCTTATCTGAATTTTTTTCATCCATATACTTAAACTTTATATCATTTAAAAAAGTATTATATTATTAATAAAAGGGAACATATAGGATACAAAACCCCTATATGCAAAACCCTGGAAAACCACATTTGCATCCTTCCAATACCAGGTAGATATAATGCCCCAAGATAGATGCAAGGACACGGATGGGCTGACTGGTAATTTCCATGCCCCTTTGTATATTTTTGCTGGTAATAGTGATATGATGACCTAAAAAGAATTTTGCTCCAAAAAATATCAATTTCGATATCCTCATATAGAGCACAAAAAATTTTGATTTTTCTTTACAATTTTGTTGAAATCCGATGTAAAATAAATACCCTATGGACCATTGAATTTTCACTAGATATTTGAAAATATCTTTAGCAGCCGTCTAAATATTCGCGCTAAAGAAGTGGAAACACACATGACACAACATACATTGCAAGACTGACCTACAGACAAAAATACCCATCCATGGATAGGGGTCATTAGATCACAATCCAACTAACCTCACCCATTAATGAGTGATTTTGCAGGCCTTTTACCAGTGTTATTAAGACCAGACCGAGCCGGCCGGACTGCTAAAGCCGCCACCTGACCGCAAAACCAGCTCGGGCCAGTCATTTAGCCGCTACGATTTCATGGAGCGGCCGAGGCGGTTAACCACTCGAGCCGCTCGAACCGGTCGCTCAGTTTTCCCCTTCAGACCGTTCTATTTAATAAAAAAAATTGAAAAAGAAAATTGAAGCTTGAAAACCAAAGACAACATCTTGGGGCTAGGTAAGAAACCTAACTCTAATTCAGTTTTCGTCTTCGACTCTTCGTGAACAGAGGGAGAAGAGCAGCGCCAGACCCTGCCGCCGTCAACACTTCCCGTCTTGGCTTCCCATCGGCATCGTCTCTATCCCCAGTCAGCGTAGCAGCTCCCAGCTCGCCATCACCGGTCTCCGTTCCCGTCCCCTCTTCCAGTAGCAACTCCTCCGCTCTGTCGTCACTTCCTGTCCCGATGCTTCCCGTTGCCATCCCCAATCCATGTAGCCGCTCCCCGCTCGCATGTTTTGAAATTGTTGAGATTTAAGAGTGTAATTTACTTATTTAATCATGGTTTACCATGATTAAGAGGTGTCCACTATTTATACTGATTGTTTATTAGGTACCGGTTTTCTCACGGTTTTTAAACGGTTTAATATCGGTTGGACCGTTAAAGACCGAGATGTTCACATTATCGAGTCATACTCCGGTTCGCTTTTGACAACATTGCCTTTTACCCCGAATTTCGTATTGGAGCCTCTCTATTAACAAAATAACATAATATCGACGTGTTGTCCACACTCTCAATATCCAATTCCTAAAAATTAAATGCTCTCATTCACTTGCTCCCACTCTAGATCTGATTACTAAACACCCGAATGAAAAGAGCCCTATATTCGTATGATTGGTAAAGCAAACTCTCGCTGCCTAGCTGGCTGGCACGATAAATCCATGTCAATTAGGCAAAACTGAATAATTTCTAATAATAATTATCATCCTCAATCATATGTTAAATAAAAAATAATTAAAATGAATAGATGAGTGTAAAGGCGAGAATCATATGGTTCATGACTCGTGGTTTTTTCTTTGTGGAGGAAAACAGGGTGCTGGCAGCCAATCTGGAAGAGTCCACACCACACCCACACGGAATTGACAAACCAAACTTTGTCAACCACTACCTATTGCCGACTGAATACCGCCTCGCCGCCGCTCTTCCAGTTTACTAGTCAAACTCAAACTCACCCCATCCATTCCGTCATTGGATCCAAGGATACGCGTCCTACGCCTTCCCCGCCCCTTTTCCTCCTTCCTGGCTTCCTGCTCGTATTGGAAAAGGTTAGTTAATAGTAATAACTAATAAGTTATTTTGTATTAATCATAATTTAGTCTTTAAATATATTAAAGGGCTTTAAAAAATAATAAATTACCACCTTTTTTCTTATTTTTAAGATAAAAATATTGTAACCATCAATAATAATTAATGAATTTAGATGTTAATAATGAATATGTTCATAAATTACATGACATAAAATATAATATAATTACCACCTGTCCAAAGAGCAGAGTTCAAGCTACTTCTAATTTAAATTGTTTTTATAAAAAATTATAAAATAGTATTGTAGGTAGGGTAGTTAACGTTGAAATTGTAATTTCAATGTGATTCCGCAACCTTATACCGCTAAATAGCATCTACTGATTTATAATCACAATTTTATATTTTTCTCTGAGTGCACCGCCGATACAGTATGTTTTCAATCCTTTTTTATACTAGAAAAATCGCCTGTCCACTTAAACTTCAATAAAAAAAATTCGATCGCACCATAGATTTGATACGATCCGATTGTAAAACACTACTTTTAAATTTGGTGTTCCTATCTCTTCTTGCAGAAAAAAAAATTTAATAAAAGATAATTCGATTTGGTTCCTTATATTTCCA
The DNA here is from genome assembly GCA_946122785.1 of Linum tenue. NCBI lineage: Eukaryota > Viridiplantae > Streptophyta > Magnoliopsida > Malpighiales > Linaceae > Linum > Linum tenue. Next base: position 29,445,402 of record CAMGYJ010000006.1, read on the forward strand.
GAACTTTCTTACAGCAAAAAAAAATTACATATATATCCAGAACTTACGATTCCTATATTCCTACTCACACTTGTTAGATCCTACCCTGTACCTAACAACAATTAACACTATTCTCCATTTCTCCTTTTCCTTGTCTGTTTCATATTTGGTTCCCCATGGGCAATGAGAGAGCCCACCGCCCTTAAAAAACCAACAACCTGATTTCCCGGTTTTCCTCGTCGACCAACCCTATAAAGCTTCCGTCGTGTTTCCCCAACCTTCTTTCTCCTCGGGAAGGAAGGAAAATCAAATAGAAATTGATTTCCTGGCAAGGCTTTGGTGTTTCTTTCTTTTACATTGCTATTTCTCTGTCGACGTACAACTAGAGAAGAGAAGAGAAGAGATGGCGCTGCAGTTGTTCTTCACGGTAGCTTTCTCGGCCGCGCCTTTGACTCTGTACATACCGCCTGTGAGGAGCTTGAATCTGTTTGTCGAGATGATGGAGGAGATGGTGAGGGAGTCCAGGCTCTACACGATCCGCTACTACCCACGAGCCAGGAACGTCTGGTCAAGGCTCTGGAACAGATTCCTCTGCAATTTCAGGTTGAGTTCAACTGCTACTACTACCAGATAGATAGATGATTCCTTTTCCGTATGATTGATACCCAACAGTTCGTTTGTACATTCTCCTCCGCTTCCCTTCTTGGGTTCTGGGTTCCGGTTTTGCCTTTCTTTGTTGGTTGTTGATTTTGAGGGGTTGCGATACTAAGTTGTGTGAGTGATGATGTGCTTTTGTATGAAATCTTGTATACCCTTTTGGAGATAGATGAATGGATCGTTGATTTGTTATGATACATGTATGTATGTTCCTTCTGGTAGCCACAAGTCAATTCCAAAGAAGAAAGAAACACTTGTGGTGCTGAGAAAAGTCTATTTGCTCTTCTTTTTTCTGAAAGTAGTAGTCAATGATCAGCAGTCGAATATAGTTTGTTGTTTGACTGGCAAAGCTTTGTGGTGAATGGAGAACCAGCAAAGCCAGCAATAATACCTGGGTTGTTGCTGAAACTGCGTTTCGGGTCTGAATGAATGTGCTCTTCAAAACTAATTACACCACTACGACAAGTATTATTTGCTCGTGTTTTCTCTAACAGAGATGCAACAAATGAATGAATCAAATGGCCTTGGTTATGAGGCAGGCAATTACAGGGATTATCTATGTGCAAGGTAAAAAAATGGCCCAATGAAGGATGGACGCAAAACAATGATTATTATCTGTCTTTGTCGCATCAGCTGGAGAGTGTGCAAGGCTTCAGAAACCAGAACATATCTAAAGCCGTTTTTGATTCTTTACCATCCACAATGGCGAAACTTCTTCCACCCTTTTCTCGGTTTTCCTGTTTCACAGTCTCCTGCTGCTGCTTCACTTCCTGAAGAATCGACTTCTCCTGCACCATCAAAGCGCAAGCCACATCAGCAACCATAAAAGAAAACCATATATATACATTCATTCAGTGCAGCGGGGGCATCGAATGCAGACCACCACAAGCAAAGCCATCTAATCTTACCAGATAACTAACTAGCTAACACAGAGACCTAGCTATGGCTTCCTTGGGACAGTCCAAGTAGAGTTAGTAGAACTTAGCACATATAAAACTGTCTGCTGGTGCATTACCACGAGTCTGGACTTTGAAGCTCCTGATGGTGTGGTTTTGACTGCTGCATGGCCAGCAGAGAAGCATTGCGGAGAAGGGGGATTCGTCGGGATTTGGAGCAGCCGATGCTGCTCCTCTCCTTTTTGCTGCAGCGGTTTCTTCACCGTTTCTAAGTTCAGCGACGCTGGGACGATGTTCTCTGCATCATCATCAACTCTTCTGCACGTATAATATCACCATGGCACTTGGTCAAGCATATTAATGAGAGCTTCTAACATCCATATCATATATGCTGATGATGTGCGTGGGGCAAGGTAGAGGTTCTTTCTAGTATCTCAATTGATTCCTTTACTAAATCTACATCCAAAACCAGGAATGCAGCAACAGACAACTTACATTTTCCTCCTCAACTTCTTGCCGCTGCTTCCCTTTTCACTCCTCCCTCCCAACTTGTCCTTTCCAACGCCAGGCGGCGGGGTGGTCTTCTCCTTCAAATCTAAAACCCCCAAAACCTCTCTGTGATCCTCCTCCTTCACAGCCGCACTTTCGTCTTGCGCCACCTGGCTTTCGTTAGTTTCCAAGGTCGCATCCTCCTCCTCTTTGTCCCTGCTTCTAATTGCCATCTTCTTCAACTCATTGTAGAATTCAGAAATATGGCCAAGGATATCCTTGCCAGCAAACAAATTCTTTGCTGATAGTGTGGGTTTCAGCTTAGGCTTCTGCTGCTGTAAATTGGCTTCTGATGCAGCATCATCGTCATTGGCGGGCTTCCTCCTTTCAGAGCTTGATTTGAACAGTGCTTTCATGGACTTGATTTGGAAATTCGGAGGGGTTGAGAAATTATGATTATGATTGTGATTAGGGTTCTGGTTCTCACTATCTTGGCTCACACCCATCTCCTCGTCATAGGATGCAATGGAAGACTGATTTGGCCCTCTCCTCTTCGGTTTACCATTCCTGCATACCATCCCCGCAAACAAATAGATGATTCGTATCAAAAAACACAAATCAAGTGAGTTCAACCAGATGGTGAAATGAAATCAAGGAAGTTCAGCGACTGTTACCTTTTCTGGTTCAAGTCACCAAATGGGCTGTGGGTTTTGACGCCAGACCTTGAATGCTGCATCGGGAAAATTCCCAGAAGCAGTCAATTTACAGTAGAACTTCCCAAAAAAGAAACAACCGTTTGTAAATTGGAGCAGCCTTCTAAAACTGGGAAATTAGAGCAGCGAATTGAAACCCAGAAACAGATGGAAACCTTGGACGAAGTAGGAGTGAATTTTAAGAAATCTTCAGCTGACTTGGGATGGTTACAATCTAGATGCCCAGAGGAGAAGGAAAGCAAGAAACAGAATTAAGCAAAAACACCAAATCCCCAGTCAGAAAAGATGGAAACTTTGAAGAGAATTCATGAACTGCAAGCCTGAAGATGAACGCACACGCACCGGGTCTGCAGAACCAGGCGACATCATCGACGCAATCGGCCTCGTCTCGAGAAGTGGCCAAGAAATCAACCCATTTGGGGGCGTTGATGGTCTCGTACAGCTTGTCTTCCTCGTAAACCCACTCGATTTGCTTCCAGTCTATCTTGGCGGGTTCCATCGCCAAAACGGGGGGAAAAAACAATGACAGAAAAATAAAGAGGGAAGAAAGTACAGTGGCTGAGGCTTCTGAAGAATGTAACCGTTAGCTTGCTGTGGAGAATGAAAGAGTAACGTGGGGGAGATGGGGAGAGACGTTGGTGTTCTTGCCTTACTTTGCGGGAGTACTTTCTGACCGTTGGCAGATTCCTGGAGCAACTTTTTTTTTTTTTTTTATATTAGATCCGTAATGTAAGACCATATCCAATTCTCCATAGTTAAAGTGTAGAGTCCAGCATCTAGTAACTAGTAACTAGGGAGGTCCTTAGTCACTTGACTAAGGAGTGCGGATCTGGTGACTAAGGGGGGTGCTTAGTCACTTGACTAAGCCCCTCCTAGCCATTAGATCTGGACACTTCAATCCAATGGTTAAAAAGTGGGAAGGGCTATTTAATTAATAGCAGGGGTAGTTTGGGTATTATGAAAAATTACAAAGTATACAAACCGGATTTACAATCAGTACAAACCATACAAACATACGAACAGTACAAACTAGAGCAACAAAACATACAAACATTACAAACGTATGAACTGTACAAACAATACAAACTAGACTGACAAAAAATACAAACCATACAAACATACGAACAGTACAAACTAGAGCGACAAAACATACAAACATTACAAACGTATGAACTGTACAAACAATACAAACTAGACCGACAAACAATACAAACCATACAAAAGGAAAAAACACCCGGGTTGACTTTTGAGGCTCCATCCCTATATAGAGGGGCTCCTTCCCAAAGTCAACCCGGGTGTTTTTTAGACATACAAACAGTACGAACATGGTGGACAAAAATGACAAACTAGACCGACAATCCATACGAACGGGAAAAAACACCCGGGTTGACTTTGGAGGCTCCATCCCTATATAGAGGGGCTCCTTCCCAAAGTCAACCCGGGTGTTTTTTAGACATAAAAAACATTACGAACATGGTGCACAAAAATAACAAAGTTTACAAACATGGTTAACAAAAATAACAAAGTTTACAAACATTACAAAAAAACCGACAAACGTTACAAAATAACAAAGCATACAAACATTACAAAATATGTCAACAAACATCACAAAATTAGCACTGTCGCCGGGAAATTCTTCTCCGGCGACGATGTTCGCCGGAAAAAAATTTCCGATCAAAATATTTGTCCGACCAAAAAAAACTCTCTCTCTCTCTCTCGGAATAATGGCGCCCAGGCCCTTGAAATAATGGCGCCCTCTCTCTCTCTGGGATGGAATAATGCGCCCAGGAGACCCTTTTGAAATAATGGCGCCCAGGACCCAGGAATTACCTTGGTCGGAGACGGAGGCCGGCGGGAGGCGACCGACGCAAAGGGACGGGCACTGAAACGGGCTGGGTTATTTTTTATTTATTCCTTTTATAATTAAAAGTTAAAAATAAACATGTAATTACTATACTACCCTTCATTAAATTGGATTAATAGGAGCCCTTAGATTTTAATGAGGTGCAAGGGTGGAGATTCACTTAGCCATGTGACTAAGGGGACCCCCCTTAGTCACCTGATCTCAGCCCCTTGACTAAGCCTCTTAGTCTTTGGATTGATCTAATGGTCCAAATAAAGTGTTAAATTATTATTAAATGAAAATGGTAGTTTAGGCATTATAAAAAATTCATTTAATTCCTAATTTCAGTTTTGTTTTATTTTATTTTTTTTCCTTCCTCTCCAACTGTATCCTCCTTTAGTTACTAGTTACAGAGAGAGAGGGAGGAGAGAAGGTGATGTCAACGACAGTGGTGAGAGAGGGGCCGCCGATGAAGATGGGGAGAGAGAAAGAAGACCTCGACGACGTTGATGGAGAGAGGGAAAGGCGTCGCGACGGAGGCGGCAGCATTGGAGAGAGAGAAAGTAGATCTGGACGTCACCGTCGGCAAAACAGAGGTGAGAGAGAGACGATGGTGAAGGAGAGAGAGAGGTAGTGGCGGAGAGAGCTTCGACGACGATGGAGGAGAGAGAAGCGGCGCGGTGATGGAGAGAGAGAGAGAGAGGTAACGACGGTTGTAGAGAGAGTCGGCGGCGGCAGCGGTGTAGAGACATCGTATTTTGTCATCTGAAAGAAGAACAGTGATTTGTAACGCAAGTGTTGTCAGTTTGTATTGTTAGTATTTTTAATGTCAGTATGATTTGTATAGTTTGTATGTTTTGTAATATTAATTTGTATACTTTATATGTATTGATTTGTGATGCAAATCACGTCAGTTTGTATTGTAAGTACTAATACTTTGTACTCTTAGTATGTTTTGCGTACTTTGTATAATATCAACCATTACAAACCAAATTAACAAACATTACAAAACATACAAAGTCAACCAGGTTATTTTTTAGGCATAAAAAACATTACAAACATGGTTGACAAAAAATGACAAACATGGTAGACAAAAATAACAAAACTTACAAACAATACAAAAGAAACCGACAAACATTACAAAATAACAAACATTACAAAAGAAACCGACAAACAGTACAAAGCATACTACACGTACAGAATATCACTACTTACAATACAAATCGGTAAACTTGTGTTACAAACAAATGAATACAAAGTATACAAATCATAACATAAAAGTATACAAACTTGAATAATAAACATTACAAATTACAATATATACAAAAGAGTCATATAAACATTACAAATGTAATAGAGAAAAATGGCAAACAAGAATAATAAACAATACAAACCTAATTGATATAAAGATTACAAAACAGACTTATAAACATGACAAAATAGGTTGACATTACAAATCCAACAATGTCCACGGAAAATCATCAGTTGTCATCTTCGATCGTCATAAAAACCTCCCCGCCGTTGCCAAAAATCTCTCTCTCTCACACATGCTTTTTCCATTCTCAAGGTTGCATGGAAAAATTCAATTCCCAGGTGGGTGGGAACAATTTACCTGCCGCCGAAAATTCAAGCCGAACGTTGCCGGGCGCGCGGAAGGCAGTAGGCCCAGGTTTTGTTTTTATTTTTGTTTTAATTAATTAATAAATAAATAAATCATGTAATTACTATCTTGTCCTTCATTAAATTGGATTAATGTGAGGTATTGGATTTTAATGAGCTTTAATGGCTGAGATTGGCTTAGTCATGTGACTAATGGACTCTCCTTAATCACCTGATCTTGGTTCTAAAGTGTAGTAATTGCTAAGGTGAGGTGGAGGGTGAGGTGGCAATTGCTTGGGATGAAATGCTTCTTTCTAAATTGGCTTGGTATACTAGCAACTTTTTTTAGAAATGCAACATATACATATGAGTATAGGTGTTCGGGCTGGGTTCAATCGGGTTGATGGTTAGTCGGGTTGAGAATTCATTAGGTTGTGGATTCATCGAGTTCGGGTTCAAACGGGTTGCGGGTTAGTCGGGTTTAATCGGGTTGTGAGCAAATCGGATTGCGGGTTCATCGAGTTTTGGGTCGGGGGTTGTGGGCCGATCGGGTTACCGGTTGTTCGGGTCAGCTCATCGAGTTACTTACTCCTTACTCGTTACCAATTTACACATTTTATTCACTAATTTAAATTATTTTTCTCAAATTTTAATCAATTTATTTCTACCTCGTATATATACTTAATTTAAAAATAAAAAAACTTGTAAAAATGTTGAATCAATTTGTATGACTTGCAAACTTGTTATGTAATTAATCATAATTGGTAAAGTACACTAGCTAATAGTAATGGTGATATCAACATTTGCAACTAAAATACACCATTAATTCTTTATTTGATATTTTAGTATTATTAATTATCGAAAAAAATATTTTAGTATTATTTCAGTAGTAATTGGATTAAAGTAGTTTAGTATAACCATGCATATCTGGTATTTGGCGTGTGGTATTTGGCAAAACCAGAGTGGTAAAAAGGAGTTATTTCGAACTAACTCTTTGCCCAAATAACTTCAGTAAACTATTGCCAAACTAGTTATTGTTCGAATTACCCTAAAAATTGAACTATTCAAGATTAACTATCAAATTTAGTAAAATTATTGTGACTTCAATGATAACTTTAAAAGGGATCTCCTGCCGCTAAAGATTTCAAATGACTTCAAGTGAACATATGTTAATAAAAAACTTAGAACCGTCAATACCATTAATACCTTTTACCCTAATCATATACACCATAAACCATTTATACCAGCTTATACCCTATACCCTTTTATACCCTAAACAACGAACCGTCAAAGATTACTTATCAAGTTTAGTATAATTGTTGGCTCATATTGACCCGCCCATTAATTTTTCATTCCAAAGTTCCCACCCAATCCTCCCACTGATTTTCCATTCCAAAGTGACCCGCAACGTGATTAATCAAAATTATCAAACCCGCAACCAGATTGAGTTATTGCAATCGTATGACTTAACATGTCAAGTTTAACCCCCATTTTGAAATAAAAGTTCAACTCGAACACAACTTAAATGTGTCAAAAAAAATTTAGTGTTGTAAAACAACGATCATGTTGTGTTGTTGTTGCAATAAATTTAGAAGCATAGAAAACAAGTAGACAAAATAAGTGAATTTTTCTAAAACAAATGATTGTTATATATATATATATATATATATGTATATATATATCCCTTCAAAGCATATAGGAATAAATTTAATTAGTCATGCCCTCCATATAAAATTTAAAAATTCATATTTCAAAACCTAAAATTTTAAAAAACTGTAAAGTTTAAAACATAAAATAATTCCTTCTTTCTTTTCAAAAAAAACAAAAATTAAAATACTGAAATTTCCCTCCTTCTTTCGCCTTACGTAAATTAGAAATACTCAATTTTCCCTCATCTTTCTCTTTCATAAAATTGAAAGAACCAACTTTCCTTCTCTTTCATAAAATTGAAGAACCAAATTTAAAATTTCCATCTTCCTTCAATCGTTCCACAAAAAGTTAAAAACTCAAAATTTCTCTCCTTATTTCTCCTACATAATCAAAAGAACCAAACTTGGCCACTTCTTTTTCTTCCCACAAATCAAAACTAGCAAAATTACCCTTTGTTTCCTTTCTCAAAAATTCAAAGAATCAAATTCGCCTTTTCTTTCTTCTTTCTCTTTCCAAAAATTTGAATACACCAAAATTTCTCTCTTCTTTTAAAAGTATCAAATTACCAAATACATTACTTTACTTTATTGTAATTGAATTTATATTTATTGAATAGTTAAATTCATCAAAATTTTAATTTATATATTATATTAATATTATCCATGATATCAATTATTAATATTGATATTATGCCGATTTTATATTTCTTATTAACTTTTTTAATTTTGTTAAAGAACTTAGTGTTCAAGTGACCTTCATGTTTCAATTATTGTAATTTCCTTAAAATTATTTTAAGGAAATGAAAATATAGTTTTACCTATGTTTAGAATGAAAAACTATGTATTATATAATATAATAATTATTCAAGTGGATTAGGTGAAGTTCGGGTTGTGTCGGTCGAGTTATGAGTTAGTCGGGTTCGGGTCAATCAGGTTGCAGGTTTAATCAGATTACTCAATAGGGTTTGGATTAATCGAGTTGCGGGTCAATCAGATTGCGGGTCGGGCGAGTTACAAGTTGTTGACTTTTAGTCAATTCGGATTGCTGGTCGGGTTGATCGGGTTGGGTTCTCTTTTGACACCTATACATATGAGAGCTCACATCAATCTTTTTTTTACTTCTTTTCTTTTTTTCATCTTTTTTTTATAAAAATGATATTGTTGTGGATTATATTTTTAAGTGTTTAACTAGATAGAAATACACTCATATATAAAATTAATAATATGATTAGAAAGAGTAGTTATGAAACATATTTTTAATTATAAATTATTTATGAGATTTTTGTCATCTAAATACGAAAGAATGAGGAGATGCATAGTAATAATTGACCATTCATTCATGAAACTATAAAGAAAAACCGTTATATAAAGAAAAACATACGATTAAGATAAAACAATACACATAATTGATAATAAAGTTTGCAAAATACTCACGTACAATAATTATTTGAAAACTTACTGAAAAACATACATACTGTTTAGAAGTAATTCAAATTACATTATACAAAAATATTGTTAAGGAATTAATAAATAATATGGATATATTGTAGGTTTCATCAATACAAATTGCTAAATGATTGCCAGGATGGAGATTCCTGGAAAAAGAGCTAATTGCTAAATTTGGTGATGTGACGGTGTGGATTATTTGAGAAATTGCTAAATGATTTGTGAGATTGAGATGGAGATGATCTAATACCCAGAATAAGAATTAGGGTAAACTTTGAATAAAACAAGAATTAGGATCAATTATGGTTAAATCATTTATTATACCAGCATTTAAATTCTAGAACTCGCGCCGAACAATAAATTCAAGTGACAAGTGTTAAACACAGGGATGACAATGGAACCTACACTTACAGGTACCCAATCCAGTCCAACTCGATCTAAGTAGGTAAAATTCGATGCTGTTGGATTTTAAGTTAGGTGTGGGTAAAATTTGATTTTAGAATTGCCAAGTTGAATTGGGCTCTACGTGGATTTGGTACACATTCGCCCAACTTGTCATCTGATGGGACCCATAAAGAACAACATCGTACTTTTACATATTATCTTAATAATATGAATAATTTATGATAGATAAGGGAACATGTCGGGTCGAGGTAGGATTATGCATATCGGTTACTCTACTCAAAATAATTCGGATTTGGATGGAAAACACTCACAACGATATAAGCCGAGGCTCTAACTCCTGGACTTAAACAATCAGAAACGCAACAAAGATCGATTAGAAGCACAACGATCACAAAGCAGATAATAACCCAAAGCAAATCCATGAGTCGGGAAGAGGGCCAGGCATACGAATCACTATTCGGCTAGGGTGATGAGCTAGCAGAAATTTCGGGTTCCTCTTGTTGAATTGATTCCAAGATTAAGAAAAAAGAAGAAGAGAAGTTGGTGTGTGAACAACCAATTCTAGGGTTTGATTTTCTGAAATAAAATTGTTAATTACATTCTAAAAGACTTAGTTCAACCCCCTATGTAGGATACAAAGGTTTTGGGCAAAAAATAACAAGGAAACCCGAGTTTTGAAATAAAAGTCACATAATCCGCAAAGGAAACAGAAAATAGGTCGACAGCAGCCCACGGAAAAATACCCGACAAAGTATTTATCAGTCACGATCGGGGGGCCTCCTGATCACAATGACCGGGTTTTTGGCTCGGAACAGCCCCAACTCCAATGATCATCACTTCTCGTCCCATGAACAAGCCGACCTCCATTTTGGTGAAGTTCTGGGCCAAATAAGCTTGAATTTGCCCCTTGAATGCTTTTTCGAACCTCTAAAGCCTTCATCTTTGGACCACGATCGTTGTATGTTCTTCGAACTCGATGGACGTCTTGTGAGGTGATCCGGGTTGCATCACACAATTTTTGCATAATGAGCTGTGTGTGGTTAGAAAATTCATATTTTTTTTGGTTAGCAGTTAACTAAAAACATCCACTATGATCACATTAAGCTAACAAATTTGTTGTTTACCTTTAAGTTTCACGTACTTATTAATAATATTTTATAATATAAGGAGTAAGGATTAATTTCGTAAGAGTCTAAACTAATCCATTGCCAAAAATAATCCAGCAAGGCGTAAAATGGCAACCCTCAAGATGACGCCCTCTCCTCCAAAGAAGATCAAGCCCGTGTTCTTTACCTGCCCAGCCGTGAACTTTCTCGACAACCTGAACTCTATAAATAGGGGATCCCTCCCCCTTATTTTGGGAGTTGAAATCACTTGAAAAATCTGGTTTTTGAGATAGAAGTTAGAGAGAGAAGCTGAATGAAGGAGAAGAATGAGGAGCCAAGAAGTAAGGATGCCCTCCCTCAACTCAAGTCTTCTTCTAATTCTTCCTATGTATCTTCTTACCCCCTTTATGGAGTAGTTATATAAGATAGTAAAGGTTTAACCCCCGAAATCCTAGAATTAGGTTTTTGAATGTAGATGGAATTTTGTTAGGGTTTGTGTAGGAAATTTGTTTGCTTAGTGATTATATACTTCATCTATGATTAATTATGCATCGGGCTTGTCTCTCAAACTCTTTTCATCTAGCCTACCACTTAGGAGTTTATGAATTAGACTGGATTTGAGCGGCTTAAGCTAATTAGGAGTAGATGAATGTAAAGATTTAGGGAGCCAATTAATGGACGAGGTGACCATCCCCTGCCAATCAGGTGGCCCTCCTAAACAATGCTAGAATGATGCATGCGTGACCATTGACATGCCGAGCTAGTGAGCAAATAGGTTGAACCTATTGAAAGGGTCTAGAACGCATCCCTGGTATCATGAACTTGATTGAGGTGACATTGGGTCAAGGAATTGTGCTAGGATGAGGGCTAGTTGCACAATCATTGAGCTAGTCCCCACTTTAGTTATAATTGAGCCTGGAAGAAAAAAGAAGATGCATAGTTATAATTGAACATTTATTGATGAAACTCGAAAGAAACACCGATAAATGAAGAACCCACGAGATTATGATAAAACAAATACACAAGATTGATAATATAGCGAGAAAGAAGACAAAGTTTGCAAAATACACATGCATAACAATTATTAGAGAACTTACTGAAAAACATACATATTCTTTAGAAAATAATTCAAACTACATTACACAAAAATATTGTTAAGGAATCAATAAATAATATGAATATATTGTATGTGTCATATCAATAAAAATTGCTAAATGATTGCAGGGATAGAGATGGCTGGAAATTGCTGAATGGGGTAATTGCTAAAGTTATTGATGTGGTTGTGAGGATTATTTTGGAAATTGCTAAATGATTTCTGAGATGGAGATGGTATAACACCTGGAATAAGAATTAGGGTCAACATAGAACCAAAAAAGAATCAGAGGTAATCCATGGTTAAATCTTCTTACTATTCCGACATTTAAATTCGAGAACTAGAACCAAATGTAAACATCATCCAAACGAGTGGAAAGCAATACATTCAAGTGACATGTGTTAAACACAGGGATGTCAATTGAACCCGCACTTACAGCTACCCAATCCAGACCAACTCGATCAAAGCAGGTAAAATTCAATCTTGCTTGATTTTAAGTTGGCTGTGGGTAAAATTTGCTTTTGGAATTGCCAAGTTGGATTGGGCTGAATATTGGTTTGGTCCGAATTCGCCCAACTTGTCACCTAATGGGACCAAAAAAGAACATCATGGTAGCTTTACAAATAATCTTAATAATATGAATAATTTATGAATATTATTAGTTTTTATTATAGAAAAAGGACCAAATCGGATTATGCATATCCATTACTCTACCCAAAATATTTCGAATTTGGATGGAGAACACACACAATTTTTGGATAATGAGTTGGGTGTGGACATGTATTTACAAAAAAATCATAATTTTTGTGGTTAGCAGTTACCTGAAAAAATCCACTATAAGAACAATTTTTTGTTTCACCTTTAAGTTTCACATACTTATCAATAATATTTTATAATATAAGGATTGGGGATTAATTTCGTAAAAGGCTAAACTAATCCATGGCCAAACCGAAAACATATAACTTATGTCATATGAGACTATTTAGGTGCTTGCCCGTTGGTCAGAATTTATTTGAATACAAATGTGTATTCTAATTTTTTCAAATGATTTAAAAAGATTAATTTTGTATGACATTAAGAATAAATCATAATTATGTTTCAACTTTTATATCATGCAATATCCCAATCAATGATATATGAGTTGGTACTTTAAGATTGCCCTTCATTTACAAGGTACAAAAAGTCTTAAATATTTATTAAAATTTAATTAAAGTAATCAAAATATGAAATTAAAGTACCAAGTACATAAAAGTACTTGTAGTGTACTTAGTGGGCAAGGTATCCTGATAGAAAAGTTCTCTGTTTTTTAGATTTTAAATTCGTGTTTGTTTTGTATTAAAAAATACACAAAATTTATTAGTGTAATTGATTATGATTCTTGTCTTTATCTAATGAGATCTTGGTTCAAATTAGGGTACTGATATCTCCTTTTAGATGAAATAAATAAATAATTATAAAGATAAAAATACATTTTTTAATGAATCAAAAATACATTTTCTACTTTCATTCTCGTTGCAAGAAATTTGAAATGCAACAAACCAACTTAAGAATGTATTATAAATTGTTTGGATTTGAATGAATTTTATAAAGTAATAGCTTTTGTCTCTTTCTTCTATCTGATTAGGGGTGGGCAACCGGTTCGGTAAATCCGAACGAAACCGAATTAAACCGAACCGAAATAATGCTATTCGGTTCGGAATTCGGAAGAAAAATATGGATAGTTCGAAAATCAGGGTTCTCTCAACCGAACCAAATTTCCGAATTTCCGACCGAAAAACCGAAATACTATAATTGCAAGCTCCAAATGGTGGATTTTTATGTTTGTAGTTGTTTTAAGACTTAAATATTTGAAATGTTTTATGACTTATGTGTTAAAAAGTTTGATTTAATCATTGATGATGCATATAATTATATATTTATTGTTTATATTAGGGATAAAAAATAATTAAAAAGTGAAAAGATACAAGTAACTTTACAAATTCGGTTTTGTGTGAAAAACAGAACCGAACCGAATTATAATTCGGTTTAAAACGACCGAACCGAATTATAATTCAGTTCGAGGTTTGGGAGAATTCGGTGACACAAAAGTCTAATAACTAACTAAGACTACCTCCAACCTAAAAGTCATTTTAGCACCCCATACTCTTAAATATGGCTTTTTAGCTTCACAAACCTCATTTTTACTCCAACTTTTTTTCAATTTATTGTAATAAAACGTACTTATTTGGCCTATAATTTTTATATTTAATTTTAATTTTTTGTAGTTCGTTATTAATTTTGAAACAAAATTTTTGATGTAATTTTTGTAAATTTCGGGACAAAAAATTGTTGTTAATTTGTTACCGTTAACTTCGAGACCACTCTAAAGATGATTTCTTTTAGCCTTACTTTATGGCCTCTTTTTTGACATTTTGTGTAGCATATGATCGTGAAAGGGTGATTTGGGCTTCATTGTGCAATTTTTACCCCCGGTTTCCTTAGTCGTTTGAGGCATTTATAATCTGGGAGGTTTGGTTGTACTCTGGGTTTTGTCTCGTTTTAGTGTATTTCAGTCTATAGCAGGTGGAACCAACCCTGGAGTCGAAAGTTGGACGAAAAGGCGCAAAATTGGGTCAAAGGATGGAGGCAGCAACAAATCACGGTTGAAGGAGTGAGTTCACGATCAGGGAGACCATGAACTGGAGCCGCAAACCGTGAACCGCCAAGCGTCTAGAGCCATTTTGGGTCTCATTGGACTCAAGTCAATTCACGATCCTAATACCGTGAACCCAAGCCAAAGAACATGAACTGAGTTAGTGAAGCAGCGGGTTTTGGCCCGAGATCACTGTCCCCGCCTTGAGTTCACGCCGTGAACTAGGACCGTGATTTCAGCCTGACTTGGGTATAAAAGCAGGCTTGAGCTAAAGGAAGAGGAAGAGGAGACCTTGAGTGAGAAAAACTTCTTCTTCAACATTTTAGAGAGAGAAAGTGACGAACAAGAAGAGAGAAGAAGATAGGGTTTCATTTCAAGGCAAGTATTTGGGAAAATCTTCCCCTAAGGAAGATCTCTTCTACACAAGGAAGGATTCAAGCATCTCTATGATAGTTTTTCTTCTTTCTCCTTGTGTTTTTCCCTCTCCTAGCATGGAGTAGTTTTCCTTTTCACTTGGGTGTTTGTGAACCCTAACTTCTACAATGTGATTGATTATATGGAATGGTTGTTTATGTGTGGGTGTGTTTTAATACGAATTTGAAGGTATTTTCATGCAGATTGTGTTGTGTGTTTGCCTATTAATTTATTTGCCATTCTAACCTAGGTAGATAGAAAACCCCCTTTTGTTGAAGAGGCTTGTAAAGCTGGGTTTTCTTAGGCAAATCATGTCTCCTATCTAGGTTAATGTAGGGCATCCCTCCTTGTTTGTGTTGGCACCTAGGTTGATTGAGCTTTGGCCATCCGAATTCCGATTCGACAGTGAAGGTTTGGTACTCCTTAGTCGATTAGGCCAAAAGAGCTACCTAGGTAGTTTAATCAGAATTCCTTGGTCTGGAGACCGAGACAGTGATGTTCCATCACTAGCTACACTTCCCTTACGGTTCTCAATAACCTCCACCATACATTTTCAGTCATCCCGGCAAGTCATGGTAGCGAGTTAGGGGGAGCTACACCCGGGTGAATCATTCTCATTTATGAGTTAAAACCAATTACTTTTACAACCGCTTTAATAGTAGATCGTAGTTTTCAATCAAACAACCAACCGCTAGATAATACTTCAAACAACCGAAGTAGGGGTATACGAACCGACTCAGGTTGATATTTAAAAATACTTTCCCTGTATTGCACCCAATTAAGGTTTATACTTGGGCTCTGATTGAGAGTTTTATTGTGATATCCAGGACGAGTCAAAGGGTCTAATGTAAAATATGATAGTTGCAACGTTGTGGTCAATAACTATGCATAACCCAATCAAAATCTGCCACATCAACGTCCCCTCTCTCGTGAAAAGCCTTTATTCCCCCCTCTATATCTTTAACGGACGATTTCTCACTCGTTTTAAGTCAAAGAAAATTTCCCGCGCAGTTAGATCATATTAATTATGCTCTTCAAAATGATATCCACTTTGATATATTTTTGGAACGAAAAAAATGGATCCATTTTTTACCAGTCTATACCATATGGTATTGACTGATATTGAAATAAGAACATACCTATGGTATGAAAAGCGTACCATGGTGGTATGAACAAACCAAGACTGTAGGATGGTTGAATACATGATAGTAGAAATATATTAACTGTCATTTACGACTTTTAACATTGTGTACCACAAGATACCAACCCGTACCTAGATGGTTTTGTATGGTATTTTTTGGTCCTGTATTTTGTTCACCTAGAAATTTGTAGATCCAATAGATGATAATGAACTCGTTCCTTCTGTGTAAAATTTTCAAAACGAATTAAAAACGAAGAAGATACCATATGGTATGCAGTTGGTATCGAGAGGCACAATTTTTTTTTTGTAAAAAAATATTGAAAATGGATCTCATTTTGTAGAGCACAACGAACTCGTTCCATCTGGGCAAAAAAAAAAATGAAATCCGAGTTAAAACGAAGAAGATATGAGCCAGTTAAGAAAACAAGGGAAAAATAAAAATGCCTTTAATTCTCCACCCTTAAATCTGGATTCTCTGAATGAATGATCCAGATTTAGTTACTGATAGATGCATAACCGATGATTATTCTTTGTATCTCGAGCCATATCCACCTCTCCTTTTAAGTAATTAAACAAACAACAAACAAAATCAACTAATCGGAAAGTAACTTAAAAAGGGTAGGACCCGCCACTGGGGCGTGCCACACTCCGTGGGGACCACCGGCCAAATTTGACTCTTTCAACCAAATGGAAGCAAAATTTGGTTCCCCACTAATTGGCCTAAGTTCAGGTCCTTAAGGCCTCTTTTTTAAGGAGGATCTTAAAGCGTTTTGATTGGATGACTCAATTTTAGGTAGTTATTGGGGAGTTATTAGTTAAATAGTTGTTAGGGGTATTTAGGAGACTACAAAACAATTAAAAACCTCAACCCTAACCCACGTCTCTTTATTTTCCCTCCCGCAAACGTCCGAGCCGTCCCGCTGTCTGTTTCTTCTTCCTCCCGCAAGCAGGCGAACGGTCTCTCCCGGTCGTCCCTTCTCCGATCGTCGATTCTTAGTAAGAGTTCTCCGCCGAGGACAGCTAGCTTCCGCTGCAGTCGTCGTTCAAGTCCCCCAACGCAAAATACAGCTGTTGTTGTCGCCGTCGCTGCCTGTTCTACACCGTCGCCGGCAGGTGATTCTGCTCCCGCTCCTGTTTTACACCTCGCCGTCGCTGCCAAATAGCAGGTAATCTCTAGATTCAGCAATATCAGGTTGAAAGGGGTTTAAGATCTTCCATTTTTAGCTCCCTAAATTTTAAACGGTTGGTGGGCAAAAATGAGCTAAAAATACATATATGGGTTTTTGGCTCCCAGGGTTGGAGTTAGTCTATAAAAGGAAAACGTGGGATTCATTTGCAGAATGATGGCTTATGAGGCCGATCGAGTCGCTGCCAAGTCTGAGAAGTTAATTGATGATTTGAGGCAGATGTTGCGCATGATTGATACCTAGAAACAAGGCCTTGATTTGAAGATGAATTTTTCTTCCTCTGAATACATGATCTGAGTGCTAACGCTAGCATGATTATGGATTAATCGTTAACTTGCTGCTTAACTGGTGGAACTTTGGTGCATGAAACCTATCTTGCCCAATATTAGAGCTGATAAGTTGTGTCATAGATACTTACTAAACACATGGAAAAGGATGCAGAGTGTAAGAAGGCGGTGATATTTTCAGGCTATAAGAGCCCGGAAAGTCTACAGTTTTTGGCTGGACAATTTTTGGTTTGAGGATGAGTTTGGTTACCTTCAAGACTAATCCCCAGTGATAGATCCAAGAACGCGACTCTACGGAGCAAGAAATGCAAGGGACTATGGCTTTTTGAATTAGTTTTTCCAAATGTAGAGTTTCTTCTTCTGTCCAAAAATAAAACAAACAGACACTAGAGATGTTAATTTTTCGGGAACCAGTTAGTTAAATTGTTTTAAAAAGAGTTAGGACATTAATTTCATCGAGAGTTCCACCATTACAAACAACAAAAATTTTAGTTATTTTTTTTTATCGAAACCTGCGGGATACTTTATTAACCAGGAACTGTCGTTACATCATCCAGCTGTAGCTGATCAATCAAAATTACCGGGGGGCTATCTACCCATACGATCAGAGTATTCCAATTCGTAGTACATTTTGTCATAAGGTGTGCAGCCTCATTCCCTGTTCGTCTAACGAACGCAATTTTCCTGTCATGGTCAGGGCCAATCGATTTCCTGATGCTGTCACACAAGGTGCCTAGCTCTGTTAAAATGATCGCCGTGCCTCTCAGCTTCTGGACCAACGATAAGCAATTAGTTTCAAGCTGATATTGCAAAATCTGGAGATTACCAGCTATTTGGATACCGAACTACAAAGCTAACGCTTCCGCCGTTTCCGGTTCCCAGTGACCAGGGACTCTTTTGCAGTTGCACAAATAAAACGGCCCCTGTCATCTCTCACTACCATTCCCAGGCAAATTCCTCCACCATGCACCATACCACCGTTTGTATTTATCTTCGTCACATGTGCCGGCAGTCTCGTCCACTTCTCTTCATAATTAGTCGGCTCCCTTCTCTCCACATTCTCCTGGGATGATTGATAGTCATTTAAAAATGACTCTGCTCTTATCGCTATATGATCTTCCTCTAGCTTCTGGAAATTATGCACCTGTGCATTTCGTTCCTTCCAGAGGAACCATAGGCAGGGGCGTAGTCAGGATTTTATCGAGGGTAGGTCCATTTAGAGAAAAAAATATACTTACGATAAAATAGTTTTGTTAGCTTTTTAAACCATTCCTGGTATAATTTTGTATTTAAAAAAACATAGTAAATTAAATATATGTCGAAACTATCAAGAATATCAATTCATATGTATCGAACAATTATTTATGATCTAGTTAGACATTTGCTTTTGAATGGTGTTCTTTGTCAAGACTATTTAGCATCAATAACTCGAGTTGTTAGGTTAGATTTAATAATGGATCTTATAGTATTTAGTATTTACTAACACTTCCCTCCTAACCAAAACCAACTTATACGTGCTTAAATTTTTGCAAATTCGAATATCATGTGCTTAACAAATTGGGTCGTCAAGATTCGAAACACATGATCTCCCGGTCAACCATTCTCAATTAGAAGTGGCCTAAACTTCATTCTTAATTAACTATTATACTAATTTATTCATTTTCGTCCTTTGGAACCACCCATTACACTCTCCCTATCCCTAATTGAAATAAAATTACTTTTACAAACTTGCGTGGATATTTTTTTAAATATTGAATAAGTACATCTTTAATTTTGGGCTAATCATATGCACCATTGTTATTTGTATGTAGCTCGTTATAAAACATTGAATATGCCAATAGACAATAGAAATCATACATCAAATATTTCAAAGGTCAACCATTCTCATTTTTATATGTGTTATTTTTCATACCCGATTAACTATTATACCTAATATAACATTTTATATCCCGGGCCAAGGTGGATCCCGGGATCTACCCTCTAACCTTCTCCCTCCGCCCCTGACCATAGGCGAACCATCCATCTCGCCAATTCCCCTTCCGCCGACACAGATGCAGCCTGCTGGAACAATGTCGCACAGTCTTCATTGGGGCGGCTATCGAGCAT
This sequence comes from Linum tenue, assembly GCA_946122785.1. Lineage (NCBI taxonomy): Eukaryota > Viridiplantae > Streptophyta > Magnoliopsida > Malpighiales > Linaceae > Linum > Linum tenue. The sequence goes on from CAMGYJ010000006.1 coordinate 29,465,044, forward strand.
TGCGGATGAAGCGCCAAGCAAAATACTTTACTTTAGGTGGAATATTAAGTCCCCAAAGTTTCTTCCAGTTGGACGCATCACCGATCGTTCTTGCCTGCGATAGTGTATTCTTGCTGCGGGTCCACACCTGGTAGCCTTCCTTGACAGTATACTGGCCAGTAGACCTGGCAAATGAGGACCCGACCCATTGACCCAACCCGAACCCGCCTGAGAAATAGAGAATGGGTTGAGGTTTTTATAACCTGAAACCCGAATGACCCGAACCTGATTAACCCATAGTTTTTGGGTCGGGTTGGGTTGGTTTATGGGTCGATCCGCTAGACCCGTTTCATTGCATATGTCACTCTCAAAATGATAAAATCACTCATACTTTGGTGAGATGTTTAAAAAAAATTATTAGGATTTGAAAGACAAGTTTGGAGTGTTAAGATAATCAAACATCATTTGTTTATTGTAGTAGTATTACTTTCGTCATTGTTTTTCGACAATTTGTGCAATTTGTATTTCTTTTCATTAGCATGGAAGGAGTTGAGCATTTGTTAATTGACATGTTCTAGGCAAACTATTGTAGCACATATGTAAAAGTTTGTGTTCTTTAAAAATTTATGAAGCATGTTTGTTATAAACGCGCTGCTACGGATCGGGAAATAGCCGAAATCGACAAAGCAAGAATACGAAAGCGAGAATCGAAAAACACAGACACACGATTTACGTGGTTCACTAACACGATATGTGTTAGCTACGTCCACGGACGAGAGAGAGCCAGTTTCACTATATCGAGGAGATTACATGTGGGTCTAAACCTAATCCAATCCAGCGAGACCCACGATTACCAGTCGTAGCGGTTGATAGTCCGATTCAAGTCACATCAACAAATCTCCACCTTGACTTGAATCCTCTTCCTCTGAAATCTCTGATGTACTCTGCTCCTTCTCTCTCTCTCTCTCCCGCCATCAATGCCCCGTAGGACGGAGTCACCCACTCAAGACATTCAGCAAGTCCAAGCAGTGTTGGAACTTGCCAAGTGGAACCGGCTTCGTGAACATATCAGTAGGATTATCCGCGGTGCCAACCTTCTTCACCTTAATCCTCTTTTTTGTCCTCAAGAAATGATACCTCACGTCGATGTGCTTAGTCCTCTCATGGTGAACTTGATCCCTGGCCAAGCATATTGCACTCAAACTGTCACAATACACCACTGCCTGATCATGATGTAGACCCAGATCACCAACCAGTCCCTTCAACCATATTCCCTCCTTAGCAGCTTCTGTCAACGCCATATACTCTGCCTCAGTAGTCGACAATGTCACCGCCGACTGCAGAGTTGCCTTCCAGCTCACTACAGAACTCCCAAGAGTGAATACATAGCCGGTCATCGATCTCCTCGTGTCAACATCTCCAGCATAGTCCGAGTCAGAATACCCAGACACCAAACACTCTGTATCACTTCCGAAGCTAATCCCCACATCAGGTGTACCCTTAAGGTATCGGAAGATCCTCTTCACAGCCTGCCAATGCTCCTTCCCAGGTTGTATCATAAACCTGCTGACAACACTAACATCATGTGCAAGATCAGGTCTAGTGCATACCATAGCGTACATCAAGCTACCTACTGCACTAGCATATGGGACTCTCGACATGTACTCCTTCTCAGCATCTGACTGCGGTGTATAAGCTGAGAATAGATGAACATTTGAAGCACTTGGAGTATTTAAGGGCTTTGCTGAAGACATGCCAAACCTCGACAATATCTTCTGGATGTAGCTCTTCTGTGACAAGAAAAGCTTCTTCTTCGACCTGTCCCTTTAAATCTCCATACCCAAGATCTTCTGAGCAGCTCCCAAATCCTTCATCTCAAACTTAGCACTGAGAAGCCCCTTTAACTTATGGATATCAGACTTTGACCTCGCAGCTATGGCATATCATCCACATACAGAACTAGATATATCATCGAACCATCCTCTGCCTTGCTATGATATACACAAAAATCATATGGACTTCTGTTGTAGCCCAGCTCAAGCATGTAACTGTCAAATCTCTTGTACCACTTCCTCGGAGATTGCTTAAGTCCATACAAGGACTTCTTCAGCTTACAAACATAGTCTTCTTTTCCAGGAACCTCGAATCCTTCTGGCTGAGTCATGTAAATTTCTTCTTCCAACTCTCCATGCAGGAAAGCTGTCTTCACGTCTAGCTGCTCGAGCTCCAAGTCATAATGTGCCACTATTGCTAGTAGCACTCTGATCGAAGTATGTCTGACCACTGGTGAGAAAATCTCATTGTAGTCAACTCCTTCCCTCTGCGAGAAGCCTCGTGCAACCACCCGAGCTTTAAATTTCATGCCCTCTTTAGAAGTGATTCCTTCCTTCTTCTTGTAGATCCACTTGTTTGTCACAATCTTCCTTCCCTGTGGTCGTTTGACTAGCTCCCAAGTCTGATTCCTGTCATGGGATTCCATCTCATCTCCCATTGCGGCAAGCCACTGATCAGCTTCACCACCCGAAACTGCTTCTCTATAGGACTGTGGCTCTCCTGCATCCACTTCCTCAGCAACCTGAAATGAATACGCCACCATGTCCTCGAAGCCATACCTCTGTGGAGGTACTCCTGCAGTCGCTCTCTTCGGTCTACCGGAAGCAATAGATTGTTTAGCTCGTGCACTGGAATCTTAACATTCTGGCTCTGCAGAGACATCCTCATCATGTTGATCTTCTCCACCTTGGTGCTCAAACTCACTCTCGTTGAGAGTTTGCAGCTCCACCTGTTTATCAACATTCCTGCTACCTTCAACAACAGTAACCTTCAACATGGGGTTAAACATAGACTTCTCATCAAATATCACATTTCTACTAAGTATAGCTCGATGCTCAGAAGGTGACCAGACTCGAAATCCCTTAACTCCATCTCCGTAACCCACAAATACACCCTTCTTTGCCCTTGGGGTCAGTTTACCCTCATCCACATGATAATAAACAGGACACCCAAAAACTTTCAGTGAAGAGTAATCAGCAGGCTTACCATACCACACCTCATAAGGAGTCTTCAACTCGATACCTGTGTGAGGTCCACGGTTGATCAGGAAGCACGCAATGTTCACTGCTTCTGCCCAGAATCTTCTCTCTAGTCCAGCATTAGAGAGCATGCACCGTGATCTCTCCAACAATGTCTGGTTCATCCTTTCTGCAATGCCATTCTGCTGGGGTGTATCTCTAACAGTCCGATGACGGGCAATCCCTTCATCCTTGCAGAATTCGTTGAACTTAGAACTGCAAAACTCCAGACCATTGTCCGTTCGCAGCTTCTTGATCTTCTTCCCGGTCTGATTCTCCACCAATGTCTTCCACTGCTTGAACTTCGTGAAAGCCTCACTTTTCTGCTTCATCATGAAAATCCAAGTAAATCTCGAATAATCATCAATAATAGACAGAAAATACCTGCTGCCTCCAATGGATTCAACTCGTGAAGGACCCTAACAGTCGGAGTGGAGGTAATCCAGTATCCCCTTCGTCCGGTGGATACCCTTCTTGGGAAACTTGCTGCGATGTAGCTTCCCAAACACACAATGCTCACAGAATTCCAAATTCTGCACCTTGTGCCCACAAAGAAGATCCCTATTCGATAGAACTTGCATCCCCTGTTCACTCATATGCCCCAATCTCATGTGCCAGAGAGTGGTCATATCTTCCTGATGAACCTGAGACGATGCAACTACAGCAGAACCAGACAACACAGACCCTTGTAATGCATACAAGGTCCCACGCTTCACGCCGTTCAGTACCTTCCTCGAACCCTTGCAGACATACACAACTCCACCATTTCCTTTGAAGCTGAAGCCCTTGCTGTCGAGTAGACTCAAGGAGATCAAGTTCTTTGTCATTCGTGGAACATGCCTGACATCATTCACGGTACAGAACGAACCATCATGTGTCCGAACCTTTATGGACCCGATTCCAACAACCTTGCAGACAGCTCCATTAGCCATGACCACGTTGCCACCATCTATCTGCTCATAGGTTGTGAAGCAATCCCTGTTCGGAGACATATGGTATGAGGCTGCAGTATCTAGAAACCACACATCACCACGATGTGCCTTCTCATCTACAGTCAAGGCGAGATCGTCTTCAGAACTGTTGTCCACTTCTGCCACGGCAACTGAACCTTGTTTCTTCTGTTGCCCTCTTCTCTTGGGACATTTGTACTTCCAATGCCCCACTTCCTTACAGTTGTGACAAGCATCACCTGGCTGTGGACCGGGACCCTTGGAATTCTTGCTCGAATTCCCTTTACCAGATTTCTTCTTTCCCTTTCCACTTGTAACAGCCAAACCCGATGCCTCACCACCTGTACCAGATCCGGACGCCTTATGTCTGATCTCTCTCGTATGAAGAGCATAACTGACATCCTCCAACGACACGCTTTCTTTACCGGCAATAAAAGAATCAACGAAATTCTCATATGAACTCGGCAAAGAAACCAGCAGGATTAGGGCAGCATCCTCGTCATCAACTTGAACATCTATATTATGCAGATCCAGCAAAATAGAGTTAAGTTGTTCGAGATGTTCCCTCAAAGGCGTACCTTCTTGCATCCTCAAGCTGAACAACCGTTGCTTGAGATGCAACTTGTTGGTTAGAGACTTCGTCATATACAGACTCTCCAGTTTCAACCACAAGCCTGCGGCAGTCTTCTCAGCAGCGACTTTAATGATGACGTCATCAGACAATGATTGCATGATGGTCGAGTGGGCCTTCTCCTACAGGGTATTCCACTCATCGTCATCGACCGCTGCCTTCTTCTGTTTCGTAGATAGCGGCCCCCATAGCCCTTGCTGTTTTAATAAAGCCTGCATCTTGATCTGCCATATAGCGAAGCTGTTCTTCCCCGTGAACTTTTCGATCTTCATGTTCACCGACGTCATTCTTCTGAATCGAAAACCCTAGCATGATTTCCAGCCGCGGCTCTGATACCACTTGTTATAAACGCGCTGCTACGGATCTTCATGTTCTTACCAGTCGTAGCGGCTGATAGTCCGATTCAAGTCACATCAACAATGTTTGATATTGTTTCTGAGAATGCTCATGACTCGAAATGGCCCGAAACCCGACCCGAAACCCAATGGGTTGGGTCAAAGTTTTACCCGAAATCAACAAACCCATCATGACCCGACCCGTGAGGACCCATAACCCGAGATTCCCAACCCGAAATTACCCAACCCGACCCGATTGCCAGGTCTATTGGCCATTCTTGGAATCCGCCCAGATCAGTCTATCTTGACAGCTCACTCCCCAAATGGAAATTTGCTCACTAGCCGCAGCCATCTCCAATGGGAAGCACCGCTGAAGGATCTCCGAGTTCCACATCTCCTCGTCTGTCTTGATCAAATCAAGAACAATGGCGGTTACTGGTAGTTCTCGCGGGGCAGACGATACAAAGAATCCCGGGGTCGTTGGGATCCACCTATCGCCCCAGACTAGAATGAACGCACCATTCCCAACCATCCACCTGGTCCCCTGTCGAAGAAACTCATTCAAACTAATCAAGGATCGCCATATATAGCTTGCGCGATACCCCAACTCCGCCTCTATGATGTCAACATTCAGATGGTATCTTGCCCGGAGCATGCAGGCGATAAGAGATTGCGGCCGCTGGAAGATACTCCACAATTTCTTCGCTAGCATTGCTGAGTTAAAGTCACCCAAGTCTCTAAATCCAACCCCATCCTCATCCTTTGGACGACACAATTCATCCCAACTAACCCAGGGGAGCTTAGTCTCCTCCTTTCTTTGCCCCCACCAAAAGTTACGGATGATATGATGAACCTTCGAAATAGTTCCTTCCGGAATCCGAAACACATTCATGGCATAGTTGAATTGTGCCAAGGCCACTGATTTAATAAGCACAACCTGCGCTGCCACCGATAGCGTACTTTCCTTCCATCCTTTCAATTTCTTCCGAACCCTGTCAACTAAATTAGCAAAACCCTCCTTCTTTGAATGACCAAATTCAGTAGGTAAGCCTAAGTATTTCCCGTGTTTCTGCATCACTTTAATTCCCAGTATATCCCCGATCTCCTTTTTACGACGGTGAGGGACCTTTGCGCTGAAGGAGATTTCAGACTTCTGGACGTTAATCTGCTTGCCTGATTCATGTTCATAAGCTTCCAGGATCATCTTCAGAGCTTCACATTCCTCTAAAGTACCCCGCCCAAAAAGATACTATCATATGTGAAGAATAAGTGGGAGACCGGCGGTGCATGCTTCGCTATAGTGATCCCATGAATCTTTCCTCTTCTTACTGTGTGCAGAAGGATTGTCGGTGTTCACAACCAAACAAGCAATTGACGAAAGGGGGATAAAGTGATATGATCCCAATTGGATCAATCCAAAATTCACGATTACTTGTCAAAGAAGCTATCTCACCTCACTTGAAGAATTCTGATTTTTGGCCAAAGTGTTGAAACAGTTTCAGGTAACCTACTTTGGAAGCTTGTATCTCACAAATGGCTCAATGGAAATTGGAGATCAAGATCTTGTTTTACATATACAGTTTCCATGTTTCCAATATAATGGTATACATTTTGGATACAGAAGATATCATTAAGGTTGTTATCCAAGGACTCAAAGTTGCTACCTCAAAACTGGAAAACTTCCAGAAAATGGCTAAGGCTGAAAACTGTGTTGAGATACCAACTTTGAAGGCCTATATCTAGAGTTTGGAGCATGATCTCAGGCTGATTCAAGTTGGAGGTGAAAGAGGAAGTTTTCTTATACAAAGGCAAGGAATTCGTTGAGTTCGAATCAACCTAGGAGACCATTTTCGAAGGGCTCAAAGATGCTATGAAGCCTGTTTTCCTAGGCAGACTTGCTTGCGTTTTAAGTCAGTTTCTTGGCCAGCAAGTTACCTTGTTTTACTCAAATTCTTTAGCCTATTCCTGTTCTAATTAGTTTATTTGTTCATGTAGGGTTGTATTAGGATTTATTGTCTTTAAATACCTTTCCAATTCACGTTGTAAAGCAGAGTTGATTGAATTGAATACAAACCGAGTGTTCGAGTTCTTGAGTTGTGTCTCGAGAGTTTACCCATTGTCATTAGCTACGAGTGGATTCCATATCTAATTACAAGACCCTTGTGAAGCTATTTTGAGTGGATTCCAGAATCGTTAGCAAGTTCTCTTATCAATAGATTAATCACCTCGATTGTGGCGAGAATTCTACCTATCCATCATCTATCGTTCGATTGTGTGTGTGAGCTACGTATTCTGATCAAAAGCCCCCATGATGCTTTATTAAGTGGTATCAGAGCCCCGTTCAAATCAGTGGCGAGAAGTATTGATCGAGAAAGTATTCATCGAATTAAATCGCAAAAAAGTCAGAGGAAAGTAGAGTAACAATGGCGGCATCAGAGTTAGCAAATTCCATGATCTTCACGCGTTGCTTAATCGAGGAGCAGCTGTGTTTAGTTCTCGTGGATGGAGGCAGGGAGAGGAATTTGATTTCCTCTAGAGTTGTGAGCAAGCTAGGGTTGCAAACCCAGATGCTTCCGAAGCCCTATGTTTTCGAATCACCATATGAAAACAGATTCGGCATCGTAGTATCTCAAGTGAATGTGAAGTTTTCGATAGGCCAATACGAGCATCACGTTACGTGTGACGTGGTTTACAATCTCCCTAGCAGCATCGTTCTTGGTCAGCCATGGTTCGGTAAGCGTCAAGTCTGTTTTGAAAGCCGACGGAGCAGGAAGTTTCGCATTCGGAGACGAAACCAAGTGTTCGTCATGACCCAGTTGGATCCAAAAGAAGCTGCCAATGATTTAAAGGAGATGCAGAGAATCCAGGAGGAGTATCAGAAGGCTTTGTTGGCAATGCCATGGCTGTGGAAGTTCGATTCAACAAGTAGGCCGACCAGAGAAGGAGGACTCTGTTCCTCGACGGTAGGACAGAGCAGGGAAGAGAAGGAATCGGGCAGCGACATGGGGGACGATTCGAGCAAGCAAAATGCACCCGAGACAATCGTAGACACCCCACGAGTGGTTTCGCTGGAGGAAATCGAGTCAATTCAACTCGGCACGACGAGCTCGATTCAGGCCAAACACCTCTGTTTTTCTTCGGCAGGGCAAGGCAGAAAGAGAGAGAGAGTGAATCGAGTGGATCATCTGGGATCATCCCAAGAGTAGAAACCAACGACAACACGTTCGGTAAGACACCAGAAACATGTCGTAACGATCAATTTGGGTTGGTTCATGACGAGTTGAAAACGCCCAACTTCCAAATTTTGGTTCGAAACGCGAAGTCGAACAAAGCAAGAATGGGTGAATTAGTTGCAGAGATTGGGAGTGAATCGAGCGAAACGGAGACCATGGGTGAGTTTCTGGAGTCTCGAGGAAGATGTACGAGTCTTCGATTAGGTGTGGAGAAGCTGGGATTGAGAATGCCCAATGGCGAAATTGGCTCGCCGGTTTCTGGGTTCGTCACGTCGGAATCTGGGTTTGCACTACCGGATTTTGGAAAATTCAAATATTTCGACGACGCGAAACACGAGACTTCCAATTGGAGACAAATTGGACGAATTCGAAGCAATGTAATGGCTTAAATCGGCTCCTGGGATCCAGGTGAGTCTATTTTGAGCGGTGAATTGGAACGAGAAGGCGCCGAGACCAAACGCCCAATTTTGGAGGCCTCGCCGGAAAACATGAACTTGCCGGAAACTGCAATTTCACGGCCGAACATTGGAGGTTTGTCAAATCCGATTCTGGGTACGATTTTAGTCATTTTCTGTGTTCAATGTCAACCTTGGAGTCAAATGAAGCTGCTGGAACAGAATGAGTTTGAATTTAGAGCTGTCGGTAGTTATGCTGAAAAAGATGATCGAGCAGCCCACTTTTGATCGAATTTGGGATCAATTCAGTGATGATTTTGACAAGAGGAAAGATCAAGCTTTGAGGGAAAAGCTTTTTGAAGAGGGGGAGCCTGATATGATCCCAATTGGATCAATCCAAAATTCACGATTACTTGTCAAAGAAGCTATCTCACCTCACTTGAAGAATTCTGATTTTTGGCCAAGTGTTGAAACAGTTTCAGGTAGCGTACTTTGGAAGCTTGTATCTCACAAATGGCTGAATGGAAATTAGAGATCAAGAGCTTGTTTTACAGATACAGTTTCCATGTTTCAAATGGTATACATTTTGGGTCCAGAAGATATCATTAAGGTTGTTATCCAAGGCCTTAAAGTTGCTACCTCAAAACTGGAAAACTGCCAGAAAATGGCTAAGGCTGAAAACTGTGTTGAGATACCAACTTTGAAGGCCTATATCTGGAGTTTGGAGCATGATCTCAGGCTGATTCAAGTTGGAGGTGAAATAGGAAGTTTTATGATACAAAGGCAAGGAATTGGTTGAGTTCAAATCAATCTATGAGACCATTTTCGAAGGGCTCAAAGATGCTATGAAGCCTGTTTTCCTAGGCAGACTTGCTTGCGTTTTAAGTCAGTTTCTTGGCCAGCAAGTTACCTTGTTTTATTCGAATTCTTTAGCCTATTCCTGTTCTAATTAGTTTCCTTGTTCATGTAGGGTTGTATTAGGAATTATTGTCTTTAAATACCTTTCCAATTCACGTTGTAAAGCAGAGTTGATTGAATTGAGTACAAACCGAGTGTTTGAGTTCTTGAGTTGCGTCTCGAGAGTTTATCCATTGTCATTAGCTACGAGTGGATTCCTTAGCTAATTACAAGACCCTTGTGAAGCTATTTTGAGTGGATTCCAGAATCACCTCGATTGTGGCGAGAATTAATCACCTCGATTGTGGCGAGAATTCTACCTATCCATCATCTATCGTTCGATTGTGTGTGTGAGCTGCGTATTCTGATCAAAAGCCCCCCTGGTGCTTTATTAAGTGGTATCAGAGCCCCGTTCAAGTCAGTGGCGAGAAGGATTGATCGAGACTGTATTCATCGAATTACATCGCAAAAAAGTCAGAGGAAAGCAGAGTAACAATGGCGGCATCAGAGTTAGCAAATTCCATGATCTTCACGCGTTGCTTAATCGAGGAGCAGCTGTGTTTAATTCTCGTGGATGGAGGCAGGAAGAGGAATTTGATTTCCTCTAGAGTTGTGAGCAAGCTAGGGCTGCAAACCCAGATGTTTCCGAAGCCCTATGTTTTCGAATCACCATACGGAAAACAGATTCGGCATCCCTATGTATCTCAGGTGAATGTGAAGTTTTTGATAGGCCAATACGAGGATCACGTTACGTGTGACGTGGTTTACAATCTCCCCAACAGCATTGTTTTTGGTCAGCCATGGTTCAGTAAGCGTCAAGTCTGTTTTAAAAGACGACGGAGCAGGAAGTTTCGCATTCGAAGATGAAACCAAGTGTTCGTCATGACCCAGTTGAATCCAAAAGAAGCTGCCAATGATTTAAAGGAGATGCAGAGACTCCAGGAGGAGTATCAGAAGGCTTTGTTGGCAAAGCCATGGCTGTGGAAGTTCGATTCAACAAGTAGCCCGACCAGAAAAGGAGGACTCTGTTCCTCGATGGTAGGACAGAGCAGGGAAGAGAAGGAATCGGGCAGCGACATGGGGGACGATTCGAGCAAGCACAATTCACCCGAGACAATCGTAGACACCCCACGAGTGGTTTCGCTGGAGGAAATCGAGTCAATTCAAGTCGACACGACGAGCTCGATTCAGGCCAAACACCTCTGTTTTTCTTCGGCAGGGCAAGGGAGAAAGAGAGAGAGAGAGTGAATCGAGTGGATCATCTGGGATCATCCCAAGAGTAGAAACCAACGACAACACGTTCGGTAAGACACCAGAAACATGTCGTAACGATCAATTTGGGTTGGTTCATGACGAGTTGAAAACGCCCAACTTCCAAATTTTGGTTCGAAACGCGAAGTCGAACAAAGCAAGAATGGGTGAATTAGTTGCAGAGATTGGGAGTGAATCGAGCGAAACGGAGACCATGGGTGAGTTTCTGGAGCCTCGAGGAAGATGTACGAGTCTTCGATTAGGTGTGGAGAAGCTGGGATTGAGAATGCCCAATGGCGAAATTGGCTCGCCGGTTTCTGGGTTCGTCACGTCGGAATCTGGGTTTGCACTACCGGATTTTGGAAAATTCAAATATTTCGACGGCGCGAAACACGAGACTTCCAATTGGAGACAAATTGGACGAATTCGAAGCAATGTAATGGCTTAAATCGGCTCCTGGGATCCAGGTGAGTCTATTTTGAGCGGTGAATTGGAACGAGAAGGCGCCGAGACCAAACGCCCAATTTTGGAGGCCTCGCCGGAAAACATGAACTTGCCGGAAACTGCAATTTCACGGCCGAACATTGGAGGTTTGTCAAATCCGATTCTGGGTATGATTTTAGTCATTTTTTTGTGTTCAATGTCAACCTTGGAGTCACAGAAGCTGCTGGAACAGAATGAGTTTGAATTTAGAGCTGTCGTAGTTTTGCCGAAAAAGATGATCGAGCAGCTCACTTTCGATCGAATTTGGGATCAATTCTGTGATGATTTTGACAAGAGGAAAGATCAAGCTTTGAGGGCAAAGCTTTTTGAAGAGGGGGAGCCTGATATGATCCCAATTGGATCAATCCACAATTCACGATTACTTGTCAAAGAAGCTATCTCACCTCACTTGAAAAATTCTGATTTTTGGCTAAGTGTTGAAACAGTTTCAGGTAGCCTACTTTGGAAGCTTGTATCTCACAAATGGCTCAATGGAAATTGGAGATCAAGAGCTTGGTTTACAGATACCGTTTCCATGTTTCCAATGGTATACATTTTGGGCCAGAAGATATCATTAAGGTTGTTATCCAAGGCCTCAAAGTTGCTACCTCAAAACTGGAAAACTGCCAGAAAATGGCTAAGGCAGAAAACTGTGTAGAGATACCAACTTTGAAGGCCTATATCTGGAGTTTGGAGCATGATCTCAGGCTGATTCAAGTTGGAGGTGAAATAGGAAGTTTTCTTCCACAAATGCAAGGAATTGGTTGAGTTCGAATCAATCTATGAGACAATTTTCGAAGGGCTCAAAATGCTATGAATCCTGTTTTCCTAAGCAGACTTGCTTGCGGTTTAAGTCAGTTTCTTGGCCAGCAAGTTACCTGTTTTTACCCGAATTCTTAAACCTATTCCTGTTCTAATTAGTTTCCTTGTTCATGTAGGGTTGTATTAGGGTTTATTGTCTTTAAATACCTTTCCAATTCACGTTGTAAAGCAGAGTTGATTAAATTGAATACAAACCGATTGTTTGAGTTCTTGAGTTGCGTCTCGAGAGTTTACCCATTGTCATTAGCCACGAGTGGACTCCTTAGCTAATTACAAGACCCTTGTGAAGTTATTCTGAGTGGATCCAGAATCGTTTAGCAAGTTCTCTTATCAATCGATTAATTACCTCGATTGTGGCGAGAATTCTACCTATCCATCATTTATCGTTCGATTGTGTGTGTGAGCTGCGTATTCTGATCAAAAGCCCCCCTGGTGCTTTATTATAAAGGGTCACCCTGGCGGAGACCCCTCAAAGGTATAATACGCTTTGACTGGTGCTCATTAACCAGAACTGAGTATGTCACAGTGCTAACACACTGCATAATCAACTCCACCCACCGGACTGAAAACCCATCTTTCTTATAACTCCTCCCAAAAACCTCCAATCCACTTTGTCGTAGGCCTTGGAAATGTCTATCTTCGCACTGAAGACTCCCCGCTGTCCTTTCTCCTTCGTCTTCATCGTATGAAAACACTCAAAAGCTGCCATAACATTGTCAGTAATAAAGCTTCATGGCACAAAAGCACTCTGATTCGGGGAGATTACCTTATCCAGGATAGTTTTGAGTCTATTAGCTAGGACTTTCGAAGCCAGCTTGTACAGAACATTACATAGGCTAATTGGTCGGTAATCCTTCACTATAATCGGGGCTTTCACCTTCAGGATTAGAGCAATTTGCGTATGATTAAGGCCCGCTGGAAAAGCTCCCCCATTAAGGAAGGAGATGACTGTATGGGTGACTTCCTCTCCGATTATATCCCAATGCTGCCAATAAAAAAGGACAGAGAGCCCATCCTCCCCCGGAGCTTTTCGCTTCCCCATTTGTTTCAGGGCTGGAATGGTCGAAGGAGCGCCTCGTTATCTTCCCTCGTAACCACTTCAGCAATGGACTCTAGCACCGGTGTCAAAACTGGTGGTGGACCCACTACGAATAGAGGCAAAAAGTAACCATGCATGCATGCGAAGAGTTCCTCCTGCCCCACGTACCATCTGCCAACTTCATCCTGTAACTTCTTTATCGTATTTCTTCCAGGAGGAGGCTTCTCGATGAAAAAAGTTGTGTTCTTATCTCCTCCCTTAAGCCAATCGGCTTGAGACCGTTGCTTATAAAAACGCTCCTCATCATGGTCGAGAGCAGATAGTTCGGACTCAAGAGTCCGTCTTTGGTCCAGGACCACGTCCGTCTTTAGTTATTCATAATAGAGGGGGAAGTTCAATAGAACCTCTTTAAATGACCCCACTTAATTACCGCATAAATATAAACGACATTAATATAAATGTTAGGTTAGGAGCGGAAAAGTATATAAATACATATAGTAGGGAAGGCAGTAGTGTGCCTTGATTTACCCATGTAAAATAATAGATAACGATAATATCGTATGTTGATGTAGGAATTCCCAGGTTGCAATTTGGACAATTATATTGAAACAACAAATACAATTGGACTTTCTTGTCGCAATATACCATAAAAATCACTTGATAAACCATGAAATCGAAGAATAAGAACTTGATGTTGTAGACATTGGAGATGAAAAGAAACTTCAAACTAGGGGTGAGAAACGGTGTGGTCCGGATCAGACTAGACCATAGATACGGTCTATGGTCCAGACCGAGAGGTTGGAACATAGATCATGGATCAAACCATATACTATACGATCCAGAAAAAACCACGCCGGTGTCGTGCGGTCCGGTATGGTCAGGACCAGGTAGACCATGTTAAGGAAATTCACTCTTATTCGCCCTTCAATCCTTCACCAGTATCTATAAAATTAAAAATTCCAGTGACCAATATTCTAGTGAAACAAAAATTTAGTGATGGTAATTAAAATGAGAAGAAATATATGAGAAGATAAGTTGACTTTTTCAATTTTCACTCTCTCTCCAGTCTCCACGGATCTATCCAGTATCCATTAAAAAACACACACATTAAAATATACGTTCGCTACTTGAAACAAAAATTTATTGGATGTTTGGGATGTTACAACCCACCTTCTGCGTACTTCAATGAGGACGTCCACTATGATGCTCCTCCCCCAGAGGTCCATTCGGTGGAGCAGCCGCCTGCATCGCCTCGCCCTGCTCGAGCTCGTGAGCCCCGTCCGCATTCGATGGCCGCGCCCTTTGGCCTATTAAACGCCCACCTTGACCGCATTGAGTCCACTCAGGAGCTCATCCTCCAGAATCTTGGTGTCCCCTATGTGCCTTTCCGTCAGTCGTCCAGGGCCTCCACTTCCGGTGGCAGACTTTCAGCACCAGGGCAACAAGAGGGTGACCACTACGAGCTTGCCGGAGGCGACTATCCTGGCTCTGATTGATCCCACCATGGGCTGCTGCTTTGTGTGTTTTGTTTCATTTTCAGACTCCAACTTCGTGTCATTTTTCTTTTCTTTTGGATTGTGCATCTGGAACTATGGTTTGTTTTCTCTATCACCCAGTGTGTTTTGACGACTCTAGTTCTGTTCTTTTGGACTGGTCTCCTTCCAGTCCCTTGCTCCTGACTGGTCCCCTCTCCAGTCGCCGCCTTCCATCGTCATTTCCCAGTAACTTCCCTTTTTCTTTCTCTCTGCTCCATTGAGGGCAATTGCGATGTGGATTGATCACGTGGATTGATCACTTATTTTTTTACATTCGCCTTCCATCGTCACTTATTTTTTTACATTCGTTTATGCATCTAGTTCAGGGAATCAGAATGAGAGATAGAGCATATAGGTAGCCATGTGAGATTTGAGCTTGCTCATTTCTTTCTGGTGCGATAGATCCCTCTTCCATGATGTGTAGCATTCACGTTGCCACTAGTTAGGATGATGGAGCCATAGGATTAGCCCATGACCAAATTGACTGTCGTGGTGTGTCATACCCACTAGTCAGCCCTTTGACCCGTGTAACTTTCTTTCTTTCTTTCTTTGTGTCTACATTGAAAAATCACCTGTTTGCATCTATTTGAGGTTCCATAGTGGTTTTTGCATATTTTCTGTTGTTTCTACGGGAAATAAGATGACGGTTGGAGGTAGTTCTTAAAAATTGGGCATGTATTTGCAAGGACTAAAGAATATGCAGAAGTGGTGGTTCTCTCAAGAAAAAAAAGAAACAAATGAAAGCATAAGAGAGCCACCACAAAAATCTGTGACCTGGCTTGGAAATACTAACATGTTGTGACCTTCTTCACTCTTGTGCTCTGAAGAACTTGATTAATGTAGAGTAGCAGAAAGAAAGTAAATGGTTTGAATGAATATTGATGTGTTTGGTTTTGGAACTGTGGAACCTTGTGTTATGAATTCTTCCACCACCTAAAAGACCTTTTCCCCATTTCCAAGACCTTAGCCAGTCATCTGAACCGTGTCTAAGACCTCCTGACTACTTAGTGTTGACATCCGATATGTGAACTCTAGCTTTAGAGGATGGCGTCATGGTGAAGAGACGTTAGGGATTGAGAGTACGAGCATGCACATCTTGCATCAAATTTCGTCCTGCCCCCACAGGTCGAGAGTAAGTGATTCAATTTTCATATTATATAACCCGATGAGAACCTGATTGCCTAGTCTTGATTCTGATATCTTGAATTTTATTGCATGAGGTGATTGTCTTGAATGAGTGGTTGAGTCAAGTCTATGTTGGTTGGTGAACAGAAGGGAGAATTTTCCTTTTCCCAATTTGGCTGCACTCGAATGTCATTTGTGGTGGTTGTCCAGGTTGCTATTGTTGTTGTTGTTGTTGTTCATGTGTTGATGTCTAAAAGCCCGTACGATTCACGTGTTTTGTACCTATATGATATGTCCCCAAGTTTGCATGGTTAAAATATTTTGAGCTTACCTTGTGTCTGACTTGGTTTGCTTGGGGACAAGCAAATGGTTAAGTGTGGGGAAATTTGATAACACCGAATTTGCACATGTTTTTTCATTCATTTCTTGATCGTTTAGCTTAGCGATTGATCGTTCCTTGGCCTATTTTACGCTAGGCTGTATTCTTTTGTCATATTTCAGGTCCTAGTACGTAGATATGGCTTGGGGACGAGTTTTGGGACATTTGGAGGTGAAAGAAGGTCGATTGTGAAAACCGGGCAGTAGAGCTGCTAAACACACTCCCTCAAACACACCCTCAGTGCTGAAAAACACGGTCTTGTGCCAATGGTCGAGTTTTTCCTCAGCACCTCACAAAATCTTCAATCATAAAACGACCTCTTTTGATTAAAACCCGACCGGGTTTTTGGGGTTAGAGGCCGTGTTTTTACCCCTATGCGGGTTTTATTAGAGAGGAGTTCATATTTTGAGGGGTCGACTTTTTGGAGCAAAAATAGAGTTCTAGAGAGAGAAAGTGACTAAGAACAAACCCTAGGAGCTATTTGGAGTGGATTTCTCGGCATTGATGCCCAGATTGCGCCTCCAGGAGTGAAGATTGACATCACATGGCATATTATTCCCATCTTTATGAGTATGACTGCTTTGATTTCTCTTTTCCTCTTTCTCTCTATGGAGTAGACCTTTCCCTCACTTGGGTATAACGAACCCTAGTTCCATGTGTTAGGGATCTTGATTGTAATGAATTTTGGGATGATATACTGATTGATTTTAATCGATTGAAGTGTGTTTTTGAGTCAATTGAATCCTGACAAACTTCTTTTGATTTCTGCTTCAACTGGAGATAGATAGAATCTGATTAGGTTGCTATAGCTTCTTCAATCGATGGGAGTGAATTGATTGTACGAGAGTCGGTCAATTAATTGCTTTGTACTAGAATCTGTTTCCAGTAGTGGAGTTCTATGTGAATCATCTTAGCAGTCTATTTCGGTGAAGGCTAGTCGCCTGTTGTGTATTCTGTCTAAGAGGGCTTGGTCAGTTTAACAGATTCCAAAATCTTTTCGGATCTTTCGGAGTCTAATCAACATGATTTGGGCCTAAATGTACACTTTTGATCCCTATTTATCTTTGGCGTTTGTGGCATTTGAGCTCCGAAAGGTGTGGGTTTACGCTAGGTTTGCCGTGTTTCAGTGTGTTTCAAAATCTAACAGGTGGAACCAACCCCGTAATCGATTGTTGGAAGAAATGGCACGAATATCGGACCAAAGGAGGAAGAAGCTAAAGGTCATGGTCCAGGCAGGAAGTTCATGGTCATCTAGACCGTGAACTGGAGCCATAAACCGTGAACTGGCAGGGTTCCAGAGGGATATTATAGGTTAGCGGCATCAACCCAGTTCACAGTCGCAAGACAGTGAACTGAAGCCATGGAGCGTCAACTAGCTAAATGAAATGACGCGAATCGGTTTGAGTTCACGATTTTCTGATATGATCCCAAATGGCCAACTCTACACTTTTTATTGCTTTCCAAAGAAGCTATCAAGGTTGGAAAGAGAAGAGGCAGAATTTGACTAAGTGTTGAAACAGTTTCAGGTAGCTTACTTTGGGGGATTGGTTCTCACAATTGGCTCACTGAAAAAATTGGAGGTTAAGGGTTTGTTTTGAAGATAAAGTGTCCCTATACAAGATGGAATGGTTTTTGGATATATAAGAAACCATTAAGGGTTTTTTCCAAGGTCTTAAAGTTGCTTACTCAAAACAGGAAAACTGTCAGAAAATGGACAAGTCTGAAAACGTGTTCGTGAAGCCTACTTTGGAGCTCAAATCGAGTAGCATGGATATGATTCGAGACCAAAGGCTTCTGCAACATGAAATAGTTATGTTTTTCTACAAAGGGAAGAAATTGGATGAAATATTGGAGATCTGGAAGGACTCGAACGAAGGACACAAAGATCGTCCAAAATCACCAAATTCTGTCTTGTAAAAACAGAATTATGCTTTCCTTATTCAACTAGGATTACTTTTAATTGTATTTGAAATTCCTTGTTAGTTTTTAGACGTAGCTTAGGTCTATTTAAACTTGTTTTTACCTTGTAATTGTCAGACTTTGATTAATAAAAAAGAAACCGTTTGGTTTGTTCAAGTTTGCGAACTTGTTTCGGGTATGGTGGATTCCAAACTTGGTGAGCTTGTGTATCGATTGAATAGTCACTTCAATTGTGGTCGAGCAACTATCCTTTAACCCAATTGAGCTATCCCTAGGTGTGGATTTGTCCTTTTGGTTCTGTTTTATCCAATTTCGTATTAAGAATGCATTGTTCTTGATTCGAGATCAATCAATCTTCGAATTGATTGTGTTTGCTACGTAACTTTGATAACACACACCCCCAGGGGCGTATTAAATGGTATCAGAGCCCCGTTCAACACAGGGTGAAGGAGGAGATCGAGAAGTTCTGTTTCTTCGTGTACAGAAAATAGAGAATTGCAATTCTGTTTGTTTCGGGACGTCCAATTCGTAGAGAAGACATGGACACTTAGTAACTTAACATCGACGAATTCAAGAAGATGGTCACAGAAGTGTTCAATGCGACCTTGCAGCCCTAATTCGATCGAATTAATCATCGATTATATGAGTTGAAGGTGCTACGAACAAAGCAGCCTCGTCAAAGAATTATGCAGTGCAGAATCCAATTTCAGAGAAGAATCACAATCAAAGTATTTCAAATAAATTCAACCCAGCCATAGACGAGTGTATTCAAAAAAATTTGGAGAGCTGGGCAAAGGCGAATGTGGCTTCGAGTGGTACGAAGGTGGAGAAAGAAGCAGCCGCCTGTCGACTCTGTTTTTCTCTGGCAAAACAAAACAGAGTTTGCCTTCTGTTGTAATCGTCGTTGTACTAGAGGATGATTTAGAGGATTTCTTTGCTTCTAGTCAGTTTATTGAATGCCCAGGAACAACATCCCATGCAGCTGAAACCCTAGAACTGACTGTAGGCGATCGAACACCTCCATTGACAAGAACTCAAAAGCTCTGCCGCTTTTCGACAACATAGAGTTCTGAATTTGATAATCTCGTCGTGACGTATGGACACGATTCAAAGCAAGAGGCCTTCATCAACATGCTCAAGGAAGACCCAGAAATGTGTCGGTTTGTTAAAATCCAGCCAGATCAAGCCCGAACAAAAACTAAGCAAGTCGATTGTTTGCCTCTGAAACTGCCAGAGTTCTACTCCAAAACCGGGTATCTCGTCGGAGTTGGGAGGGATTCGCACCAAACTAATGATGTGGGGTAGTTCTTAGATTATCATGAAACATGTAAAAAAGGTCAATTCATCCAGAATATTCCTGAACAAGAAACGCCCAATTTCAGATTGAAGATTCTGGATAACAAAATTCTACCGAAGAACACGTTTGAGCAGCCCTCTTTCGATCCACTTTGGGATCAATTCTATGAAGTTTTTGACAAGAGGAAGAATCAAGCTTTGTGGACAAAGCTTTTTGAAGAGGGGGAGCCTGATATGATTCCAAATGGCCAACTCTACACTTTTTTATTGCTTGCCAAAGAAGCTATCAAGGTTGGAAAGAAAAGATGCAGAATTTGGCTAGGCGTTGAAACAGTTTCAGGTAGCCTACTTTGGCGGCATGGTTCTCACAATTGGCTCAATGGAAATTGGAAGTTAAGGGTTTGTTTTGAAGATAAAGTCTCCCTATACAAGATGGAATGGTTTTTGGATCCAGTAGAAACCATTAAGGTTGTTTTCCAAGGTCTTAAAGTTGCTCACTCATAACAGGAAAACTGTAAGAAAATGGCCAAGTCTGAAAACATGTTCGTGAAGCCTACTTTGGATCTCAATTCGAGGAGCATGGATCTGATTTGAGACCAAATGCTTCCACAAAATGAAAATAGGTATGTTTTTCTACAAAGGCAAGGAATTGAATGAAAGATTGGAGATCTGGAAGGCCTTGAATGAAGGACAGAAAGATCGTCCAAAATCATAAAATTCTGTCTTGTAAAAACAGAATTCTACTTTCCTTATTCAACTAGGATAACATTTAATTGTTAGATTTGATTCCTTTTCAAGTTAGATTGTATTTATACTTCCTTGTTAGTTGTAAGACGTAGCTTAGGTCTATTTAAACTCGTTTTTACCTTGTAATTGTCAGACTTTGATTAATCGAAAAGAAACCGTTTGGTTTGTTCAAGTTTGCGAACTTGTTTAGGGTTTGGTGTATTCCAAACTTGCTGAGCTTGTGTATCGATTGAATAGTCACTTCAATCGTGGTTGAGTAACTACCCTTTGTTCACGACCGTGAACTGGGCGCGATCTGTGTATAAAAAGACAGCTGAAAGGAAGAAGAGGGGGAGCCCAAAGTGAGCGAAACCTTCTTCTTCTTCAAGAATCTAGAGAGAGAAAGCCATGAACCAAGAGGGAGAAGAAGCTAGGGTTTGCTCCAAGTCAAGATTTGGGAAGTTCCTCTTCAAGAGAGGATCTCTACAAACACAAGGGAGGATTGAGGCATCACAATGATGGTTTTTCCTCCTTTCCTTTGTGGTCTTCCTTCTTTTAGCATGGAGTAGTCTCATATTCACTTGGGTGTTGTAAAACCCTAAATTCTACCATGTAGTTAATTGTGTGGATTGAATGATTGTGTGTGAGTGGTGTTTAATTTGAGATTTGAGGTATTTTTCATGGTGATTGTGCATTGTGTGTGCTTGGCAATCTATTGTGCTATTCTAACCTAGCTTAGAGGGAAACCCCTTTATCTTAAGAGGCTCAAATTGAGCTGGGTTTTCTTGGGCATTCCATGCCTCCTCTCTAGGTTAATGAAGGGCAAATCTCTAAACTTAAATCGAATACCTAGGTTAATTGTGATTAAGCAGTCCAAACCCCCCGTTTGAGGGAGAAGGTAAGTCAACCCTTAATTGTTTGTGTCCAAGAGGGCTACATTTGTAGCCTATAATGCATTCATTGGCCTAGCAATTGAGAGTGTGGTTTCTAACCACTGTTGCTCCTCCTAGAAGTTAACAAGTGCCTTTTCTCACACTAATTCATTCGATCCCAGGGTCATTGTAATTAGTTAGGGGGAAACAACTCCCGAGTGAAGCTTCTCACCAAGAGTTTCAATCCTTTTACTTTTCAAGTTCTTCGTTTTAATCGTAGATTGTATAGATTTTCACAAACAACAATCCGCTAGATAATTTTTCAAGCAATCGAAGTAGGGATATATGGGCTGGCCCGGATCAATATTTAAGCATACTTGCTATATATTGTACATGTTTAAGGTTTATACTTGGTCCTTAGGTGGGATTTAATTGTGATATTCAGGCTGAGTCACAACAATAATCAATCCAAGGGAGTTACCACTTGAACCTAATTAAGGAGCTAGGGGGACTCAAGCCCAAGTGACTCTTCTCTTGCTTCAGGAAACCGAACAACTTACCGCTTTCTTTCTACTTTAGTTTAGATTCACACTTCACTAAACTTTTCCCACTAGATAATAGATAATCATGGAGTAGGCTGTATATCTTGGCCTCAGGTTGACATTTATTACTTGATCACACTATATAGCATTTCGAGACTGCGATTATACTTGGTCGTAGTTTGGTGTTGTGTCATAGTGAGTCACCTCCCTTTCTTCTCTTCCAAGCTCTATGTTTATAGGTATCCAGCAGACCCTTTGACATGGTGATGTCAATGACCGTGTTGTATAGAAGGTAGACGATTGGGGGTTAATTATAAACATTTGCACTCCCTTTCCTTGATCGTTTGACTTATAATTTATCATTCTTCAGGCCGTTTTACGCTATGTTTGCTTGATTGAATGCATTTTAGGTCCTAGCAGGTGAAATTGGAAAAAGGAGTGAGAATGAGACCAACATGAGGCAGAACTAGGACTAAGCGAAGAAAAGTGTGAAAGTCAGGGTTCAGAGCAAATTCTCACGGATAGGGCGTGACTGATGACACTTTATTTATAGTGTTTGCCTTTCCCATATTTGATACCTTTTCTCCTTTTATTGAAGCATCTTTAGTCATTTCAATGATATTTCTTATTTAAATCACAACTATTTGATCAATGAGATTTTAATAGACCTAGGCAATGTTCTTGTACTATTTAATCCCTTCTAGGTATACTTTTGATGGTTTTAAAGGTACAAAGCACCCTAAGGAAGATTGGATCAAGCTTTGAAGAACTCTGCAGCACCAAATGAGCTCTAAAGAGATATTTAAGGTGTTTTCACAAAGAAGGGTCGTCCACTAACGGAGAAGTCAACTAGAAGTTGCTATATCATGTCAAGATGAGCCCATAAGATGAAGATTCAGCCCATTCTTAAGCAAGAAAGAGCGACGACCCAAAAAATGGGTCTAACTGCCTCTAAGCAAAGTTGCAGCCTAAATCATCATGAATTGAAGTCCATGGATCAAGAATCTCAAATCATGAAGAATTAGAGTTGTGGGTCCAATCGACGTACCAATGCCACCATCCTTTTTCTTGTTAACGAAGTTTCCTAAGTCTACTAGGTTTATACGATTCTTTCATAGTCAGTTTAGGCTGTTTTAAGCAATATTCTCCCTTATAAATAGAGGGCATGACTCCAATGTAAGAGTAAGACTGCAAAAACACACAAATCTCTATAACACTCTACATGAGTGCTTAGTCTAATCAAAGTAGAGGGATCTGCAACAAAAGAGATGTTGTCATAGTTGATAGTGGTACCTTCCTTCTCCTCTATGTAGCTAGCCAAAATTGATTGTATTAGGATATGATCTTGTATATTTTTATGTGAATGAACGCTATGATTTCATTTCATGCTTGTATTTTTCTATGATTTTTTATGCTTGATAAGACCTAAAATAGGTGTTGTTTGGCCCTCATTCTCGAGGCGTTAGTGTACTAATCACCATATCTAGGCCACATATCAAGCTAGTTTAGGCCTATTTTTGTTCTTATTTTCAAAATATCCATTTTGGCATGGGTTAGCTTGATATGAAGGTTTTTATGGGGAAACTATCCCCAATTTGTCATATTTTATGTTGTTTCAGTGTTTGTGATGAAATTCCAAGTCTAATCATCTAGGATTGATAAAAAAATTGATTGGAGTTCAACCGAGCAGGATTCGGAAGCATAGGAGCAAGAAGGGAAGAAAAAGCATATGTCACGACCACGTCATTGTCGTGATTAGGTAGTGACCATGTTCGCGGCCGTGAAGTGTAGTCGTGAACTTCAGTAGGTAGCCAGCAAGAGGGCAGAAAGTCTTGAAACCTCACTTGCGGTAAGGATCTTTTCTGCCGTGAACAAGATCATGGTTGTGATCTCATGATGGAGGACGCAATTGCGGAACTTGAAGATGATGATAAGACGCGAAGTTTCGGGCTATTCGCCACCGTTTCTACCTGGCCACGCCTAAGTCATGCCTGTGACCATTGGGTCACGACCTCGAGGCTGTGATCTACACCATAACTCTACATATACCCACTTTTCTGCAATTGACGAGGGAAAGACGATCTAGAGTGAGAAATTAAGGTTATTGGGTAGTTTTTATAGTGGGGAACACATTGAGACAGCTTGGAAGAGGATCAAACCATCCAAGGATCAAGGAGTAGGTGCAAATCAAGGAGAATAAGATGATTTCCAACACTTCTCTTCTTCTTAGTTTGACTTTCTCTCTCTGTCTCTCTATGACTTGAATCCCTAAGGTTCTTAAGGAAAGATGAACCCTAGCTTATAGACTTTTTATGGGTCATATGTAATAATGATCATGAACCAATAATCTATGTCTAATTGATGTTTGTGCAGGAGAATCTTTTACTTTATTGGGATTGATTTGTTCTTGATCTAGGAGAGATAAACATCCCCTTAGGTATAGATTGGGGTATACATCAATCAGTGTGAGATTTTCTGTATCCCATTTGCTTATTTTCAACCTAGATGATGGGGAAATCGTCATTACTTTTCACATGAATCTATTGTATAATTGGGTTTAACTAGAGTGCTTAATGCTTCTAATTAGGGTTTAGATGCGTGACCATGGACTTACCCAAGTTGTGTGCATATGGATATAAGTCGTTTAAAGAAGGTAGAACCAAATCCCTAGTTGGTAGACCGATTGAGGTGACATTGGGCAAGTGTACCTAGCTATCAGGGGGTCGATTTCATGACCATTGATTCGATCCCCAACTTGGTGACCTCCTCAACTCAAAGTACCATTATATTGTAAACCAATCAACCTATAACTAGAGCAAGTCAACCCTAGACAACCATCTAATCTCTAGAGGTCTCCCAACCACTTGGTTGGTTGTTTTTAGTTAAGTTATGTTAGTTCTACCCCCAACCTTCCAATTTGATTAAATAGTTGTTCGTAGAGAAGAAATAGTAGGACTAAGATTCCATTGAAATATGACCAAGCTACTTTACTACAAGCCTGATGTAGGTATACTTGTCATTGTGAGGGTTAGAGTAGGTGTGCTTCGACTTTAGAAATTTAAAGCTCGACCCGAGTGCGTGTCAATGCCTATGATGATCATTGATTGCTTTAATTTTTTTTTATTCTCATTTATGTTTCTATAGTATGAATGCTCTTAATAACCTGGATGCTTATGATTCTATTTTATGCTACTATATGTTTTGTGATTAATATTTCCTAGGTTGTGAAGAAATTGCATATTCTAGGGATACCCCATTCATGATACACGAGTATAGGAGGATTGATCACCCATATATGCTTTGATTAGTATAAGTGCTTTATTGTTGGTACAAGCAAAAAATTAACTATATTTTGTCCTCCCTTCCTTGTTCTTCATTGATTAGGTAATGACATAAAGCAAAAGCATAGATTAGCTAGTTAAATCTCTATCGTAGGAGGCACATGCACGAGTAGAGAGTGGTCTTAGAGCAAGGGATAGGGTGTTTAAATAGATGAATCATCAATGCACGATATGAATGATAACTAGTTTGTATGATCATCTTCGAGTTTACAATGTAGCACAATAACGTATCTTTACTTTCATGCATCTATAAATGAAAAACCCTAAAACAACTTTATTATTTTTGCTTGCTTGTTCAATTTGTGTATGTCATGATGATTGGTATGAGTAGTTTTGCATTAGAAGACTTCGAGGAATACTACCCTATACACATCTAGGACTATCACTTGTGTTTTCTACATCAGTGACATCACAAGATAACCGTGAAGATTGCGCACTTCCAAAAGGCCATTTGCATCTCATGGACTCTTGTAAACCTCATAGTTTCAAAACAATGACAATTGCACCAAAACTATAAGGTCTATAAGTGATACAATGAACTTTGATTCAATTTCATGACTTTGTTGTAATCCTCACGACCATGACGATTAAACGTGAACTTTGCACTGTTAAGCTATAAATAGGAATTGAAATAAGAGTTTTTAGAGAGGAGTCTAGAGTGAGAAAGTGGGAGCTGCTGGATAGAGAGAAAAACTTATGAAGGAGATCCCTAGTTGGTGAATTGGAGTTTCAGTCCATCATCGGAGGCTAATCTCATCATTAAGTGTTGGAGATTGAAGAACAAGCGTAAGAACCCATTTCCCAATGATGCTTTCTTCTTTTAGATTTGTATTTGTCTCTCTCTCTCTCTCTATCACTCTAAGCTAAACCCTTATTCACTAGAGTGTTGTAAAACTCTAGTTTGTTTGTTAGATTAGATGATTGAATGATTCCTTCGCTTTTTTGAAATCTTGATTATATATAAATTTGAGGTATTTCCTGGAATTGGTTTGGGTATTGATCAAACATTCAAACTCTCCAATTATTGCTATTAACCTAATGTAGATAATTTCCAATTAGGTTATTTAGAGAAATTAATCAATTCATCATTGTGAATCGATGGATCAAGCGTGAAATCATACTATAATACCGTATTGGATCATTATCCATTAGTGGAAATCTATTTGGCAATGTCCTAGTCATTCTATTTTGTCGGATGTGGAAACTCTCTCTGGACCCAGGGCACTTGAGGGTGTCCCTGGACACCCCTAAATTTTGGGAAACGATTTTTGAACCCCCGGTGGTAATTTATGTATGGGCAAAAAAATTATAATTGATATTGAGAGACACCCCTGAAATTTGATAAAATGATTATCCTACCCGCATTTTTAGATTGTGTATGGAAATATAAGTGGTAGTTTGGGTAACTCAAACCTAGGACACGATTATTATTAATAAACATAATTTCTATTAGGCTACTTTGTTGTTTGATCTTAAACACTGGGTAATTATAAAATGTCATTCCCTATCTCTAATATTTTTCAAAACATAACAATTAAACTAATTTCAAGCTAGCCTTAATTTGTATTGATTTTATGGTTGTACGACAAGTGTTGAAAGAGTTTTTTAAACTTTGGATTATATCAAGAACAAATTTAGAAATCGAATATGCGATAAATTCATGAATAATTGTCTAGTAGATTTACAAAGAAATGTTTCTTGTGCAGTGTAGACACCAAGTATATTCGACAATTATTTCCTAATATGAAAACACATCACATACATTTTTTAACTTGTAAGAGTCATGTATTTTCTTATTTTACAATTATTTATGATTATTTTTATTAAATTTATTTTTTAAAACAGGACACCCCTAGTTAAAATTCCTGGGTCCGCCACTGTCCGTACTAGGTGAGTTTGGATAACTCGAGAGGAAGTTCAAACGAGATTAGGATTCTCCATGGTATAAATCATGAATTTGCAAGCTTGGAACTCAATCACCAGTCTAATTTGTTGCTAGAGGGAAATGACACCCGAGTGACTTTCTCTCAATAATTTTCAACCAAACTTTCTTTGCTTTGTTTTGTAGTTGATTAGTTAATTCAAACCTCGATTTACTAGACAACAAGTTGGTCCGCAAAGTAATAATACATTTTCAGCCTGGGTTGATAATTAAACTTTACTTCTGCTATACTACACCCAATCATTGATTGCACTTGGCCATGGCTGGGATAGGTAGTTAAGTAATAAGTGAATCAAAATTTTGGCACCGTTTCTGGGGAATGCGACAAGTTGTTAGGAAATTTTGACTATTTGTTACTCTAGTTTTTGTTGTGTTTTGCCTTTTGTTTTCACAGGTTGTGTTTGTTAAGTTGTTATATCATAGGTATATTACCCGGAGTAAAAGGGTGATTCTCACCCGATTGACCACAACATCAATCATACCTTGAGCCATCTTGAAAGTGAGAGATAATTAAGAGAGGATCGGGAGAGTTTAACCACTCATAACCCTCCTGAACAAGAAGAAGAAGTTAAAGTTTAGATAAAAGTTGGAGCCACGACAGAGGAGAATCAAATCCACAATCAAGAGAACAATATGGGAGAACTAGAGAGGACAATGTGGTATTACTTTACCCCAAGTCTTGAATACATTCAATCGGGCATCCGACATCCTCCCATTGTAGCTAAAGAATTTGAAATCCAGACAAGCATCTTCTCTATGATCCAAAACAATATTCAGTTCTCCGGTCCCAACCATGAAGCTCCAAGTGATCACATCAAAAGTGTTTGAACATAACTGAGTGTAGGAGTGAGGTTCGAGGGAGAAAGAGGGTCATGGAGAGTAAGCAGTAGGAATCGATTATAGAATGAGGAATGAAGGTGGGGAAGAACAAGGTTGGGAGAACAGAGTCTAGAGAGAGAAGTTGATGATTGTAGAGATAGAGTCTGGAAAATGCGATCCCCTCACCCACCGTGGTAAATGCCCTATTTATAGGCTAAATGGTGGTGGGTGAGTTACATGGTGGTAAGGTGACATGACCTCTGACACGCTAGAGGATATAGGTTGCTGCTTAGGGCATGGGAGACTTATCTAGGACTGTGATGTGACTGCTCCTCGGGAACCGCAGGATCACTTTTCCCATGGTTTCCTGATCTGGTTGACTCTCTTCTTTGAGACGTCGTCCTCTGGCGCTTGACATCTTTGACAGCGCGCATGAGCTTGGGGACGTCAGTTTCCCGCTCGGCTCCTTCTTCGCGCGATTAGACCCGAGTCATATGCCCAACAAAAAGATTTTTGGAACTCGGAGACGAGATAAAGGTGCATAGTGTTCCTCAAGAGTTGATGATATCAAATTTTATACATTTTTATACCCCCATTTTCATGTCATTTATACTTGTCATTAATATATTTTCCCCCTATTTTTTCGATTTTATGTTTGGTTTTGTGTATTTTTAACATTCAGGTATTTACAATGAAAGAGGAGAAACATGATCCAAATCATGTCTAAACACACTTGAAATTGAAGAATGATGATCTGGTGTTGTAAAGGACGATGATACGAATGTGTGGCGCAAACGACGATCGATTCAGAGGTCAAACAATGGAGTTATCAATCAAACAATCTCATTATTACAAAACCCACCACCCAACCGGGCCGACTAGCCGACCAAGAGGGCAGACCAATGAGGCTGACCATGTGGCTTGTATTGAAGGCTGCAACAACCTTTAGTGATGGACCTTTCCTTCAGCTTCCAAAAGTCACTACTACAGCACAAGCCTTTTGTGACATAAAATTCGTCATTAAATGGGACCACAATGCAGGATGCCAACATTGACTATACTATTGGTGACAAACCTTTTGTGACTAATATTTCCGTCTCAATTGCTTGTTGATCCTCTATAAATATAGGGCTAAAGTTCTTTGTTTGACACACTTCCTACACCAGATGATAGCCAAATTTCTCTCTTCCTTACATCCTCCCAGCTTTGTATAAGCCTTGAAACTCTGTCAAAATTGTTGTACAACGTTATTATTCTGAATCTAAAGGTGAATGCTTCATACAACAATGGTTCCAACTCTTGAGATTAGCAGTAATATGTTACATTAGTAAATTACCATAATAAGTTTATTTAACTTCTAGGTGATTTATTGGTATAACTTACTTATCCTATTCTCGTCTCGTTCACATGGCCAGCAACAAGGTTTTGGTAAATTTTCTACTTTTTGTGTTGAATTTTCGCACACTTTTTAAGTGGGATTTGGTTTATACGATTAGTTAGCTCACTTGAGTTAGCTAAGTCATTTCGTATCCTGATATTTATATTTTCGGAGTGGGGTTCGGCGTATACGTTTAGCTAGCTCACTTGAGTTAGCTAAGTGCTCCCACCCTTTCGTCCAAATTACACTTTAGTTCTATTTATTTTTGGAGTGAGGTTAGGTTTATACGATTAGTTAGCTTACTTGAGTTTAATATATCTTTCTGCCCTTCGTCCGTTTTAATGAAGAACTCAAAACTCCGTTGTTTGGAATGGTGGAACCCTCGATAAAATTAAAGATCCCAACTTTTAAAAAACAACTTAACTAACGAATTCTTGATGGATTAACACCTCTTGTGTTCATTTATCTTGTCTCTAAATGGGAGGAGAGACCCTCCATTTACAAAATCGTTGGAACACCGAATCATCAGGAAACAACACTCTGACTCCTTGATCGCCAAACACAAGAACTATTAAGGTAAATTTCATCACAAATCAAAATTAATTTCTATGGTCCATCTTGATTTCAATTTGGGAAGTCAATTGATCACTTTCAATACTTAATAAGACGTGAAAACCATGATTGTGAATTGAAAGTTGATAGAATTTTATGGTGAGAAAATGCATGAATTCAATTTTGATAATTACGATCAGATGTAACTTCGTCTTAAATTTTTTTAGTTAGATTGAATTTATTCGGGATAATTTGAATATCAAGAGGGAAACTAATCCAAATAACTTTTCTCACTAGTGTCTAAATGTCTAAATAAATAAGTTTGTAATACACTAGATCACTAATAATTGAGTAAGGCAACAAAAAAGACTCTAGGGAATATGACTACAATCAGTTTCACTTTCTGGATTATCTTTGCATACGCTCCTAGCGACATAAAATTTTGGCTCTGTTGCCGGTAACTTTTTCTAGTTGTGTGAAAATAATTATTTACTTGTGTTATTTTAATTTATTTTCCTACCTTGCTTTTTCAGGGGCTTTTACTGTTTTATAGGATTGCTTGTATGAATCGACCAAACACCAGATTATACAAACGAAAACTTGAAGAAGTTGTCTACGAGATAATGACAATCCTTTTAAAGTCGAAGATAATGAGACTGACACGCTAAAACACAACACCAAACTGCGACCAAGTGTAATCGCAAAATGGTAATGCAGTATAGTGGAATCAAGTAATACATGTCAACCCAGGGCCTAGATGTACTGCCTACTCCGTGATTATCTATTATCTAGCGAGAAAGTTTAGTGAAAATGAGTTTAAACTAAAGCAGAAAGCAAGCAGTAAATTGTCCGGTTTCTTGAAGCAAGAGAAGAGTCACTCCGGAATGAGTCCCCCTAGCTCCTTAGTTAGGTCCAAGTGGTAATTTTCTTAGGTTGATTTACTATTGATTAAACTGTGGAAGATCAGATAGTAGCTTGGAATATCTTAAACTGACCAAGCCCTCTTAGACAGACTAACCGGCAGACGACAAGTCTTCACCAGGATAGAAAGCTAAGGCAATTAACACAGAACTCCACTACTGGAACCAGATTCCAGTACAAAGCAGTGAATTGACTAACTCTTGTATAATCAATTCACTCCTATCGATTAAAGAAGCTGTAACAACCTAATCAGATTCTATCCATCTCAGGTTGTAGCAGAAATCAAAAGAAGTTGATCAGGATTCAATTGACTCAATAAACTCACTTCAATCGATCATAATCAAACAATATATCAATCCAAAAGTCATTACAATCATGATTCCTAACACATGGAACTAGGGTTCCTCATACCCAAGTGAGAGAAAGTTACTCCATAGAGAAAGAGTAAAAAACAACAATAAGAGGAATCATACTCATAATGATGTATACGATAAGCTATGGGACGATAATCTTCACTCCAAGGACAAAATCCAAGCTTGATTGATGAAACCCATCTCCAGAATTGATCCTAGGATTTGTTCTTCGCACTTTCTCTCTATAGAACTATGTTTTTGCTCCAAAAAGTAGAATCCCCTTATTTTGGCTCAAATCTGCTTCTTTCAACCCAATTCTGGGCAATTTACGGGCAGAAGCACGCTTACTCCCTTGACCGTGCTTTGGCCAAAACGCGCATTTCACTTAGTGCAAATCGGAAGAAACACGGGCAAGTCTGGGTGAAATACTGGCGGTGTTTAACTAAGCACGGTCGTGCTTTTCTCCTGGGCTACCCATGCTTTGGTTTTCTTCAGCACTCTTCATGGTTGGCTCTCGTCAGTAAAAGCACTGGCAAGATGAAAGAAAGCACGGTCGTTCTTTTCTCCTTGCATGTCCGTAGTTCATCTCCAGAATCGCCAAATGATCTCCAACCGACCCGAAACTTGCGCCTAAGCCTTCGTACACCCGCTAGGACCTGAGATATGACAAAATAGCACAACCTAGCATAAAATAGGCCAATGAGCAGCAAAATCGAGCTAAAATGGTTAAGATATAAGGGTGCAAACTTATGCAAATATGACGTTATCAGAGACAAAATTTGAAGACTATAAGGAGGTGAAGGAAAAGGAGACCATCATGGAAGCCCGTCAAATAACATTGGACGATTCACTAAACCAAGTGCATCTGTCACTACCTCCAGTATTACCAAATCACCCATCACGACAACGAACTTCAAACTATGCTATAACACCATCCAGATGGTGCAGGACGCCGGTCAATTTAAAGGAAGGGACGTTGACAAACCCGTCCATCATGTACAAGTCTTTCTGGAAATTTTGTGACTTCGTTCAACACCAAGGAGTCAAAGTAGATGCTATCAGGTTACGACTTTACCCTTTCTCACTTACAGGAAGAGCTAAGTCGTGGCTTGACTCCCAAGCACGAAGAACCTTCATCACCTGGGATGATCAAGCACAAGGTTTCGTGGAAGAATACTTTCCCCCATGGAAGACAGATGAAATCAAAGAAAGAATATCTCACTTTTGCCAGAGAAGTGGAGAAACACTCCATGACATCTGGAGACGATTCTAAGGACTACTTCATTCATGTCCTCACCATGGATACGGACAAGAGAAACTTGTTGACATCTTCGGAAAAGGTCTAGATGATGCCACAACAATCCTCAACAACCAGACATCAGATGGTGATATTACTCAACTAACAGCTGATGTGACCATGATGCACTAAGCTGATATAGCAGCCAAGACAAGAAATTGGTCAAGAAGAACTGCTCCTCGCTAAGTTTCTGTAAATAATGTCTAGGAGTCATCTAAATTTCAGCCAACCTCTCCAAACGAACTCCAATTCTTCAGCCAATGCCCTTACATTGTAGATTGTGAAATGTAGTTTTATCGGATACTTGTCTCTGGCCTTGGTTCTTCCCCTCCTGTCTGAAATGAAGCCCTAAAGTAGCCATCTCCAACACAGTTCCAGACTTGGCCGTTTTCAAACAAAATTCCAGTTTCTGACTAGCAACTTGGAGGCTTTGGGAAATCATCATAACGGCTTCTCCTGGCTGATCCAAAGCTTCCATCGTATAGAGAAACATCTCTAGTTCAGTTCCAAATCCTTGACTTGCATTTCCTTCAGACCATTTGGGAGTATCAAGATTCCAAAGAAGGTCCTGAAACACAAAAAGGACTTGGCCAAAATTCCCTCTTCTTACCCGTGATCAATCCGGCTTCTTGATCGATCCTTTGAGGTTTGTGATTCAAGGGGTTTGGGGTCATATCAAGCCCCCTGTTGAAAAATCTTTTCCCTCAACGTTTGGGCCTTCTTCTCATCGAAAGCCTCACAAAATTGATCCCAAACTGGATCAGAAAAAGGTGGTTCGCACAAAATAGTCACCCAAAAATTTGCAGGTTCCGGCGAAGTCCCCGAAATTGGGGATTTCTTTGCAGCTCCTTCTCGCTTCAATTCAGTGCTTGAAATCAATTCCCCTGACTTCCAGGAATCGATCCCAACCATCCTACAACTTTGATTATGGCCGATCTGATCCCCATCGCGACACCCGTGTTTCCCACCATCGGGAGTTAAATTTCCTAGAATCCGGCGACATGAACCAAGAATCCGGCAACCCCAAATTGAAATTGGATATTTTCACTTCCGGCTTCTCCTCGCCCAATCGATCGATCCTTAAGCTTCCTTGGATGATTCTGAGCTTGTGCACCGTTTCCAATAGCCTCGACTCACACCCAAACGCCACGTCCAATTCACACTGCTTGACGTCGTTGTTCTTCACCGTTTGGCCCGAAATTTGCGAATTGGGGATTTTCGATACGAAGAGATTCGGCTCCAATTGACCCTGGCTACACGTTCCTGGGATCTTGACGAATGTGTCAACGTCTTTGGCTCGACCTGGGCTGGCCCCATCTCTTCCCCCCAATTCACTCTCTCTCTTCCCCTGCCCTTCCGTCGTCTGAAAACAGAGCTGGCGCGTCTCTACATTGGCTGACATCTTTCACGTCGGAGGGCTGTAAGCACAAGCCTCTGACTGTTTAAGCCGACCCCATTACCCTTCGAGCTGTTGGATTTGCTATCGCTCGTGGCTCCATTGGAAGTCAATTGTCGCTGATCAGCTCGGACCTCCACCGGTGACAACGGTGTAGCATGAATTTCCTAGCGTCGATTGTGAAAGTATAGCAATTCGTCCTCCCATGGTGAGTAACACCTCGGTCATACTACAAGGGTCTTCCCAGTAGCACATGGGCGACGTGCATCGGCGCCACATCACAGAGAACACAATCTTTGTATTGCCCAATTTCAAACTCCACCCAAGCTTGTTTTGTCACTTTAACCGCACCATGATCATTAAGCCAGTGGAGGCTGTAGGGTTCGTGGTGTTAGAGCGTGCTCAGCCCGAGCTTCATAACCGTCTTCAATCTCACCATGTTAGTACAACTTCCCCCATCGATCACCATCGAAGCTGTCTTCCCTTGTATTAGACAGCGAGTGTGGAACAGGTTAGCCCGCTACTGAGTTTCACCATTATCCTCAATCGTGATGGATCTTCTGTTTACAAATGCTAGCTTCCCAGGTGGATTCTCAACAATGATCTCTTCATCAAAGTCGTCGTCAGAGGGCATTTGATCAAGCCTCTCCGCCTCCTCTTCAACGTTAGAATAGTACTCATCGTCGCAAAGAACCAGTCTCATCGTGTTTGGGCATTGAAATGATTTGTGCCCCCGACCATGGCATTTGAAGCACTCAAAGCCGCTGGTAGTTTCCCCCAGCTCTTTCGAAAACACCAGAGACATTGCCCTGTCCCGCAGCCTTTGCCATGTTGGGGCGAGTTGGAGCAGTAGCTTCCTGAGAGGGGATTTCCACCGCAGCATTCTGTCGAGAGGTCGTGGATTGGAATCGGCGCCCTTTTCCAGTATTCAATTGTCGTTCGACCTTGATAGCAAGGTGAACTACTTCTTCCAGGTATAAGAATTGGCACAATTCCACTTCATTCCTAATCTCACTGCTGAGGCCGTGAAGGAAGCGTGAAATCGTCACCTCTTGATCCTCTCGCACATCAGCCCAGATTAAGATCAGCTCAAGAGCTGTCTTTCTAGCTCCTGCACTCGCTCGACCAGAGCCTACTCCTGCTCTGTATGTATCGTCCTCGCAGGGGTGCCCTGATTTTCCATTAGCTGTCCAGCAGCTACGTCGGCGGCCTGCGTCTCAAGGGGCGTCGCCGCTATTGGTCCACCTTGTCGTCGTAACATTGTGACTTGTCGAGTAAGAACATCGAATTTAGTATTGATGTCCTTAAAATTTTCTTCTTGCTTGTCCAACTGGTTCTGGATCAGGGCAACAACCTACTCTTGGAAGAACTGTTGCAGTCCGATGTGGATCCGCAGGTGGCTAAGCCTGCTCGGAAGAAAGGTGGAGACCACTATGAGCTGGTCCCACCTCCTGCATCACGACCACCCTGGCCATCCGAGTACTCACTCGCCTGCATCTTGCTGGATGTCTAGGTCGAGCTGACCAATGTTGGTGGTTGCACCCGTCGGGTGCATGGCCACCATCTGAAGCTGTACCTCAAGTGCGATGTGGATCCGCTCTTGGAGGCACCTGTTCCTGCACCCCTCTGAGTATCCACCATGGGCGTCCAGCTACAAGACGGTAAAGAAGCGCTTATGGGGAGGCAACCCCACCACGGTTTTCATTTTTCCTTTTGTTTTGGGTCGGATTGCAAACTGGTTTGGTTTTGGTTTGTTTTCTTTTGTTTTGGATGATGTAATATTGGGCTGACCATTGGACCTAACGTATTGTGTTTGAGTTCTTTTGTTCCCTTTAGCTGTGCCTGTGTCCCCGACTGGTTCTTTCTCCAGTCCGCTTCATTCAGACTGGTCCGCTTCCAGTCTTATGCAGTCCGTGCCCACCGTAACATCGTTCCCCTTATCCTTCCCTCTTCTCCATTGAGGGAAATGTCGAACTTAAGTGTGGGGGGGATGTTTCTCTTCTGACTGCATTAGATCTGTTTGTGTGCTTGGAGCCTAGTCCACTATCCAAATTTTTAAATTTGAGGGCTCCAAGTACGTGTTTCCATGCAAATTGCCTGCTCAGTATGCTTTGAATTGACAGTCTCTACAGTAATGTGCAACCTAGGGAGGTAGTGTATCACTATGGAGGATGTTGAAGTATAAGATTTTTCCTATCTAGCTCTCTGCTGTGCCAGTTGATTTTGTGAATTATTGGAGCTAAGACCATTAAATTCATGTGGTAATGTGGACTCTGTTTGAATTGTGTTATGGACTCGTGTGTCGAACAGGGTGCTCATGTGGCAAATGAAAGGCAGTTGGTCCTCCATGTCGAAATCATCAAAAATCTTAAACATGGGGTAAGCCCAACGTGTGTGGCACCGTTCATTGCACGAAATCGGGTTTTGAAGGAGATTTTAGTGATCCTTAGTGGGGTACTCCAACAAGGTGAAGCTAAGCTGTCTCTAGTACAAGTAAAACTTCCACCCGTTGAACGCTTTGCCTACTTGAGGATGTGTTTTTAAGGGCATAGATAGAGCTTCCGACCCCCCTTAATTTCATTGACCCTCCACACGAGTTGAGGAAAAGGAGTTAAAAGAAGTACTATGGCGAGCGCCAGATGTACAGAAATTGCTCTTGCTCGACTAATAAGGGTCGACCGTGCAAAAGACTGTAGTTGGAACCCCCGCCAAGTGAATAAAAAGAAAAAAAAAGTAAGTAAAATGAAAGTGAAAAAAGGGGTTCCAACGGTGAAATGAAGTGAAAGAGCACCCCGGTACAACGAGTCCTTGGTTGTGAATGGTGTGAGTCCCTTTATCCATGAACTGATTGTCTTACTTCTACTTCTTCTCATGATCCTGGCTTGAGTCTAGTACTCGCATTGAGAGAGATTGGGAACGTCTTAGAAGACCAGTTGACCTCGTAATCTGCTATATGATCTAGGAAATCCTCTACCGACGATCGGGGTTTTGTGTTGCTATAGAGGACAGGAGAGCTCCATTGGTTTGAGTTAGGTTTGCTTGGGGACAAGCAAACGGTTAAGTGTGGGGGGATTTGATGACTCGATATTTTCACATGTTTTCCCCTTTGTTTCTTGATCGTTTAAGCTTGCATTATCTCTTCTTTGTCCTATTTTACGCTAGATTGTGTTCCTTTGATACATTTCAGGTCCTAGCACATAAAGTGAAGCATAGGCGCAAGTTTCAAGTCAATCAGAGATCAATTGGCGATTCAAGAGAAGAAACTCGGTCATGACCTGAAGAAGAATGGATTTCTACCTTACTTTAGGGACAAATAATCATGGAATCTTGTCATTAAAAGAAAGAGGACGAGACTACGAGCTTCTGGGATCAAACGGCGACTGATTCGGAGTCCGGACGAGGGAGAAACGAAGCATTGAATATAGGGGAACAGGTTCGGCAGTAAAAACACGGGCGCGCCTAAATCAAAACACGGCCGTGTTCCTGGACCGTGTTTTTACTGCCGAGACTTGATCCAAGATTGTCCTGCGCTGAATCAAAACACCGGCGGGCAAAACCAAAGCACGGCCGTGCCCTCGACCGTGTTTTGCCCAGGGTCAGCCTTTTTAGGCAGATTTGAGCCAAAGGAGAAGGGGTTCCGAGTTTTGGAGAGACAGAGCGATTCCTAGATAGAGAAAG
Organism: Linum tenue; assembly: GCA_946122785.1. NCBI lineage: Eukaryota > Viridiplantae > Streptophyta > Magnoliopsida > Malpighiales > Linaceae > Linum > Linum tenue. The sequence goes on from CAMGYJ010000006.1 coordinate 29,502,202, forward strand.
TGACGAACCAGAGTTCCCAAGTGCCCTAGCTTGATCTTCATCACCATTGGAGTCCGGCTTGAGCTTGGAGAAGTGCCGATTGACGACCAGGAGCAGAAACTCATCCTTCACAGTATGATTTCCGCATCTGAACATGATTTTGCTTCTCTCATCATGGAGTAGTTTTCCTATTCATCTGGGTATGGAGAACCCTAGATTTGTATGTTAGGTCTGATTGTATGAACCCAAGTACAGATTTTATGATTTGATTATATTCGATTGAGGCTTGAATGATTGAATGACTTGAATCCTGATCAAATTCCCGTTGTTTCTGCTTTAACCTAGAAAGAGAATATCTGCCTAGGTTGATAGAGCACCCTTAATTGAAGGTAGTGAATTGACGACTTTAGTCGAGGAGCCAATTCACTATTCTGTACCGAATTCACTTCGGTAGTGGAGGTTTTGTTCATAGGGCCTCAATCTGTTTACTCTGGTGGAGGTTAGACGCCCGCTAGAGACTCAGATTGAGAGGGTCTGGAGACCTTTAGTCGAGACTTCAGACTGTTTAAGAACCTCCCGCAGTATAACTATCATTAAAACTGAACTTGGTAAATTGCAATCCGGCTTAACTGCAGTCTAGGGGGAATTATATCCGGGTGACCTCTCTCGACTTGAAAACAACCGTTTAACTTGCTTTGTTTGTTTGTTAATTTGGACTTGCACTAAAGTTTCGCCGCTAGATAATAAGAATTCACTGAGTAGTCATCACATCTAGGACCCGGGTTGAAATTAAAACCCAAACCCGCTATACTACGCTTTAGGAAGTGGTTACACTTGGCCATTTTCTAAGTGACAGTAGGAGTGAGTCAGCAGATGTTGCTATTTGTTTCTTCTTCTTTTTCTGTTCGGACAACAGCAGGGCAGGGTCACTTGAGACAGGGCCCTTCGACCTCGTCTAGTGACTTGCTCCGACGCCGCCTTCCTTTGTTATCTCCTTCCTTGTGTCCACTGCGTTGAACCAGGCTATAGATGCCACTTGATGAGCCCAAATTCGGGTCTCAAAGGATCAAAGTTGCGAAGAGGGCTAGCTTGTTCAAGAGTTGGATCTCGTATTAAAACAAAACTCGACCCTAGCTTGGTCAAGCTCTCTCAAACTCAGTTTCGGATGGAAACGAACGGGAACCCTTACACCTGGAAGGATGCACACTCGTTATGAGGAAGCTTTCGATGCAATCGAGGGCGATTCTCGATTGATAAGCAAGGTTCAGCAAGCTTTTGATTGCAACCAAAAACCAATCAAACTCACAAACTCTCAAGTTTGGGAGTTGGAGTAAAATTCATTCAATCGTAGTTTGCTCAACTCATAAGCGCATCAAGCCTTTTATATGAAATTAACTACAATCATTCTAAGCTTAAAAGGAATTAAAACTACTCCTAATTCAACTAGAACAATAACTACTACTACTAATCCTTGTGGCACAAGGATTCCAAGTCTCACAATACAAGGAAATAGACAGCTCAACATAGCAACTTTGACGTCTTGTTCATGGGTCAAACGAACTCCAATTCTTCAGCCAATGCCCTTACGTTGTAGATTGTGAAATGTAGTTTCATGGGGTACTCGTCTCTAGCCTTGGTTCTTCCCCTCCTGTCTAAAATGAAGCCCTAAAGTAGCCATCTCCAACGCAGTTCCAGACTTAGCCGTTTTCACCAGTTTCTGACTAGCAACTTTGAGGCTTTGGGAAATCATCATAACGACTTCTCCTGGCTTATCCAAAGCTTCCATCGTGTAGAGAAACATCTCTACTTCAGTTACAAACCCTTGCCTTGCATTTCCTTCGAACCATTTGGGAGTATCAAGATTCCAAAGAAGGTATCCTGCAACACAAAAAGGACTTAGCCAAAATTCCCTCTTCTTACCCGTGATTAATCCGGCTTCTTGATCGATCCTTTAAGGTTTGTAATTCAAGGGGTTTGGGATCATATCAACTATAGAGAAGGATTTGTTGGCCATTGTGTTCTCCTTCGAAAAATTTCATATATTTAGTGATATCCCATGTAGTGGTCTTAACAGATCATCAGGAACTTCGATACCTTCTATAAAGGAAGATGCTACACCGAGACTCATTCGGTGGATCTTACTACTCCAAGAATTCGACATAGTGATCAAAGACATGAAAGGGGTCACAAATGCAGCTGCTGATCATCTATATCGATTGGAGGATGATGAGTTTGTTATTTCAGATCCGGTGAAAATCAATGATTCCTTCCCGGACGAGCAACTCCTCCAAGTCATCATCAAAGAAGCTGAAGGGCCATGGTTTGCACAAATGAAAAATTACCTAACTGTGGGATGAATTCCCCAACATCTATCATATCAATCGAATAAAAAGTTCTTTGATGACCTCAAACACTATTTTTGGATGTTCCATTCCTATTTAGGATAGGATATATTGAGATAATCAGTTGGTGTGTTCCTATCACCGGGCACCAGATATCATCCATCACTGCCATTCTCGCCAAGTAGGAGGCCACCATAGTGGAAATCGTACATCAAGAAAAGTATTGGAATCAGGATTCTATTGGCCCACTATTTTTTGAGATTGCGATCACTTTGCTAGAAGATGTGATGAAATGCCACAACATATCATTCAACCCATCGAGATCTTTGATGTATGGGGCATTGATTTCATGAGATCATGCCCAACATCTTTGAACTAGCTGTATAGTAAGGGGACTCATATCTGGATGACCTTTTGCATACTTGAGACTAGAACATTTCCTGCTTTTTGTTTAATTTGCTTTTGAAGACCTCGCTACATTTCAACCGCTCAATAATAGAAATTTACGGAGTAGACAGTACACCTAGGCCCTGGGTTGACATTTAGAAATTGAATCCACTATACTGCCTTTCCTAAAACCACCCGACCCTTTTGAAAAAAAAACCCAACCATAACTCGAACCAAAGACCGGTTATTCCGTAGCAACCCAAAATAGTTTTACAAGTCAAAACCGAAAAATCAACAACGACAATGTTTAAGGTTCTCAAGTGAAATTCCCTAAACACTTGGGCGACCTCAATCCAAAGCAACAAAACATAAAACACAATTCTTGAGTTTCCCAGTATACTCATTAAGACATGAAAACACAAACAAGAATAATAAATGGTTCTATCTCGTTACCCCGATCCTTGTGACATCTCCAAGTTTGGCGCGGTTGTCCTCCTCGAGTAACCTCCTCGTGATGAATAATTCATCCTCCCCTCTCTATACCTGGTGAGTGAGAATGTGTCAGTCTCTTTATTACTTCCTAAGGTCTTTGCCCTAAGAAAATCCTTACTAAACACATTATTAGGGTTCCTACCTTGGACGAAAGTCGTTTTCGCTTTCATCCGATCTATACTTTATTCTCAAAACATTCTATCGAAGATCTTTACTCCTTTCTTATCTTATAGAAGTTCTTTACTTCTATCCTTAACTTATGCACCAAACAATAGGGACCACCGCGGTACGTCTTGCTATCTGGTGTCCCGACTCTAGGATGCCAACTACGTTACGTCTCGCCATCCGGTTTCATACCTAAACTCGGCAAAGGCACTACGTTATGTCTTGTCGTCTAGCCCATGCCCAGTCAACTACTGCGTTAGGTCTCGTCGTCCAGTAGTGACCCCAACATATTCAATCAACTGTTGCGTTACGTCTCGTCGTCCAGCAGTGACCCGACCATCTACTACGTCCAGCAGTGGCCCAACCACCCGGGGGTTCCATTACCATCAACCACAAATTACCACCATACATTCATTCATACATAGCACAACACGTGCCTCCACCTTAAGTAGGCGGTAGGATGCCTTACACACATAATCACGCATTACTCAAAAATTAACTAAATATTAACTTGAAACCCTCTTTACACAACACGTGCCTCCGACTAAGATATTACCCTCTTTACACTCACCTCGAAAAGATGACTCCCCGATTCCTTACTTGAAGAACTCCCTCCTTAGCCGAGTGATCTCGGAAAACCTATTAATAAGAAGCTCATTTCCTTAGATGACTTTTCTCGATTAAAAAACCCCTTTTGAATCACTAGAATGTCCTCTTCTAAAAATCAAGTCCTCGAGCCTCCTTCCAAAGATCCCTTAACCTCCTTTAAAATTTTTCTAGAAATAATGCCTTCAAAACCGACTATTTTTCCTAACTAATTTCGTATTGGACAAATTTTCCACCCTACTTAAACCTCCTTAAAACTCTATAATATATTTTCTCCAAGTCTAACATTGGTTTTTGTCTATTGGAAAATTATAAGATCCTTTAAAGAACCTCGACATGATTTTTAATTAATTGAAATCAACATTCGACTAATTCCTCAAAATAGTAATTCATCTTCAAAAATAGATCTCATTCAATTTATAAAATTATTAAACAAAAAAAAACACATGAAGAGGCTTAAAACAATTAAAATAACTAAAATCACATTTTGTAAATTTCCTGCAATTTTAGTGACTACCCAAAATCTATCACTAAAAGCTTGTAAAGTCCGTCGCTAAAACATAGAATAGCATCCTAACGAAAAATCACTAAATTGATCGATCTAAGCCAAAGGGATCCAGTTCCCTTACCTATAGAATGTGCCTAGGTTCAGACTCGACAACCTTGGACGTCGATTTCCTCGTTGATCAATTTTTCGAACCCTCAAACGTCACCACGACCACTATAGTACCAAAAAAAAGATTTTCGGATTAGTCTATCGATAAATCAAGCTTGAAAATCGTGAAAGGATTTGCAATCCTTACCTAGGAATACGAAAGGGATGGGGTCGGGGTCGGGAAATAGGGATATGGTGGGGCTCCTTTTTTTTCTCTCGCTCGCGATGGAAAGCAGTGATCGGGCGGCGGTAGTTATAGATAGGGGGGGGGGAGTTTGCTTTGGAAAAATAAATGGGGGAGTGGGGAGGGTCGCTCAACCCTCATCCCCCATTGATTCATATATATATTTTTATAATAATAATAATAATAATAGTTTAACCTAAATCTAAAATATCTGGGTGTTACATTTCCTCTATGGCTCCATCCTTATAAAAATTTCATCCTCAAAATTGGAACTGTAAGATAGGAACTAGAAGGATGCTACTTGAACTCAAATCAATGGTGTTTAATTGAAACTTCTCAAGCTAGAAATTTCATCCTCAAAATTGGAACTGTAAGATAGGAACTAGAAGGATGCTACTTGAACTCAAATCAATGGTGTTTGATTGAAACTTCTCAAGCTAGGATATAACATTTCCGTCCCCCATATTAAATTTCAACCTCGGAATTTTCATTCATAACTTATTTAATAGGTTTGGTACCGAGTACTAAAACTGAAAGTGCGTCTTTCAAAGGAAACAACCAATTAGCGATCTACGCTGAAAGCAAATACTTTCTCTTCGCAGTCTCCCCATTTGTTCCATGATCACATCAATGTGTTTGCTCATCCCCTCCATCGTCTCTGCGGTCGCCCTCTATCCCTCCCATGGCAAGTACCCTCGAATGTCCCCCTGCTGGAGGCCCCTGGTCTCTGTCCCGATTAGTGCGTTCGAACGTCCAGTGCGTCCTCTCTGGCTCTGGAAGGAGCGGTTTGGCTGGCTGCCAAACTGTGATCTTCCGTGAGTCCTCCCTCCACCACCTTGGACAGACTGCTCAAACTGAGTTCTCCCTTGCCCGCCTCTCTAGGGGCACTCCCTGCCGAAATGCCCAGGCTCGTTACATTAATAGCAGACCCTGGGGGCTGCTTACACTCCCCCGAGTAATCCCGACTACACTGGTTGCAGAGACCTTTGTTGCTGAAAGTTTGACCAGGCCGGACCGAGCCGGTCCGACTCTGAGTACCCCCAAAGCAACAGTACCACTCGGCCTCCTCCTGAACTGACTAGGCTGGCCGAACCACTCTGGCATGCTGCTTTCCTTCCTCTAGATTCCCTCTCGATGTAGCCCTTCTTCATGCACAACTGTGTTAGCCCTTTCTATCCGATGGGCCACCTGATAAATTTCCTCCCCGTTGTTCCACTTCAGCATACTTAACTACTTCCTAAGGGCAGGCTTCAGACTCTCTAAATAGTGGACACGTTGGGCCGCCTCCCCTTGAAATTGGGGTCCTCCGTAGGGCAGTAGCTTCTCGAACCGCGAAGTATACTTGATAAACCGTTACTTGTACATGTTATTTCCCACTAATCTTGAACCATTTGAGAGTTTATTCTGGTGTTTTGAGCCGCTTTCACGCTAGTTTGTGCTTTTATGTCATATTTCAGGATCTGGAGCGGAAAGGAAGACTTGGAGGCGAGTTCAGATAAAAAACACCAAGGAACCGGAAGGAGGAGTGTAAGGGCCGAATTCCCTGGTCTGGTCAGTAAAAACCCGGTCGGGGAAAAGGGCCTAGCGACCAGGGAAGCATTCTAGGGAAGTTCCCCGGCCTGGACCCCCAGTTCCCCGGCCGGGGAATTCCATATGGAGATCAGGTTTTTACCCTTTAAGGTTGCGCATCATTTTGAAGAAACCTGACCAGGTAATTAGTCCGGGTTTCGGGTGTCAGAGCTGTTTAAAGCCAATTTTGTGTTTTTGGTTGGGCATCCGTGTTTTGAGAGCTAAACCAGAGTTTTAGAGAGAGAAAGTGACGAAACCACTCCCCATGGTGACCTAGATTGAGATTCAACGCCATTAGAGCTCGATTGAAGCCTGGAGAAGCACCAATTGACAACCAAAAGCGGACTATCATTCTCGACAAGATGATTTCTGCATCTTAAGCTGATTTATCTTCTCTCTGTATGGAGTAAACTCCCTCTCTCATCTGTGTATGAAGAACCCTAGATTTGTATGTTAGGTTCGATTGTATGAACCCAAGTACGTGATCTTTTGACATTGATTATATTCAATTGAGGCATGATTTCTGAATTGCACCCTTAATTGAAGGTGGTGAATTGACTACTTTAGTCGAGTAGTCAATTCACTGCTCTGTACTGGATTTACTCCGGTAGGAGGTTTTGCACATTAGGGCCTCAGTTTGTTTACTCCGGTGGAGTTTAGTCGTCCGTCGCGTATTCAGATTGAGAGGGTCTGAAGACCTTTTGTCGAGACTTCGGACTGATTAAGAACCTTCTGCAATGTAACTGTCATTGAATCTAGACTTGGTGAATCACAATTCGGCTTAATTGCAATCTAGGGAGAATCATATCCGGGTGACCTCAAGAACCGTCATCGTAGATCATGATCTAAGAATTGGGTGCTTGTCAACAGATCATGCGCGATAAAGTGAGCTGGGAAATGGGCTTATGATCTGGTGGAAAATTAATTCTCTTTTTATCCATCTGCAAAGACCTCGAGTGGGCAAGGTCCGTTTTAGCAGGGTCACTAGCTTTTGGTGAGGACGCTGATGGCGAGTGCCAAATATGGCTGGTGGGGTTTTGTTTGTTAGTTTGGAGAAAGAAAGATATAAAAAGAATAAGAAGACGAGGATAAATCAATCTTTATATAATTGGGCTCTAAATTCATCATGCCAGAGCGAACAAATTAATTAAGGGGTTGTTTGGATGGATAATTGAAAAACGAGATAATTTGGTCAATTGTTTCATTTTACAAAACAAATTCATTTAAAATGAGTCAATTCTAATTATCTGCTCCCACCACAGATAATGGTAATCCCCTCAAAACGAGTCCATTTGAAATTCCTCATTTAGAATTGCTTCATCTAAATTTTGTGCTGCCAAACTGATCAATTTAACCATATCATCTCAAAACGAATCAATTGGATCAAATTGATCCGTTAAAATTTCTCATCCAAACGACCCCTAACTCAAATAATTAATTTAAATTTTCTGGGGGCTTCAAATAAGCTATTTGGACCCAAATTCATTACAAATCTCTCATGTTATGCCAAAACGTTTGCCATGATTTCCAATCCCGCTAAATTCTTGTGCAGAACTCAATAGCTAATTTAAATTTTCTGGGGGCTTCAAATAAGCTATTTGGACCCAAATTCATTACAAATCTCTCATGCTAAGCCAAAAAGTTTTCCATGATTTCGAATCCCACTAAATTCCTGTGCTTTCGCTGAGGGTTACTTTCACGTAAACTACAATCAGTCCACTCAAATCTGTGTCGATCTAAGAACAAATATAAATGCCAAGTATTATGAGCCATATTTGTTCGTGGCTAGTGACGAAGGAGTCACGACGACGGTGACCCATCAACCAATATATGTGAATCCCTCTCCATTCGTGTATTATTTTCTGTTTTTTTGTTTTGTTTTTCTTTTTTGGTTATGATATCACATGCAAGAAAATTTGATCAACGGATTGGCTTCAACAGACTAAAAAAATATGAATGTCAAATGATCATGAAGGAGAGAAGTTTGATCCAATTTTATATAAAGCCTAACACATGGGCCAACCCCATTTTATATAACTCTGAATTTGAACTTTTGGATGAGTATAATAAGTGGATGACAATATATGTAAGGCGCAATAACGACTATGATGAAATCTAGTGAATCTTAAGGCCGATAGAGCATTATTTTGTGTTGACAAGCTAGCTAGCTTATCGGCTATTGTCTGGCCTACTAGGATCCCCATTACAGATATTTGCAATCCTTTATATATCCATCCTTATCTTCTACATTGACTATAATGGTTGAGGCTATCATAAGTATGATATATATATATATATATATATATATATATATATATATATATATATATATATATATATATATATATATATATATATATATATAGTGATCACATTATACCATTTAGTGACTTCCATTATTAAATTTAGAAATTAATTGAAGATTAAAATTTATATTATAGTTTAATCTTTGCGTACACCTGCGGTGACATGCAAGGCACCGTAACTTGCACAATCCAATCGACTTATATGCTTTTTCAGTCGACCAGTTACACCATTGTGGTCACTCTGATAGAATATACAGTCAACCATTAACATATAATGGGTGACCGTTTTAGTTAGTCATTACCAAATTGGTCTACCACAACAAAAAATTGGTCGACCATTTTGAGGCAGTCATAAAATAAATGGTTAACCATAAAAAAAAGTGGTCGACCACTTCAGTGTAGTCATTCCCGAAATGGTCATTACAATATCTACAATGAGGCCGACCTTTTTCAGTAAGAGGTCGACCATATAGAAGAAGAGTCGACAACATATTTGAGGTTGGCCGCTTACAGTAAAAGATCAACCGTTTGCACTAAAATAAGCCTACGACCTTTGAATTTTGTGCTTATGTCTGTCGATGTCTGTACTTTATTTGATTTACGAAATTACGGTTAAGCCAACAAATTTAATCCACAAATCATAATATCAAGAAATCATCACTTCTTAACAGCTTAATCACTAACATCAAATAAAATAAAACACACCTCACAATAGTTCACATATACGTAAAATCGAAAACCACAATGGCTTAATATCAATCCACGATCATAGTTGCTTTAAACAAAATCATCTTTAAGACCACTCATCTGCATTTTCCTAATCGGTATTACGATCATTATGGTAGTCGGATGTGGTGGGACGCATGTATCTTCCACTAAAAGATCAAAATTCTTCCCGCATCTTTGTCACACTCACCTCTAGTGTGCTCACACTAACATGTAGTGTGCTCATCTGGCTGAACATCTGCCCCACGTAATCATTCGTGTCATTGTTGTTGTTCCATATAGCATCGAGAGTGACTGGTAGAGTTCAACCCTCTGGTTGCGCCATTGGCTCGTCTCTGGGCTCATCATCATCCTGGACTAATTATTAGGATTGTATGTTTGAACATACACACCATCATTCATCTGAAATCCCATCTTCTTCAGGGATGTAATTGTATAAAACTCCTTCCTTGTAACTCTTAAACCAACCGCACCACTTAAATCCACACCAAAATGCTTAAATAGCAAAGTCGGGATAATCCCATAGGGAAGAATCCTATTTGAACTCTCTGCAACAACAAGCATATGTTTAAAGATCAAATATGGAAAGTTAACCTGCTCCTGTAAAAGTAGGTTGGTGAGGAGCTCCATGTCAAAGTACGTGACAGCCTCCCGATGTCCACCCTTTGGAAGAATGTTGAAGGAGAGCATGTGGCGAAGAACCCTGGCTGTAACTGTCATCTGTCGAATAGTTGGCCTACTGCGATCATTAGCATCTTCCTCTTCTGCAAGACCACATACAATCTGTATTTGTTTGGCTCTTGAGAAATGAGTTTCATTCCAAGCATTGAAAGCATTGATTCTCTTCCCCATGTTTGGAGTCTCCAGTACTTCTGCCAATACCTATTTAGTGATACTCATCTCTACCACATTCACATAGCTTTTAAAAGAATGAATAGATCCATTTTGGGAATGGTAATAGACGATGTTGTTGTAGAAGTATTGTACCATTTTTGGGTTTTATGGTACATTTAGAGATATGACCTTTAGCCACTTTTGCTCCACAAACGCTGCAAGGAATCCGCAATCTTCAAAATGAGTATAAGCATCAGGAGTAAATGGCCTTCTAGGAGCCACCCTACGGTTGTGCATTTTCTTCTCTTTATATTTGTCGCTTTGTTTTATGATCTGAAACAAAGTTGGATTAAACGGTTCCCATTCAGAATTTGAGGTGCCCGCTTTGTCTGACTTTCTTTTCTTCTTTCCTAGAAACATCTTGAGATCAAACAAATGATAATACACATTAGCCAAACCACAATAATAACATTCGACCTCAATGGAGATAGGTCGATTTATTTATGCAAGGAGAAGCAAAGAAAAATGTAAAACTAATGGAATTTGTTAAAGGAGACGACACCAAATAGACTTGGTAGACCTAGTAAAAATAAGGTCGACCGATTCTGACGAACAACAGCAAGAACCCCTACTTTTCCAGATTTAAGGGGGATTAAAACCAATCGTTCAATGCTCAAAATGACCAAAAACCAAACAGACATGGTCGACCATGTGAGAATAAGGTCGACTGATTCTGACGCCACGGAACAACCAATCAACGAAACTGTAGTTTTCGAAATCAAACAGAGTCATCCGACCACACACGAACAAGGTCGACCGATTCTGGAAAACAGTACACGGAACCCTAATTTTATAGATTTAAAACTATTTGATAAGAAACCAAACAGAGTCGGTCGACCATAGATGAAGAAGGTCGACCAAGGCAAGGCTGCAGTCGTACAATTCTGGTGAACCACAACTAAAATCTAAATTTTACATATTCGGGGGTTTGGTGAAACATATCTATTCTAACATTAACGATGAAACACCAACCAAAATGAAAAGAACATATGAGAAACATACCTTCTTCTTCTTATGAGTAGCTATGAATCAAGTAGGTTGGAGGGATTTGGATTTGTTCTATGGTATTTTAGTGGTAGAACGAGAAAAGAATGGGGGTGAAAAGAAAAAAGTGAAAAGGAGGTGTCAAGAAACGGTCGACGTTGTACCTTTCGGTTGACCTCTTGATCCATCAAGCCAACTGATTCCTCTATTCTTGTAAATTTCAACTATTGCTTAAATAACAGATGCTATATTATTAAGAGTTTAAAAATAAATAATGCAAAAATTAGCTTAACAGTCATATGTAAAATAAAAATTTCCTAAAATATAATACAAGAAAATCATGATATTTTTTGGACTTTTTTGGGACACTTATGGAGAAAATGACTATATTTCCCATTTATAACGTGCTAACTTGAATGTTTATTTTGTCTTCCCAATTTTTTGTCTTCTCATTTGAAAAGGATGCTAGAGGGTTTGCATGTCCAGTGGTATCCACTCTCTCCCTCGATAACTCAATTGCCCATTAAATAAGGTTATCCAAATTCGTGGAAACATGATTAAAATCCGCTTCACTACCTCATGCGATGTCATACAAACACTTACACTTTAGTGACAATCCACCATGTCTTATCAGTTGACCAACTTTCTCTGCCATATCACCCCCATCTCCAGGACTCTGAGATAGTGTCTTTGCATTTTGGGTTCATTAAAGCTTGAACCATGAGGAGGGTATTGCTGTAAATCCATTTTTTATGACTTTGAGCATATGTATGCATGAAAACCCCTTAGATTCAAACAATGCACACTCACATTTTAGATGTTGATTGGTCGTAGTAAATGTTAACCTCCTTCTCCGATTTGAGTCCATGTAGTTCTTCAGAATGTATGTCTGTGTCCCATCTGCTTCAGTTCTTGTCTCCGCTAACACATAAGAAGCTTCGTTCTCTACTTCATACTTGAAGATATCAAATGTACAATGTGTAGATACTTTCAGCTAGCATTTTCCATATATGAAGGGCATGCTTGCAAACCAACCTCGTGTGTATAGAATAATAATCATCGTGCACCTCTGTGTAATGCATCCCCTCCAGTGCTTCATCAATCCCCTGAACAAAATGTTGCAAGTTGTATTAAGTTCCTACATACCCATTTATCCAATGGTTACATGACTCACATCGCGATGTTGATTGGAGTCCACCAAAATAAATCTCCTTCAAGTATGCCTCTAGCCATAGTGATTTGTCAGCATACAATCCTACAACCACTTATTTCCAGAGAACCATGTTTTATAATTAGATGCTCCTCGCGACTCTCAAACTTCTTAGTTGATATACCTGCTTCCGCCAACCAAGTGAATGAGCTAAGAAACTCTCTATTATGAACAGTTTTTGTCTCATTTGTCTCAATATGCCAAATACACAATCGATGAGGCACTCCAACCAATACAATAGCAATTGCTCCACGCATAGACTTCCATCTGTCAGTGATCAGTGAAGTCGGCATCTATATAGTTCATACACTCCAGGAAAGTATTAAACAACCAAATGTAGTTAAGGATTGTCTCGTTTTCCAACTTGTGAAAATCATATATGTTAAGGTGGTGGTGATTTATACCAATCATCATAACAAATGGCCAATTGTACTGGTTGGCACTTGTAGCATGCACCAAACGCCAAGACATCCACAAAAAATGGTAATCTGCTCTAGATGTGGAGTCCAACCAAAAGAGATTTCTTAATTCACCTTCATCGTTGACTGTGTACTTGACAAAGCTTCCTAAATCAGAAGTATGTTTACTTTTCTAGTAACCCAATGTTTGGTTTACATCTCCATTTAGTTCTTCATCATCTTTTTGGGATTTTGAACAGCGTTATACAAATCTTTTGGAGTGTACCCCAGATTCTCATATCCTCCAACTATATTCTTCATGAACTGTACAATTGATCGTGATCCGGTGCGCGATCGAGCTTTAAATTTATAAAATCGAATCACACTCTCTAATCAATCCTAACTAAGTTTAGTATAATCTAGCTAGGGTTGTAGTAAAGTGGTTTGGTCGTATTCCTAGGGATCTTTAAGTGTATAATTACTTCTCTACGAACTACTAACTAATCGGGATGGAAGTTTGGTGAGGAGGTTTTAGCTAATTTATCATACTCCTAACGCAAAATAAACAACAAACCAAGTGGTTGGAAAGATGCTAGAAATGATATGGTTTCCTAGGGCCGAATCCTGCTAGCTAAATTTGTAAAGTAGGGTTAATCGAATGTGGTGAGTGATCTCTTTCCCGGGGGCTTTCATGGTTATCCACACGCCTCCAAGTACGCCTCCCCTAAATCCATGTTCCAGTCGCCTCAATCTAGGCTATCGTATCTGGGGCATTAAGTTTATGACTCATTTCAATGGGCACTATCCACCGTCCATGCTGAGTTTTCATCTTGGGTTTCATCTAGGAAGGCTACCAAGAGCAGGTGTTCGGTCGGCTCGACCACTATAGGCCCCCATTCACACATCTAACCTAAAGGCGCCAGATGGCGTATACCCGTCTAACCGTAGAACTGCATACCAAGCGCGGTAGCATAAAGTAGGCTAAGAGGGAAGGTTAGGAGGACTTACCCAACCATCATCATTTAGGAAAGAGTGGCATTAAAATCAACTAGACAAACACATTCATTCAAGAACCAAACATTCACAACCTATAACTAGGGTTCATCTACCCTAAACAACCACTAGAGATTCAAGTAATTAGAGTGAAGAAGAAAATATAAACTAGGAAAGGGGAATTATAGAATCAAGCTTCTTCTCCTTGCTTGCACCTTCTTCTTGTTCCTTGGGTTGAATGGATCTTCATTGAAGCTCTCCCAAGGTGTTTCTCTCTCTAAAGCACTCCGAAACCCTAATTTTCTCAACCCAAGGCGGCTCTCCTTTGTCAAGTGCAGAAAATGGAGTATTCATAGGCAGATGGTTTTGGTCACGGCCTCGAGGGCGTGACCTGATGGTCACGGCAGTGACCCGGCCATGACCTTGTCGTGATCAGCTGGAATGTCGCCGAACTTTGTGTCCCAAGCGCAATCATTTTCGCAGTCAAAATACGCGTTGCCTCGCGATTCGATTGGGGAAACTTTAAGTCTTCTTCTTGGCCGCCTTTTGATGTTTGCGTACACTGTTCATGACCCCAATCTACAGCCCGCGAACATGGTCACGACCTAGTGGTCACGTCTGTGACATGTTTCCTTGACCTGTGCCTTTCCTCTCCTTCTTGCTCCTATGCTTCCCAATCATGCCCGGATGAACTCCAATTGATTCCCGATCTACCAAACCTGGATAAAAGACCTGGAATTTCATCACAAAAACTTGGGAAAACATAATATATGACAAAGTGTGGTCGATTCCCCTATGAAAACCTCCATATCAAGAACACCTATGCCAAAATTCATGTTTTACAAATAGGAACGAGAAATGGGCATAAATAACTTGATATATGGCCTAGATGCGATGAATTAGCATGCAAATGCCTTGAGAATAGGGGGGCTAAATAACACCTATTTTAGGTGTTATCAAACTCCCCCATACTTAAGCGTTTGCTTGACCCCAAGCAAACATACTCAAACCTAATGCAACATGATAGACAAATCAATGAGGTATGCATTCTAGTTCTTCATTGCATAGATAAGAGTATATGGGGATGAATGAACGCTACTACCTTCCTACTGTGAAAGCAAAAACTCTCGTATGAGGACCATATCTACAACCTTAGGCTGATCATTAAAAATGTGCCCCGGGTGATTCCCAGACAACAAACATCTACTAGAACTATTGGAGGTGCTTTTAATTTTTCTTTCTTTTGATGTAGATGTTGTCATTTTTCAGTCTCCTTTTTCTTCGTTCATGCACATTGCACCAAACCTTTGCAAAAAAAAAAAAAAATTGATTGCATAATAGCATCTCTCCCTCATGACGAAGAGCGGATCATAGCCTTCCCTTTCAAGGTCACATGTGGGGAAATTTATGGTCGGATTCGTCTTAGCTCGAGCACCACGTCTCAGCCTGGACTCCACATTGGGTTGCCACACATGTCAGGTACAAACGAGAGCTATGATGTCTCATGAATCGCTAAAAGGCACCTTTGGTCCTTAGCATACGATTATGTGAGGATGAGAGGTGTTTGGCGGATGGTAATTAGTAAGAGATGATTGGGACGGAATAAATCTACTCGAACCCCAAACACATCCTCGACAGGCACTCTGAGCCAAGAGAACAATCCTTTGAGGGATTATCTCAATTCTTTGCCCAGTTGCCACTCACGTGAGAGCCTCCTTTCCTTTTCTTAAGCACAAATTGTAAAAGTTCCTAGTCACATAAAGAAGAGAATCCCGCACACAATGCCTTCCTAAGGGAGCAAACATTATCGACCCACAAAAGAGGAAGAAAGTAGTAGAATCTCTCACGTACCGATACTCAAACCATGCAACTATCACCTAAGATGCACAACACATCAATCATATAACAAATCAAAGTATATTGAGTAAGGAGAATGCAAAAGGGGCCAACTTAGAGGCCTCAAATTTGAAAATATTTGGGCATGCATACAATGCTCCAATTGGTTAAATTATGCTAAATCATCGTCCACAATTACTCTAAAAGTACACTCTCTCGTGCTCAAGCTTTAAATATTCATGGGGTAAGAAGAGAGTAATCAATAACGACATTCCACACAAGCATTCATGCATAAACTCTCGTATGAGGACCATATCTACTACCTTAAGCTGATCATTAAAAATGTGCCCCAGGTGATTCTCGAACAACAAACAACTACTAGAACTATTGGAGGTGCTGTTAGTTTTTCTTTCTTTTTATGTAGGTGTTGTCATTTTTCGGTCTCTTTTTTCTTCGTTCATGCATATTGCACCGAACCTTTGCAAAAAAAAAAAAAAATGATTGCATAATAGCATCTCTCCCTCAAGACCAAGAGCGGATGAATCATGGCCTTACATTTCAAGGTCACATGTGGGGAAATTGATGGTCGGATTCGTCTTAGCTCGAGCACCACATCTCAGCCTGGACTCCACATTGGGTTGACACACATGTCAGGTACAAACGAGAGCTATGATGTCTCATGAATCGCTAAAAGCTACATTTGGTCCTTAGCATACGATTCCTTGAGGAGGGGAGGTGTTTGGGGGATGGTAATTAGTAAATGATGATTGGAACAGAATAAATCTAATCGAACCCCAAACACATCCTCGACGGGCACTCTGAGCCAAGAGAACAATCCTTTGAGGGATTATCTCAATTCTTTGCCCGGTTGCCACTCACGTGAGAGCCTCCTTTCCTTTTCTTAAGCACAAATTGTAAAAGTTCCTAGTAACATAAAGAAGAGAATCCCGCACACAATGCCTTCCTAAGGGAGCAAACATTCTCGACCCACAAAAGAGGATGAAAATAGTAGAATCTCTCACGTACCGATACTCAAACCATGCACCTTTCACCTAAGATGCACAACACATCAATCATCTAACAAATCAAAGTATATTGAGTAAGGAGAATGAAAAAGGGGCCAACTTGGAGCCCTCATATTTGAAAATATTTGGGCATGCATACAATGATCCAATTGGTTAAATTATGCTAAATCATCGTCCACAATTACTCTAAAAGTACACTCTCTCGTGATCAAGCTTTAAACATTCATGGGGTAAGAAGAGAGTAATCAATAACAACATTCTACACAATCATTCATGCATAAATCCCCCCCCCCCCCCACACACATAAGTAACACATTGTCCTTAATATTAGAAAGGTAAAAGGATAGGGGAACAAAATTACCAAAATGCTTTGTCGAAGTGATTGTGGGATCGAAGGATAGGGTAGGTCAGTTTTGTCTTTGAGAAACATCCACGAAAATGGAGCTAAAAAAAGATTAACCACATCCATAAGAAGTGAAATTAAACAACAAGTACTAATTATATAAATAAGAAGTTTTAAAAAGTACTTAAAATAAAAAGCACACACATACTACTAAAAATCCTACAAATTTTATTATTCAAACCAAAAGAGAAGATGAGAAAAAGGTGTAGAGAAATGTCCCTCGGTACCATCCATTCCATAGGAGGCTCACTCTCCATCGTTGTCCTTGTCGGATGCCTTGGAGTTATCATCATATGTGAGCTCGAGGTAGTCCATGATCCTCCTCAGCCTCCTCATCTGGCGGTTGTCGTTGGCGAGGATGAGGTCATTTTGTCGTCCGATGTTGGCCAACCTCACCTCAAAAGCATCCATCCCGTCGGTGAGTCCTGCATGAGAAGGCCCGGCATCATCACGAGGTGGAGGTAGAGGAGGAATCGCCTGGTCGTCCTCCTACGCCTCATCATCATCATCACGCTTATCAACTAGCATTTTAAGAGCGATGAAACCCATCTTGTAAAGAGCCTTGGAGGATAAGGGTGTGGTAGTAGATGTCGCGTGGCACTGAAAGTACCGGACTGCCACATCAAAACGTCTCGCCAAGCGGGTGACATACACACCACCATGGACCCTACCACACTTGTCTGTAGCCACCTGGGCAAACAAATGAATGACAGCCCATCCCAAGTAGATCGACAGTTGCTCGTGAAGTTGGTGGAGCATGTAGAGGTCTTTGGTGGACACAAAACCTCCACTCTCATTCTTGCCCGTCAGGGAGTAGCCAATGAGGGCGTGACAGATGCCCATCACCGGGGTTAGTTGAGTCCTCTTTGCATACTTCGCTGTCCACCTGGTGGTGATAGTTGCCTTAGAGAGGTTTTCCTTCCAAGATTGAAGAAGTTCCTCTTGATTGACATCTCCTTCCCTCCTCATATCGCGGTAGGCTTGTGTCCTAGTGAACGCATCAGAGTAAATGCCAAGTGCCACACTGAAGGATGTGACATTCATACTCCTTTCGATACCTCCAAGTCTGAAAGTTATCGTGCC
This sequence comes from Linum tenue, assembly GCA_946122785.1. NCBI lineage: Eukaryota > Viridiplantae > Streptophyta > Magnoliopsida > Malpighiales > Linaceae > Linum > Linum tenue. Next base: position 29,520,439 of record CAMGYJ010000006.1, read on the forward strand.
CTCCTCATCGAAGTCGAAATCATGGTTGGTCTCATGTAGGAACTTGAAAGTCACCAAGAACTCCACCGTTAGCTCCTTATGGATGGTCTCCCTCATGGAGAGCAATGTCGAACATTCGCCGGTGCTCATGAGCTCTCGGACTTCCTCCCCGTATCCAGTGGCGCGAATTCTCCTCAAAGACAGGTGTCGTTGATCCCCAAGATCCTTTCCTATCATCTTTCTCACCATCTCGATCATGTTCCTTGTTATATTAAGATCCACGAATGCGAGGTGGTGTTGAGGATTCCGAGGAGGCATCTTTCAAAAAAGACATTGAAATGACAATAGAAGTGGCACATGAGTCCACTACCTTGTTAGGAACTTACAATGTGAACAATTCCCCAACACTTGTACTTCAAACAAAAACTCCACTATATGTAAACAACCATTTCAACAAAATCCAGAAGACATGCTTCATGGGGTTTTGGCAACATTAGATGAGGAGGGATTTGTTTTCGGTGGTGGTGAGAGAAGAGTGAGTTTTGAGAGTTGTTTTGAAGAAAAGAGGGAGAAAGAGTCTGAAAAGTCGAACTTAAGTTCCCAGATCGATGGTTACGGCCTCGTCACGACTGTGACCATACCGTGATCGTTCAGGGGAAATGCACAGGTCGATGGTCATGTCTAGGTCATGGGCCTTGATGGCTCTCAGCAAATAAATTGATTAATTAGGTCACGGCTGCGTCACGTCCGTGATTATACCGTGACCTGCACATTTTCACCACACTTGACTCTATAGCCACCCTTAACCCAAAAAATTGATTTCCTATCCTATCATTTGGGGTTAAGTATGACTCCTAGGACATTCCAAATACCTCTAATCTCACCATACACAAGCAAAAACAAAAAATAAACTAAAATTTAAGGAAAAAGAAATGCAAACCAATGTTGGGTTGCCTCCCAACTAGCGTGTCTTTTAGGTCGTTTCACCGGACCGTTGTCTTCAATTATTCAGTCCAGCTCAAGACCTCCTTGAAGTTGAGGTTTTCATTGGTTAAGTGGAATCTCAAGTCTCGATCGGTCTCCCAATAATTCGGTGAAGGTTAATGTAGATAAGAACGCTTAAGACACCTCCAATGAAACCTCTCTTCAAATCTTCTTTACTTCTCTTTGCCTCGAACCAAATCAAGCATCTTCGAAGGGTCATCACCAGATCCACCAAGAGGGATTAGTAATGTCACGACCTCGTCTTGGCAAAGAGAATTCACAAAATAATCCTTCTCTAAAAGTGTATCAAGGTTGGGTGAAAATCTTGAGGAGTACGCGCAACTCGTGGAAGCTTCATCCACTTCGACCTTGTCCATTGGTTGGAAGCCAAATGTGTCTTTAACCTCCTCTCTTTCTTGTTCATTCATTTCTTCCCCACATTGAATATCAAGCTCGTTCTCTTCTGTAAGTTCGTCTTCCACCACATTTAGGCTCTCTTGTAAATCCACTCTTTGTTGATCGGGATCTATGATGTGTCTCCAAGCAAGTTCTTCACTCGATTGATCTTCTAAGTCCTCTTGCTCGCCCATTGTGGAGACTTCTGTTGGGAGAAAAAGCTTCTCATAAGCAAGTAATTTATATTGTGTGCATCTAACACTTTAATTGAGTGTGCAGGAAAGAACTCTTCTCATTTACAGGTTTTATGAAATTGGAATGAAGTAGTATGACAACACATCATAAGCAACTCAGTACAGCAACTTCGTAACCCTACCGGTCAAGCTTCGAGTGGAAACCTATGGAGCAAGTTGGACAAGCAGAAAGTTCCTTTCTAGAAGCAAATTATTTGAGTGCCAGCGGCTAGCCTCCTTACTGTACAGAAACTTGGTGCAAAAGCTAAGGAGTTCCGTGATCCGAGTGTGACAGCTGGAATTGCACAATCAACTGCAGATCAGAACCTTGAGATTTGAGCAGAAAGGGAAATGTTGCAACTTACCATTTCAGGGCTGATTCGCGACCACAACAACAAGGCAAGTTAATTCCAATGCAACGGCCAGAAACTTGATTATAAAAAGGAGACCTGGAATAGCTATAGAGCAGACTTTTCGGGTGAATCAAAATCAGAGTGCTAAGGTGTGTGAGCAAGATTTTGAGTGAAAATTCGGCACAGGAGTCGGGGAGATTTCTGGGTATAGGTATTGGGCAATACCAAGGTTCTATCAGCTGGGTAGTTGATAGGTTAATTTTGTCGATTCAGCGGGGAGCTATTCGACTGGGTATTTGAGAGACTGTGTAACTTTGCAAGCTTCAGCGAAAAACATCATAGTGGAACGCCAGAGATCGCAAACTGCGAATCACTGGCCGTGGACTAGTCAGTGTTAGGATCATTAATCGCCTAACACTGGAAACCACGTAAAAAAACCTCGTGTTCTGCATTACTTCTATTACTCTGTTTTTGTTTTGCAGTTCTGTTTTTTTTTTTTATTCAAAGAGTTCTTCTATCAAGTGACACAGGCAAGCATTTGATCGAAAATAAGAAAAGAGGAAGCTGCTGCAGTGTTAGTGAAACGCACAGTTTCACTTGTGTAAGTAAGCTTGTGAGGTGAGTCGTTTTATTAATACGGGAGCAAATAATTTGGAGTGGGCTTAGTATATTCAAAGGAAACCTAGATGGGCTTAAGGGTTACAGCCCATTAGAGTTACAGAAGGTTTCCTTTTGGGAAAAACATTAAGAGGTCTAAGCTAGGAAGCATTCTTCGATCAAATCATCACTTTCTTCCTGCTTTCTCACTTGTTCTTGGCGAAGAGGAGGTTTGGTTTGTTGCATGTATTTAAATCACCAGATTAAGCAAGAAACGTGCAAAATTGTCTCGCGCTCGACCAACCAACACGTGGTATTAGAGCCCGGCTCCGTCGAATAAGGTTTAACAACTTCCGGAGAAGCGAAATGGTGTCGATGTCGGCAAACAACGCTGATCTCTTTCTCGGTGATGAATTCTTGTTAAATCGGCCTCCGCGATTTGGAAGAGTTCATTATGGGTACTGGAAGGACAGGATGAGAGTCTTCTTTCTCTCGTATGATCCAGAACTCTGGATTATCATAGAAGAAGGACCATACGAGGTGAAGACAAAAAGAGAGAACGGAACAGACGATGACAAACGCAAAATTCAGCAGAATTCACGGGCAACCAATATCATGTATTGCGCCTTAGGACAAGAAGAGTATCATCATATTCATGGATGCAAGACAGCGAAAGAGATTGGGGATAAACTCCAAATTACTTATGAAGCCATGGAAGAGTCTAAGAATTTGGTTGAGATGGAACTCGACAACTTGAGTGAGTCTGGCATCACTTGCGAAGAAGTGTTAAGAAAAGAAGCCAGTAATGTGCAAAGTTGCTTTGCCTTGAAGGAAGTTGCAGAAGTAGTGAATGGAGGTTTTGAGCATATGAACGATGAAGAATTGGTTATGATCGGTGAACATATCAACAACCTACTTAGCCGAAGAAAGGAACAAAGAAGGTACTTGGTAAACAGAAGCAAAGCAATAGAATCTGAATTTCAAGATCAAGAACTTTCAAAGGCAAAAGCGGTCACTTGGAGCTGTTGTGAGACTGAAATTGAAGAAGAGGATGAAGTTGAACATAAGGCGTATATGGCAATTGCCCTCACCAAAGAGGAACCTGAGAAGAAATTCTCCAAGAAGGTTCATCGAGGTTCAAGTGAGGTAAATGATTCTGAACGCTCTGACTTTGAATACTATAGTGAGGATCAAGACATGACTAGGACTATAATTGAAATCCAGGAGGAGTTTCGAAGAGTCAAATCTAGACATGATAAGCTTAGCAATAATTACAAAGATGAAGTAGCTAATCATGAAAGGACTAAACTAGAACTAGAAGAATTGAGACTCGAAAATGATAAGCTTAAAAATGACTATGAAAGTGAACTAGCTAATCATGAAAAGACTAAGCTTGAACTAGATAAATTTAGATTCGAAAATGACGAGCATAGCAAGAGACTAGTTGGGTCTGAAATATGTAAGAATGGAGTTGGTAATCACTGCGAAACCAACAAGAAATCAGGAGTGTTAAGTGGCAGTGGTAGTGATAGTCCTAGTGATACTAATGAGAAGAATAGTTCAGATGATAGTGAAATATCAGAATGCTGGAAATAAATAATAAAGATTTAATCCGACAAGTTAAGAGTTTGAGACTTGAAATCAATAAGCTCATGAATGAAACAAAATACTACTGGAACAGAAATACCAGGAATAATGAGCATTTTTATCTTCAGAACAGGAAAACATTTTATACCTGTCACAAGTTAGGACATCTAAGTAGGAATTGCTCATGGAATAAAAATTATTGTGTTAATTCTCAGAGAAGAAAGGAACCCAAGTTTATCTGGGTTCGCAATACAACATGATTGTTAAGTGTGCAGGTTTGTTCCCAAATGAGCATGAGAACAATCAGACGAGCTGCCGGAATTGGTGCTCACATCGTATGAAAGGTAATAATCAAGTTGCTTGCTAGTCTTAACGAAGGTAAGTATGTGCGGTTATACTTGAGAATAACACTTAGTGTGTAATCACTCTAGAGTAGATATTGGGAAGAATCTTATGCTTGCGATCTAAGTTGATATGTTTGTTAGAAGTTCGAAATATACCTATATCAGTCAAGTGAATAACACAGTAAATTGAGTTGTGCCTGAAAATGGATTGAACAAGTTAGAAAGTTCTTATTCACATGCTGGTGTAACTCTAAGAAGTAAGATCTGAATGAAGACATGTCCTGTGAGTTTTTGGAAGGCCATCCAAGTGTCATAGCATAGGATAGTAAGTGGTTCTGCCCTCATTAATTGATCATGGCCATATCCACCAAGCCAAAAAAAAAATAAATAAAAAATAGCATTGCAAGGATCAGAACCATGACAAGTTATAAAAGCAAATGAGATCAGCCTCTTGGTATATATCGTTTGGTCTCTCAAATTTATGAGCCTTGAGGTGTCGAAGGGAACCTGGATGCCAAAGGAAGTTGAGTTTGAGTTTTGCAGAAAAAGTTGAGGCGGTCGCCATGAAAAAGATTCATTCAAGGATAATCTCGGCTTATCTCTATAGGATAGTATCATAAGGAAGGTCATATATATCTATTATCTGTTTATTTTCCTAGGAGAAGCTTGGCCACAGTGACTTGTTGGCTTTTACTCGGTTTAGAAATGAATGAATTGATAAGATAACTAACATAACCTAAAAGAGCATATAGTGGTGGCGTTACTCTTTTCTATCACTTTATAGGTTGATAACCTATTACTTGAGAACAATAAGTGTGTAGGTTGGCTTTGGTAGAATTCCAGTTGGTAGTGATTTTGGAAAGGAAAAGGACCTTTAGCTGCAGCTTAGAGACTTTATCACTATGGCTGAAAGAGAGGAATTCAGAAAGGAAAATGCAAATCTTGCCAAGAGAACGTTCAGAAGTACTCACAACCCACCTTCACATAAGCAAGGGATATACTTCATCCTTATCACATGTAATTCAAGCAAAGGTACGATTCTAAAGCCTGGTTATTCCAACTCTCTGTTTCTCGATGTCTAAATGCATTATGGTATGAGTGGTGTATCACATCATTATCAAAAGTTTTCTTTTACAAAGAGAGTGTGCATGACAAGTTTACTTGAACATATATGTCACGTGCATTTTTGGATGTGTGAGTCAGTAGAGTGATATATGGATTAAGGTTTTCAACGTATTAAGACATTGTTGTTCATCCCTGAAGCTTATCTGTCCACTTCCTAGTTGCTATACTGCAAACCGGATGTCTTACGGACATAGTGGACATAAGGTAGTTGGTAAATTAGTATCTAAGAACCTGTATTAGATCAGCTGGAAGGGAAACAAGAGTATAACCTGTTCGTATTGATGGGAGAACTGAACTTCCTTTGAGAGCAGCTGACACGCCAAAACACAACACCAAACTGCGACCAAGTGTAATCGCAGTCCGGGAATGCAGTAACAGGCAAGTTCTATTATCAACCCGGGGTCTAGATCTACTACTTACTCCGTGATGATTTATTATCTAGCAAACTAATTCGAGTGATTGTTGTTTAAAGCAAAAGCAGTAAGAAAGCAGTAAATGGTTCGATTTTCAAAAGCAGGAAAGAGTGACTCGGGAATGAGTCCCCCTAGCCCCTTAGTTAGGTTCAACTGTAATTCCCCTGGGTTGATTCACTGTTAATTAGACTGCGGAAGATCCGACAGTAGCTTGGAATCTCTTAAGCTGACCAAGCCCTCTCAGTCTAACTACCCGGCAGACGACTAGTCTTCACCGGGATGGAAAGCTGAAGCAATAAGCACAGAACTCCACTACTGGAATTGAATTCCAGTACAAAGCAGTAAACTGGCTAACTCTCGTATAACCAATCTCCTACTATCGAATGAATAGGCTCTAACAACCTAATCAGATTCTATCTATCTCAGGTTGCAGCAGAAATCGAGAAAAAGCTTATCAGACTTCAAACAATTCAATAAACATGCATCATTCGATTAAAATCAAACAGTATAATCATCCCAAGTCATTACAATCAAATCCCTAACACCATGAACTAGGGTTCTTCATCCCCAAGTGAGAGAAGGGTTCTACTCCATAGAGAGAGAGAAGAAAACAGTAATCAGATTAGTGATACTCATAATGATGAGGAAAATTTGCTCCGGGATGATGATTTCCACTCCTATGACGATCTCCAAGCTCGATTTGACGAAACCCAGCTCCAAGATAGCTTCAAGGATGTGTTCTTCGTACTTTCTCTCTCTAGGGCTCTGTTTTTGCTCTGAAAATCCGATCCTCTCACTTTTTGCTCGAAATTGGCTGAAAAAACCAGAATTTCCCGACTCACACGGGCAGGCCACACGGCCGTGCGGCTCACCACTTTGCCCGTGCGAGTCGAAACGCAGCGAATCATTAAGTTGGCCTTCAGCCATCCCACACGGCCAGGGTTGCACGGCCGTGTGGATTTCCTGGGATGCCCGTGTTTGGCCTCGGCAAAAATCACACGGCCACAATTGCAAGTTGCACGGCCGTGTGATACCCAGGGCTGCCCGTGTGGCTTCCTTAGAACCTCGCCATGCGTCCGATCTTCGTCCAATCGACCCCAAACTCGCTCCCAAGCCTCCATTCACGTACTAGGACCTGAAATATCACAAACGAGCACAACCTAGCGTGAAATCGGCCTAAAACACGAGAATCAACACCTCAAACGGTGTAAGAACAGGGGTAAAAACATGTGTAAATAACGAACTATCAAACTCCCCCACACTTAACCGTTTGCTTGTCCCCAAGCAAACCAAGTCAGACACCAGGTAAGCTTACATATTTCAATCAACCAACATTGGAGACAAGTCATAAAGGCACAAAACACAAGAATCATACTGGTTTTCAAACATCAATACATGAACAACCTCAATAGCAACCTGGACAACCACCAAAAAGGACATTCGAGTGCAGCCAATCGAGTAAAGGAAGAGTCTCCCTTCTGTTCACCAACCAACCTAGACTTGAATCAACCACTCACTCAAAACAGTCAACTCATGCATCCAACTCAAGACATCAGAACAGAGACCGAGCAATCTAGGTCCTCACCGGGGTACAGGAGTATAAAGAATATGAAAATGAATCACTCACTCTCGACCAGTGGGGTTAGGACGATTTGATGCGAAAAATGCGCATGCTATTTCTCTCAATCCCTATCATCTCTTCACCATGATGGCAGCCTCTAAATGCTAGAGTTCACCTATGGAGTGTCACCACTAACTAATCCGGAGGTCTTAGACACAGGTTCAAATGACTGGCTAGGGTCTTGGACATGGGGAAAAGGCCTTTTAGGTGGTGGAAGCATTCATAACACAAAGTTCCACATTTCCAAACCCACACAATCACAGTCAAACAAACCGGTATTTCTTTTCTGCTATTCTGCAATACTCAATATCTCAAGAGCACAAGAGCGAAGGAGGTACAAACATCAGCACTTCCAAGCCAGACTGCTCAGAAACACTACTTACTGGGCATTATTCAGATTTTTGGTAGTGGCTCTCTTTTGCTTTCAATTTTTTTTCTTTGTTTTTCTTTCATTTTCTTTTCATTTCTTAAGAGAGCCACCACTTCTGCACATATTTCAAACACCTGCCCAACTTTTAAACACTACCTCCAACACTCACATCAACTTTAGCAGAAACAGCAGAGAATATGTAAAAATCACTCTGTGGAACCTTCTAAAAGATGCTAAAGGGGCTGACTAGGGGATATGACACATCAGGACAGTCAGTTTGGTCGTGGGCTAATCCTATGCCCCCATCATCTTAGCTAGTGACAACGTGAATTCTACACATCATGGAAGAGGGATCTATCGCACAAGAAAGAAACGAGCAAGCTCAAATCTCACATGGCTACCTATATGCTCTATCTCACATTCTGATACCCTGAGCTAGATGCATAAACGACTGTCAAGAACAAGTGATCAAATCAAGTCACAGTTGGTAAGCAAACAGTTGAAAAACTGAACCCGTACAACGTTCTACTGCACATCTCAGTCCTCATCATAGGTTGTCCTAGTCACAAACGAGTTGTCATGCATTAATCCGAAAACAATTCAATTCATCAATCACAACACAGTGCCAATATGATCAAACAGCAGTACTTGGAGCCCTCAAATCGTAATATTCGGACAGCGGACTAGGCTCCAAGCACACAAATATATATTCCAACCGATACAAAGCACCCCCCCACTCTTAAGCACGACATTGCCCTCAATGGAGTAGAGGGAGGGATAAGGGGAACGATGTTACCGGATTGAAACACTGCTGGGGGACTGGAAGTGGACCAGTCAGCGAGAAACAGACGGGAAGATGGACAGTTCTGCACGAATCGAACACCAAGAACACACTAGCACACTGTGCGTTAGGGATAAGTGTTAGCCCAGACGGCTACAACATAAACAAACCACAAAATAAAACCAAAAACTAAAAAAAACACACTAAGTTCAAGCTCCTCACACATGGAGCAAACACACAAAAGTCTAAAACGAAAAATAAAACACACTGAGACAAGCAACGAGTATAGCCTACTCGTCGCGTCGCCAAGATCATCCAAGTCGATGTCGATCATGAACGCGTCATCACCATCTGCACCATCATCACCATCCGCTGGGGGAGGTGGAAGTGGAGAGTCCTCCCAGGGAGTCCACCAGACGGGCTGCTCGCCCAGGAGCAGCTGGAGCAGGTGCTGCTGGACCTCCTGCATGCGCCGTGAACGGCGCTTCTCCCGCTCGATGTGTGCGAGATTCACCCCCTGCTGGGTCTGGAGTATGTCCAGGCGCTCATCATAAGTAGCTATCCTGTTCTGGTACTCGGCCCGGTGTTCCGCGTACAGCTGTTGGAACTGCATCTGCTGGTCGAGGAGCTGCTGGTTCTGGATCCGCAGCTGCTCGAACTGGTGGGAGAAGTAATCTTGGCCTGGGAAAGCGGAGCTGCCACCGCCGTACTCGTAAGTGGTTGTGCGGGGGGCAGCAGCATCATCCACCTCCTCGGGCTCCACATCATCAGCAGCCTCCTCCTCCTGGCCCTCTGGCTGGGTCTCCGCGGGGATCTGAGGTTCTGGAAACCCCTCGATCCATAGAACGCCGTGGTTCTCTCGCAGCAGGTGCATGTGACTGATCGTCGACCTGCCAAAGACGAGGGTGTCCCCCTGCTGTGTGCACCCCTGCAATGAAAGGCCGAAGTAGGTGGCCAGGCAGGTGATGAGAGGGGCGCAGTGGAGGCTCTTCAGTTCCGTAGCAGTCTTCTCGAAGGTCCTGGCCACCACCAATCCCAAGTGGAGAGGATGGTCGAACTGGCGGATCGAGGCGATGAAGTACATGGCCCTCTTGGTGATGGCACTGGCACTATCGGACCTGGGGTGTAAGACTTCGCCAGCAGGTGGTGGAGAAGGCGGTTGTCGAGCAGCAGGGTAGTGGCCTTCGTCCTCCCAGCCGAGAATGGACGTCTCTGGCCTGGCTGAGCCAGGCGGGTGTACAGCCTCATGAAGTCCACCTCCGGCGGGTCGTTGACCTCGGTGATGTAGTCCGCACCGTCATCCAGGTCGAGGTCGAGAGCCTCGGCCAGCTCATGGTAGCTCATGGACCGGGGGGCACCGCCTAGCCTGAATTGGACGGCTGTACCGTCCTTCCAATCGATCGTGGAATTGTGCCTGAAGGTCGTGTAGAACTCCAGCACGGGCTCGTAGTAGACCTTCTCGCAGATGGAGAGTAGACGGTGCCATGTGGGGTTGGCGACGGCGGCGGAGAGTTGCTCGTAGAAGTTCAATCTCCGAAACTCACGTTTGGACCAGCAATGGTGCTGCCAAAACGGGCATGCCAGGACCTGCTTGAAGCGATCCTCGTGGGGGCCCCTCTTCAGATCCTGGATGAACGGGGGCTTGAGGTCGGGTTTCGGCATTGTCCTGCAAAAGAACAACCCAAAGTGGAACCAAAAGAGCCAAAGAAAAGGTCAATCGCACCCCCACACTTAAGAACAGAAAACAGCCTAACCATGGTTTCATCCATAGTTCGGGGGTCAAAAACTCGATAAAGCAAGCCTAATCTGAGTGGGGGTGCACATCCATGAGGAAAAAATCCACACGGCCGTGCGAGAATTGGTGTTTCACGCGTCGGCCACATGGCCAGGCCAGGCCAAGTCACACGCCCGTGCAAATTTTCACTTTTGGCCGTGCGAAAATTGCCGAGAGCTCGCACGGCCTGAGGAAAAATTCCACACGGCCGTGCAAGCTTATGGCCTGGCCGTGCGAGGTGCTGGAGCCCCGAATTCAACCTGTTTTCACTCAAACACGACATTTGACTCTGGATCAACATCTCAAGACTCAAAAAACAAAAAAAAAACAAAAGGAAAAAAAGTAAGAAAATGCAAACCTCGGTGGGGTTGCCTCCCCACAAGCGCTTCTTTACCGTCTTTTAGCTGGACGCCAGTATGGATGCTCAGGGAAGTGTAGGATCAGGTGCCTTCAAGAGCGGATCCCATGCACGCGACGAATGTGACCACCAGCATTCGCCAGCTCGACTTGGCCATCCGGCAAGATGCAAGCGAGTGAATACTCGGATGGCCAAGGTGGGGGTGGGACCAGCTCGTAGTGGTCTCCGGCTCTCTCTCGAGCAAGCTTAGCTGCCTGCAGTTTCGGCCGCCACTCCTCCTTGATCTGTACTTTTGGTGATGGAGTGGTCAGGAGTGGCGGCGAAGGTGTGGGAGGCGGGTCCTGCAAAATAGGCAACACAGAAGGATACACGACAGACTCATGCTCCTGGTGAGATACAACATGCAGAGGTGACGAAGCAGGTAAAGTATTAGCAATTGAAAACGTGATTCGCTCCTCGCCATTCCTCAAAACTAAGGTCCCATCATGCACATCTATGAGAGCCTTGGCGGTGGCCAGGAAAGGCCTTCCCAGTATAAGGGGCACTTCTGTGTCCTCATTGATGTCCAGGACAACAAAATCCACAGGATAATTGAATTTGCCAACCTTAACCAGAAGGTCTTCCACTATGCCCCTAGGATGCACTACGGATCGGTCAGCTAATTGGAGGGTCATCCTAGTAGCACGGGGTTCACCTAGGCCTAGTTTCTTGAACAATTTGTACGGCATAACATTGATACTAGCACCTAAATCCACCAAGGACCTCTCTACATGCAATTTGTCAATAGAGCACGGGATAGTAAAACTACCTGGGTCCTTCTTCTTCTGCGGAAGCTTGTTCTGCAGAATAGCCGAGCACTCCTTGCTGAGCTCCACATTGGCCAGCTCACTCAGCTTCTGCTTCTTCGAAAGAAGCTCCTTCAGAAACTTCGCATACTTAGGCATTTGTGATAGTGCCTCCAGGAAGGGCACTTGGACATTCAGCTTCTTAAGCATGGCCATGAATTTTTCGAACTCTGCCTCCAGCCTGTCTCTGTGCAACCGAGTAGGGAAGGGAAGTTTCGGGATATACTCCTTCACTACCGGTTGCGGATTAGGTGCAGGCACCTCAACCTCCTTCTCTGCCTCTTCTTCAACCGCTGGAGATGCTAAGACAGGGGTCTCTCTCTCTTGTTCCCAAGCAGGTGGATCAACAGTCACCTTGCCACTCCTGGTCATGATGGCATTGCAGTGCTCATTCGGGGCTGGCGGATGAGGGATGGTCTGCCCGGGTAGAGTACCAGGAGCCCTTTGAGCCACTGCCTGAGCCACGCTCCCTAGCTGGGTCTGGATATCCTGCAAGACAGCCTGTGTGTTCCTCTGACCAGCTTCAAGAGCCAAGAATTTACCCGAGGCCTTCTCCATGAACTGCTCAATAGTGTTGAATTTCTGAGCACTAGAACTGGCGAGAGAACCCACCAAGTCCCGCAGTTCAGCCAACTGATCATTATGCACTGGGGCAGCAGGGGCTGCACCTGGCTGCTGGAAAGGTCGCGGCTGTGATTGAGCAGCATGCCCCGGCATGGGTTGGTAGAGAGACTGTTGCTGCTGGAATTGCCCATGTCTGGGCTGATATGGTGGCCTCTAGAAACCCGGTGGTCCCTGGGGACTGGTGGTCTGGAATTTGCCCCACCCCAGGAGAAGTTAGGATGCTGGCGCCACCCCTCATTGTAAGTGTTACTGTAGGGGTCATTGCGCCTGACGTTATTGATGAAGTTCACCTGCTCCTGGGGTGTGGTTGATTCCTTCATTGCCTGGCAGTCCTCTACGGTGTGATGGGAGCTCTCACACCACTGGCAGTGCATCGCCTGCGGCTACCCTGTACCTGCAATCAAACTAGAACGATCGATAGCTGAAACCAGCTTCGATACTACCTGCACAAAATCAGATGACTGGGTGCCTACAGCATGCACACCCCGTCCTGGTGCTCGTCTCGATCTCCTGGCGGTGCCCCAATCGTACCCGTTCTCCGCCATCTCCTCAAAGAGTTTATTCAGCTGTGGCGGGGTTTTGGTCAGCATGTTCCCGCCACAAACTGAGTCAATCAGCTGCTTGTCCTCCGGGAAGAGGGCGTGATAGAAGGTGCCCACCTTGAAGGCATCATTGAAGCCATGATTTGGACACCTCAGAAAGAGACTGGTGTACCTCTCCCATGCATCCCTGATGGTCTCATCCTCATCCTGAGCAAAATGGGTAATTTGCTTCTGCAGGTCAGCTGTCTTGGATGGGGGATGGTAGCGGGTGAGGAACTTGTCCGCCAGGTTGGCGAACGTGGTGATAGAGCCCGGAGGTCGAGTGTCTAGCCACTCCTTGGCTTGCCCCTCCAGAGTGAATGGGAAGTACCTCAGCTGGATGGCGTCTGCTGGTACCCCATTGATCTTGATTCCATCGATGAGCTCGTGGAATCGCCTGAGATGTGATCTGGGGCACTCTCCCTCCTTACCACGGAACACCACTGAACCGCGCAGCATGGTGATTACTGATGTGCTCACCTCAAAATTGTTGGCTGGGACATGAGGGTGTTGGATGGGTGACCTCATATCTGCAGCTCTAGCGGTCCAGTAGGATCCCATGGTCTGCTCCTCTGGATTGATCACATCATGCTTCTGTGGATCAGCCATCTCTTCTTCTTCTTCGATCTGCAGTTGTGACAGCGCCTTTAGAGCCCGCTTGAAGTTCCTGCATGTTCATTCAAGTTCCTGGTGTAATGGCAGTAGATCTCCCGACTAGGTACGGGTCATGCACTACCTGCACACAATCAGCAGAAGCAACCCGTGAAGGCACACAGGTGGAAGAGAAAAATGCAATAAAGAAAAAGCTAGAGTAACAAATTCTCACGTTTCCCCAATAACCTAGAGGGTCCCCGGCAACGGCGCCAAAACTTGACACGCCAAAACACAACACCAAACTGCGACCAAGTGTAATCGCAGTCCGGGAATGCAGTAACAGGAAAGTTCTATTATCAACCCCGGGTCTAGATCTACTGCTTACTCCGTGATGATTTATTATCTAGCAAACTAATTCGAGTGATTGTTGTTTAAAGCAAAAGCAGTAAGAAAGCAGTAAATGGTTCGGTTTTCAAAAGCAGGAAAGAGTCACTCGGGAATGAGTCCCCCTAGCCCCTTAGTTAGGTTCAATTGTAATTCCCCTGGGTTGATTCACTGTTGATTAGACTGCGGAAGATCCTACAGTAGTTTGGAATCTCTTAAGCTGACCAAGCCCTCTCAGTCTAACTACCCGGCAGACGACTAGTCTTCACCGGGATGGAAAGCTGAAGCAATAAGCACAGAACTCCACTACTGGAATTGAATTCCAGTACAAAGCAGTAAACTGGCTAACTCTCGTATAACCAATCTCCTACTATCGAATGAAGAGGCTCTAACAACCTAATCAGATTCTATCTATCTCAGGTTGCAGCCGAAATCGAGAAAAGCTGATCAGACTTCAAACAATTCAATAAACATGCATCATTCGATTAAAATCAAACAGTATAATCATCCCAAGTCATTACAATCAAATCCCTAACACCAGGAACTAGGGTTCTTCATCCCCAAGTGAGAGAAGGGTTCTACTCCATAGAGAGAGAAGAAAACAGTAATTGGATTAGTCATACTCATAATGATGAGGAAAATCTGCTCCGGGATCATGATTTCCACTCCTATGACGATCTCCAAGCTCGATTTGACGAAACCCAGCTCCAAGATAGCTTCTAGGATGTGTTCTTCTTACTTTCTCTCTCTAGGGCTCTATTTTTGCTCTGAAAATCCGATCCTCTCACTTTTTGCTCGAAATTGGCTGAAAAAACCAGAATTTCTCGACTCACACGGGCAGGCCACACGGCCGTGCGGCTCACCACTTTGCCCGTGCGAGTCGAAACGCAGCGTATCATTAAGTTGGCCTTCAGCCATCCCACACGGCCAGGGTTGCACGGCCGTGTGGATTTCCTGGGATGCCCGTGTTTGGCCTCGGCAAAAATCACACGGCCACAATTGCAAGTTGCACGGCCGTGTGATACCCAGGGCTGCCCGTGTGGCTTCCTTAGAACCTCACCATGCGTCCGATCTTCGTCCAATCGACCCCAAACTCGCTCCCAAGCCTCCATTCACGTACTAGGACTTGAAATATCACAAACGAGCACAACCTAGCATGAAATCGGCCTAAAACATGAGAATCAACACCTCAAACGGTGTAAGAACAGGGGTAAAAACATGTGTAAATAACGGTCTATCAGCAGCATAGCTATAGTTATATTCTGCATCTGTGTACTGTCTACGTAAATCCTTGTTCCAGTTGACCTCTGCATGAATCTCATAACCTTCATTCAAAAAGTAAGTTCGTAAATTGAGTTCAGCTTAATAATTGGATATCCTCATCATGCACCTGATTCAGTCACTAGTTCGTGTAAGTCATTGGTTTCATGTAGAAGATATAGATAAATTCTGAGAAAAACATGTCTGCTTGTTCCAGGATGTGTTTTGATGCATTGATACTGTTATTGAAATTACTGTTAGTTCTAGTTCAGCCTCAATGGTCATGATGTGTAATTATGCACTCTGAGTATTTGCTTGCTGGATCATCTAATGAAATTATGCACCTTGAGTATCTGTCTTGGATGATGTCTTGGAAAGTTGCATTTTGGTTACAATAACTGATTTTTCTGCTCTCTCGGTCTGAAGGTCGATTCATGAGGCGAATTACTGCACCAACTAGTTCATATTCGAAGTCTTTTCTTGACTTTGCATCATTCATAACTCATAAATATGTGTGCACACTTAAAATGGATGTAAGGACCCAGCATTGGTCGTCCTTGGGCTTCTATCTAGTGAACTTGGTTGAAGCTTGATCATCTAAGGATGGGAAGTGGATTAAAGGGAAGTGAAGTTATTCAATGACTTTCAACTTAGGAAAAATGATATGTTCCGAAACGAATAATACATCATATGTGGGTGATTACTGATACTCAACTCTTGCTTAGTCATATCTCACTTTGTTGCAACTTATCTCCTCAATCGTGGTTGTTAGCATTACTTTTAAACGGAATATTGAGTTGAGGGGGAGAGTTTCAGTTTAGTGGGTCTACCAAAGGCTGGTATTGTGATAGGTTGCTGCCTTTACTCCTTCATGCTACTGGATCTTAGATTAAAATCAAGGGGGAGAAATTAATGTCAGTTCCAGTTCCATTATGGTTGATTTTTATCAAAGGAGGTTCGTGCTCAACCTATAGCGAGTGAACTTAAGTGATCTAGTTCAACTTATGGCAGATCGGGGTTTTGTCCATAGACGAGGATCATGCTAAAAGTGAGGGGGAGTAAGCTTAAGTGGTTAATGACATTGAGTACAAGTTATTGCTAATGAAAAGCTTAGGGGGAGATTGTTAGGATGAAAGCTTCTCATAAGCGAGTAGATTGTACTGTGAGCATTGGAGGCTAGAAAATATTGTATTGCTAATGAAAAGCTTAGGGGGAGATTGTGGGAGAAAAAGCTTCTCATAAGCAAGTAATTTATATTGTGTGCATCTAACACTTTAATTGAGTGTGCAGGAAAGAACTCTTCTCATTTACAGGTTTTATGAAATTGGAATGAAGTAGTATGACAACACATCATAAGCAACTCAGTACAGCAACTTCGTAACCCTGCCGGTCAAGCTTCGAGTGGAAAACTATGGAGCAAGTTGGACAAGCAGAAAGTTCCTTTCTAGAAGCAAATTATTTGAATGCCAGCGGCTAGCCTCCTTACAGTACAGAAACTTGGTGCAAAAGCTAAGGAGTTCTGTGATCCGAGTGTGACAGCTGGAATTGCACAATCAACTGCAGATCAGAACCTTGAGATTTGAGCAGAAAGGGAAATGTTACAACTTACCATTTCAGGGCTGATTCGCGACCACAACAACAAGGCAAGTTAATTCCAATGCAACGGCCAGAAACTTGATTATAAAAAGGAGACCTGAATAGCTATAGAGCAGACTTTTCGGGTGAATCAAAATCAGAGTGCTAAGGTGTGTGAGCAATATTTTGAGTGAAAAGTCGGCACAGGAGTCGGGGAGATTTCTGGATATAGGTATTGGGCAATACCAAGGTTCTATCAGCTGGGTAGTTGATAGGTCAATTTTGTCGATTCAGCGGGGAGCTATTTGACTGGGTATTTGAGAGACTGTGTAACTTTGCAAGCTTCAACGAAAAACATCATAGTGGAACGCCAGAGATCGCAAACTACGAATCACTGGCCGTGGACTAGTCAGTGTTAGGATCATTAATCGCCTAACACTGGAAACCACGTAAAAAAACCTCGTGTTCTGCATTACTTCTATTACTCTGTTTTTGTTTTGCAGTTCTGTTTTTTTTTTTATTCAAAGAGTTCTTCTATCAAGTGACACAGGCAAGCATTTGATCGAAAATAAGAAAAGAGGAAGCTGCTGCAGTGTTAGTGAAACGCGCAGTGTTAGTGAAACGCACAGTTTCACTTGTGTAAGTAAGCTTGTGAGGTGAGTCATTTTATTAATACGGGAGCAAATAATTTGGAGTGGGCTTAGTATATTCAAAGGAAACCTAGATGGGCTTAAGGGTTACAGCCCATTAGAGTTACAGAAGGTTTCCTTTTGGGCAAAACATTAAGAGGTCTAAGCTAGGAAGCATTCTTCGATCAAATCATCACTTTCTTCCTGCTTTCTCACTTGTTCTTGGAGAAGAGGAGGTTTGGTTTGTTGCAGGTATTTAAATCACCAGATTAAGCAAGACACGTGCAAAATTGTCTCGCGCTCGACGCACCAACAACTTCTTCCTCTTCCTTGCTTTCCTCTTTATCTTTATCGTCCACAAGGCGTACTTGTTCGAGTCTTGAACGAATTGGTTCGAGCTCTTTTTGCGAGGCTCCCCACATCTTGTCCAATTCTCGTTGTTCATTGAGGAACTTTTGAAAGGAAGGGTTGGATGTCGCTATAGCCTCCACCTTTTTATCTTCGACCGTTTCCTCTTCTTTGATGGGCAAGGGTCGTTTGTGAGCAAGTTGTGCACCTACTTACCCAACAACCTCTCCTAGTTTATCTGTTTTCCAGAGGGTCTCCTCCGATGCCCTTAGAAGAGATGAGTCAATAGGGGTGGTTGTTGAAGATTCCACATTGGAGCTCACTTTGGTATTTTGGATGAATTGTTCCACCAAAATCTCCAATTGGATTTTTGGCTCCGATTGTGGAAGGAAGTTTTCGTGACATGATGACGAAGCTTGATAATCGGGGAAGTCTTCTTGATAACCATAAAAAGGGGGTTGGTTCTTCACATTTGGATCCTTGGCTAGAACCACTACTAGAAGCTTCAAGATAACACCAATTTTGCGGTTAGTGTTAAAGAAAAAGCGAACAAACAATTAACACAAGATAACTAAAGGAAACATAACAAATTAAAGAAAGATACGAGAAAGAAAATAAGACATCACAAGCACAAAATACGAGAAAAAGGCACCAACAAGACACACAAAACACAAAACAGAAAGCCAAAAATGGCACAACAAATGATTATCTAGCAGTTATCGGCTTTTCCTAATAACCTAAGAGTTCCCGGCAAAGGCGCCAAAAACTTGATAGTACTCTAGTGCGTGATCAAGCTTTAAATTTATAAAGTCAAAGCACACTCTCTAATCAATCCTATCTAAGCCAAGTATAATCTAGCTAGGGTTATAGTAAAGTGGCTCGGTCGTATTCCAAGGGATCCCTAAGTTTTTTATTACTTCGCTTTGAACTACTATCTAATCGGGATGGATGATTAGTGAGGGGATTTTAGCTAATTTATCCTACTCCTAAGGCAAAATAAACAACCAACCAAGTGGTTGGGAGGACGCTAGAGATGAGATGGTTGCCTAGGGTTGAATGCTGCTAGCTAAAGTTGGAAAGTAGGGTTAGTCGAATGTGGTGAGTTAGCTCTTTTTCGTGGGCTTTTGTGGTTATCCACACGCCTCCGAGTACTCCTCCCCTAACCCATGTTTCAGTCACCTCGATCTAGGCTATTGTATCTGGGGCATTAAGCTTATGGCTCATTTCAATGCACACTATCCACCGTACACCCCGAGGTTTCATCCAGGGTTTCATCTAGGAAGGCTACCCATAGCAGGGGTTCGGTCTCCTCGACCACTATAGGCCCCCATTCACACATCTAACCTAAACTGGCCAGATAGCACATGCCCGTCTAACCCTATAACTCCATACCGAGGGTGGTAGCATAAATTAGGCTAAGAGGGAATATTAGGGCGACTTACCCAAGCATCGTCATTTAGGAAAGAGTGACATTAAAATCAACTAGACAAACACATTCATTATTTCAAAACTCAAACATTTACAACCTATAACTAGGGTTCAACTACCCTAAACAACTACTAGAGATTCAAGTCATTAGAGTGAAGAAGAAAATACAAACTAGAAGAGGGGAATGATGGAATCAAGCTTCTTTTCCTTGCTTGCATCTTCTTCTTGCTCCTTGGGTTGAATGGATCTTCGATGAAGCTCTCCCAAGGTGCTTCTCTCTCTAAAGCACTCCAAAACCCTAATTTTATCATCGTAAGATGCTCTCCTTTGTCAAGTCCAGAAAAGGGAGTATTTATAGGCAGCTGGTGTCGGTCACAGCCTCGAGGGCGTGAACCGATGGTCATTGTCGCGACTTGGCCGTGATCAGCTGGAATGTCCCCAAATCGCCCAAAAAGATGCGTTTTGACTCTGTCTTTAATCTCCAAGATCGAGGTCACTTTCATACGATCGCGACCATGATCTTTGTGTCCCGGGTGCGATCATTTTTGCGGTCAAAATATGCCTTGCCCAGCGATTTGATTGGGGAAACTTTTCGCATTCTTCTTGGTCGCCTTCTGAGTTCGCGACCACTGTCCACAACCGCGATCTTCAGCCCCACAAACATGGTCACGGTCGTGACGTGTGGCCTTGACCTGTGTCTTTTCTCCCCTTCTTGCTCCTATGCTTCCCAATCATGCCCGGATGAACTCCAGGTAATTCTCGATCATTATCAAGGGGTAAAAGACCTGGAATTTCATCACGAACACTTCGAAAAGCATAAAATATGACAAAGTGGGGTCGATTCCCATATGAAACCTTCATATCAAGAACACCTATGCCAAAATGCAGGTTTTACAAATAGGAACGAAAATGGGCATAAACAACTTGATATGTGGCCTAGACATGGTTAATTAGCATGGAAATGCCTTGAAAATATGGACTAAATAACACCTATTTTAGGTGTTATCAACAATGGTGCATGGTTTTATTCCTAACTTTCGCATCCCTATTACCAATGTCTTGTCTCCTTCACTCACATTTTGATGAGACCGAAGAAATTGAGTTTCTTCCACATTGAAGCAAAGATGTGAGTAATTTCTCTCAAACTCAAAAACAACTCACATTTTCTTCTTAGGATCAAATCGTATAGTATATGATGCCTTGCAATATTCTCTTGTCATCTTACAAGTTTTGCGTGTCCGATCTTCTTTATCTATATGTTGCTCCTGTCTAATTCCCTCTCTCGAACATACCATTTTCCTCCCAGTAACTACTCCTCGATGATTCCTCCGATGATCTCTACGTCGAACGCTAAACCCTTTCACTTTAGCATATGCATCATAACATTTCTCTGCATCTTCTATAGTTTCTTCTTCATAATTCATAGTTTCTTCTTCAATACCCTCAGTTTCCTCACCATCTCCAATCTCAACATCTCTATCATCTATATCATCTTCATTATTCATCCTGCAGTGATCGGAATAAAACTTGTATGTTATTTTGGAAAATAATTTTTTGCGACTCAAACCAAAATTAAGACAAACATGAACGTGGTCGATCACTACAAGGAACCAGTCTATGCAAAAACGGCCGACCAGATGAGACGAACATGAACGTGGTCGATCACTACAAGGAACCATTCGGCCGATTATATGAAAGACTAACTGCGGTCGACCAATACTAAGATGTGGACAACCACAGGAAACAAGACTCACAAAATATGGTTGACCTATTCTCCGACAATGTCGACCGGTATTGGAAGATTAGTTAACCAAAATATAAGCTTTGCATGATATATAACCAAAACATACCTTAGAACTACGGTCAACCACTTAGGTAGAAGGAGGACCGGAGTCAGAACGAACAGAACACCAACAAACGATCACAATAAGCGCGATGATATTACAACTTCACACCAAGAGAGTGCATATATCAAAGTATGTCGTGAGTCTGAAGTCCAAATCTATTTATAGAGATAATTGACGAATTCCTTATCCTTATTTGCAGTGTTATTAAAGCCGAGCCGAGCCGCTCGGCCTGACCGGTAAAACCGTCACCCGGTCACAAAACCGACTCGGAACAGTTTAAAAGCCACTCCGGTTTTATGTAGCGATTGATGAGCGACCGAGACGGTTAACCGCTCGAGCCGATCGAGTCACTCGTCCGGTTTTTAGATAACGGTTCTCTAACGGTTTTTAAATGGTCTAATGTTGGTTGGACCACTAAAGTGCGAGGCGTTCGCATTAGCGGGTCATGCTCCGGTTCGGTTCTAACAACATTGCTTATCTGTATGGGAACACTTATCTCATATACTAAAGGATACACAAAATCCTAATTCGACATGGAAAAGTAACCAAAATCCGAATTCGACAAGGAAAAGTACACAAAATTCGTGCACATATAGGTCTGCCCCGTTAGCAATTAGGCAGATCTTTGACTAGATGCGGTGAGCCTAGTTCTGGTCATGGTCGACCACTAGTATTGTGGACGTGAGTTTAGGTCGGCCACTTCATAGGGATGGTCGACCGTTATTTTGTTACGAGAAAAACACCAAGAATTAAGTCTCATTCGACAATGTTTAGGAGCTACATAAAATCCTCATTGGTTGACCTTAAATAAAGCAGGTCAACCGTTATTCTTTCTATGGTCGACTGCTTTTTCTAAACGACGCATACTCTAAAAATCTTGAAATCCATTATTATATAACTAATCAAATAAATGAAAACATTGAATATCCGAAAGAAAACAATATAGAAAATCCAAATTTAAAGTATTGCCTAACAAATGTAAGAGTGTGCTATCATCATTTGCTTGTTTGTTTGAATTATTTCTCTCTTTGCCTCGTTTCGCGCATTCATCTACAAAATTATTGAAAAGCTCTTCTTGTGCACGGTTTCCAATAATGTGTAGCCAGATACCATATAATCTCCTTACGAGCATGTAATTTGTGTTCTTCTCCTATTTGCATTGTGTCATAAAATACTTCTTCATAACGAAAAAAGAAAAAAAAAATTAAGCAAGATTTTTATCGAAGATATACTTACCACTCTATCCAGATCTTTGGGTCCATAGCACATCCAGTGCATCACGTGCACACCACACTCGATACCATTCCTTTTCCCTTGAACATGTAGCTAATCGATATGGAAATCTTCAAATTTTGGCACTCGTTGATTGCTCATGCACTGCGGTTTGAACATATCATGCAGTTTGGATAACTATACACAAACAACAAGAATTATATGCTTATAGTAGTACACATAACACTGAGCATGGAGAATCTTATAGGAAACACTTACCATTTTATTAAAAGTGGTTTGATCCACATTCCTGAGTCGCCTCGCTAGTTGTTGGTAGACTGTCAAGCAAAAATATTGTTTTTTGCTGGACATTGACGAGATACAGAAACCAATAATGTGTGTCATCGTCCAAGCTGGCATAAATATCTAGGAAAGAAAAAGTATGTTATAAAATGATAATACAAACAAATGAGCTTTGTTGAGGGCACTTCTTTTTGTATTTGGATGGGTCTCCTGCTAAACCCGCCGACTCTGCTGCTGATAAGGAGAAAGCAGACTGGGGTGCTAATAACGCGCAAGTTGCTTCGTGTATGCTTGGTGCTGTAGAACCAAGTATTGCGCCGAACCTCCGTTCTTTTGCAACTGCTCATGATATGTGTCGCCACCTGTGTTCTTCAATTCTCAAGATAATGCATCTCGACAATTGGACATTTCTATGGCCATTGTGAATCGCACGCAGGTTGACTCTGATATTAGGAGCTATTATCAATCCGCACTTCATCTCTGGACAGAAGAGGATGTGCTATCTGTTTCTCTTACTACAGGGAAGGCCACTCCGGTTATGCTAGAGGAGCGCAAGCGCCTTTGGATTATGCAGTTCCTTGCTAAGTTATGTCTGAAATTTAAACCCGTGCGTGCTTCTTTGCTTCACCACAATGCGTAGAGTATTGATGATGTTGTTGGTGAACTCATCCGCGACGAGACGCGGTTGCGGAGCTAGGCACAGGTTGATCATGGATCCATCCATACTGAATCGGCTTTGTTGTTGGCCGCTCGGGAAAACCTCATTTTCAGCGCCCAGTTCTTCCTCATGCCGAGTGCCATTACTATAGGGAGAAGGGGCATGTCCAAATTCATTGTCGAAAGCGCAACCATTTCAATTATTGTAAGACAGCCAGCCATATAGTCCTTGATTGTCCAAGCTTGGCACGACGTGGGAAGTCTAGTTCTTCTCGTCCTTCAGCGCCAGCTCCTGCATATGGTGTCCACCTGCCTTACATGCCTACTCTTGTTGCTACTCTCAACCTACTTGGGCCGCCTCCAGCCAACCCGTCCCTCTCTTCTGAATTAATGGAGTAGCTCATCCAGGTTGCTCTTCAGATGGTCCTACCATCTGCTTTGCAGTCTATTTTTGGCTGCTACTTCCTCAGGTACTTCGTCTGGCTCTTTAGTTTCTTGGCATCTGGACTCAGCTGCTTATAATCATATGTCTAGTGGTCGTGACCAGTTCCTCAATTTGAAAAATGTACTGTCGCTTGAGTTGCAAGTGGAAAAAATGGATCTCGTCTTCATGTTAAGGGCACTGTGCAACAGTCTCACCTAACGTTGTTTGATTCTCTTTATGTTCCGGATTTGGTTCCCAATCTTGCATCCGTTGGTCAGCTTGTCGAGAGTGGTTGTCGAGTTATTTTTTATTCTAATGATTGTCTGGTACATGATCGAAGCACGGGGAGGACACTGGGTAGAGGATTGAAGCATGGCCGCACTTATACATTGGAGTTCCTTGATCCATTGAGACCGTCGGCAACTCTCTTGGATTCGGCTGGTAGTTCGACGACTCTGACGTTATCTAGTGCTGATTTGAATTCTTTTCCTGTTTCTCCTACAGACTGGCAGTTATGGCATTGTCGTTTGGGTCATCCCCATTCTTTACGATTTAGAACCATATTACTGAATAAGCTTTTTCCCGGTGTTTTGGGACCTAGTTCTTCTTATGACTCTCCTTGTGTCACTTGTATTAAGGCTAAAACAACTCAGATTTCCTTTGGCTCTAGTGATACTCAGTATGCTGATGCTTTTGATTGAGTGCACACGGACTTATGGGATCCTCCTTCTACTACCTCTCGGATGGGATATCGTTACTTTCCCTTTTCATTGATCACTATACTAGGTATTGTAGGGTGTATTTCCTACGCCAGAAATCCGAACTGTGTGGGATTGCTCTTGAGTTCATCCAGATGGTCCGTACCCAATTTGGCAAAACCCTGAAGATTATTAGTTTTGATCCTGGTGGTGAATTTAATTCGACCCCACTTCTGGACTTCTAGAAGTAGCATGGCATCATTTCTCAACTTTCATGTCCTGGTGTATCTCAACAGAATGGTTTATTGGCTACAGTGAATGACACAAAGGTTATATATGTTATGATGTCACTTCTCGTCGTGTTTTCATATCCTGTCATGTAGTCTTTATGGAACATCTTCTTCATAACAAACTCACAACTAAGGAGCCTCCTAATCTGAACTTCTTGGACATCCTTCCCTTGATCACCTTGTTGGCAATGCACTCACCCCCTTCACATCCTATGGAACCTGGCCTTGCGTCACCTTCCTATGCCACGACAACTGCGTCGACCACTTTTCCTGCAGAGTTTACATCCTCTATCCCACTGCTGGCTCCCCTGGTTCCATGTATGGCTCTTTTTATCTTCGAGTAACTGATAGGGCAAAAGCGTAATGCCAATTCCTATCTTGTAGTAATCCGGAAAGTACGAGTATTGTCTCTCAGGGACTGGTACAACTTTAAGTTCTATCAATTTTGCAGAGCAAACTATAGGTGAAAATGGTTGAATGAGATTATTAACTACTAGCAAAATAATTAAACTAATTAAGCAAAGTAAACTTGTCGGGTTTAAATCAATGGGAGAAAGCTCTAGGAGAAACACCGGGACTCACTACCTATCATATCCAAATTAATTCACATATTGCAATCAATTTAATCCACATCTCTACAGCCAGGATATCACTACTGTGCTAGCTATCCCTGTCGGGAATTACTACGTACTAAGCAATTAATTCAAATCCTACTGTCGTAGCTCAATGAGTTAATTATTTAGTCTGAAGACCGATATCCTATTTAAGTCCGCATAGCACCTTATTTAATCCACTGTCGCTTCGATAATTTACTATGTCACATGAAATATGATCAGTTATTAGGGTTTCACTATCGCTAATAACCTAATTAACTACAATTCATTGTATTGGTGGCCAGTCAACACAAAGCATTAAGCAATTTCATGCAATAGAGATTGGAAGAAAAGAATCATGAATCAATCCATCAAATCAAGAACTAGCTACATCCTATGGTGTTTCCCCCAGAAATTGGGGTTTAGTTCATGATGAAATTGAGATAAAACAATAGGGTTTCGATCATCATGTTCTAAATCAACAATACACAACTAGTTCAGTTCAGAGAATCCAACCAACTAATCGCTCTCGTTGAACTCAGCTCAAACCTTGGAAAAAGTTGAAAAACTGATCGCCAATTGCCAATCGCCGCTCGCGTCCAAGCTTGCTGCGCTGCTCCCTTTGCTTTCCTTCGCCAAAGAATTTCCGTCCATTCTCTTTTTTTCCAGCGACCCCAATTATCTCCAAAAGGAGTCTTCCCCGGGGAAAGTTAATCTGCTAACTTGAAGATTCGTTAGCAGATACTAACTGATATCCAAATTACATGAACTAATATCCAAGTACTAAAGTATCTAGAGAGCACAGACTAGTATTCAAAATTTGCTAACTGATATCCACCATGAATCAACTATTATCACAAATTCACAAACTAATATCTAGACAACACAGAATAGTATCCAAACAGCACATAATTAGTATCCAGATAACACATAAGAGTATTCAGATAACTCATAAGAGTATCCATATTGAGTACTAGTTGGTTGATTGTGGATATTAGTTGGTATCTGCTATCTGGATACTAGTTTGTGATGTTTTGAGTACTAGTTTGTGTTATCTGAATACTTAGAATACTTGGATATTAGTTCATACATTTTGGATATTAGTTAGTATATACTAACGAATTTTCAAGTTAGCAGATTAACTAGGTTGGTCTTCCCCCGGCAATTAATTCCGGTCCCAGTTTAATTAATGGAAGCCCAATTCCTCCCCTCAAAACACTGCGTTTCCTTTAACTTTTCCTTCCCACTAAAGGCCGAACGACTTGGTCCATGTAATTGCTGAAAATGGTCCCAATTAATTGCCATTCTTTCGTCCTCTGTCCAATTCCAATATTCTTGCTAAAGGACAAAGAAGATGGGAGCTTTAATTCCCAACAAATGACCACCCTGCTAATTCCATGTCCAGTTCCCATGCAGTCGGTCCCTGTTCCAAGTCCACTCTCCGGTACGTTCCGGTCCACACTTCCTGGGCTTTAAGGCCAGGTCATGCATGCTTTTCGCCAATAGATGCCTGCTTTTCCATCTTTATATATTTCTTCACCTAAAACACATCAAAACTCCAATACAAGATGGTAATGGCTTTTCAACCATTCCGGATTAATTGTCCCTCAAATAGCACCAATCGGCTCAAACATACCATGAGATAGTCACATAAAGCTCAAGAATTCAATATGTTAAAGCAGATTATCACAACCCCACACTCAATTGTTGCTTGTCCCTAAGCAACGACTCAAAAGACACAAACACATAACCAACCATAACAATGACACATCACAGACTCACCCATCAAACACTCGACACAAAACAAAATTTTCCTTGTACTCTTGTTGTAATCAGTAGTTTCTTTCTCAACGGACAAGTTGTGCTTTAATGATCATACCTTTCACCCCACACTCAAGGTCTTTGCAACCCTTAACCATTGACTGACTCAAATCCACCAAAAACTCAAATAGCAACACTCAATTCCGATCGTCGGTAGTGGGGGATTAACAACTTATGGTGCAACAATTATTAGGAGAATCTAACCACATCAGTGAGGTGCATATCTCGTGAGGACAATCTGGCTTACTCACACCAATCATAAGCAATTAACAAAGCATGAGTCTCAAAAACTAATGGGGGAAGCCTTTCGCAAACATTATTTTAACTTTAAGCACATCACTACCTTTTATGACAAGGAGAGGCTTTCTCTCTTTCTGCTTTTGCTTGCCGAGAGGCCGTATTTAGTACAAGTGGGATTTGTTTCTTACTACCGGTGACCGAGCAAGAGCAATTTCTGCTTCTTAGCACTTACATAAGGGCTTCTTTTAACTCCTTATCCTCGGTCCGTGTGGAGGGTCATTGCATCCTCAAATGGCACTTCACTCAACTGGAGATCGTACTTGATAAGCAACATCGTACGGTCGCGAACCGATTCTCAATAGAATCTTTCCTCATCCCCATGTGCAATGAGTGATTGCCTCACACGATTTTGGCATTTTTACCCACACTTTAATTGTTATGGCAACTTTCTTATATTTTACTTGTCAGATAGTGTTCTCATTTATAAAGATACAGTTCACCCCATCATAAAACCATCAAAACAGAGAGACTCGTTGCAAAATCAAAAGCTCACAATTGATGCAAGTAAGCACGGTATCCAAACATGTCGAATGGTCAGTGTTCTCCACCTAACTACTTCACCAAAAGTCATTACACTATCCTCACAAAAGAGATTGTTGCTAAAAGAGTTGCTCATTCCAAGCATATCAAGTCAGTCAAAACATTTAAGCTCATTGTGAAGAACCATGCAATTCAACACTAGTGGGGTGATTTCGATGATTTCATTCAAGCACAAAATCATTTCACACGCATCACAGTCATTTACATCATGTTACCACAAGAGTACAAGGTTTTGTTTTTAATATTCTGATTTTTTTGGTGTTTTTTGGCCATTAGCTTTGCACAGGCAGCTTGCTTTTTACACAGGCAAACTGCATGCAGTTTGGCTGTGCACAACCTAATGGCAATTTTTTTTTTCCGATATACACATGACGAGACACTGTGGACAACTAAGACTCGACATAAAACACGACAAGAACACGAACCATCCACCCCACACTCAGGATGGAACATTGTCCCTAATGTTCAACTCCTAATCTAAACATGCATGAGTTTGACACAACTAAAAATAAAAATAAAGAAAAGAAAACATACCTTGGGTTGCCTCCCAAGAAGCGCTTGTTTAACGTCCTCAGCCTGACGTTCATGGAGCTTTCAACCAATGGGTATGGAAAGGTATCCAGAATACCCTCCCGAGCAATGATAGAATGCATAACCTCCATCCAACATATGAGTCACCTCTGCAGGGCCAGGTGAGCGAAAATTTGGTGTGACCTTCTTAGTTGGCATGTTGGATCCTTTAGTGAGGCATAGGTGGTACTGCACCGCCTCAAGCAAGTACTCTTCATGTTCCAATGTCAGTGAAGAAGGAATAATAACAGGAAGATTGAAATCCTTACCCAAATATCTATACTTGAGGTGATCTGGCAAGGATTTCTGTCCTTGCTTTGATTTCAGAATCTGAGCTGATAGGACATGTGATAGTTGTTCAGGTTGTCCACTATCACAGGAAGAGGAATTTTTCCTTTCTCGAGCTCCACTTTCAAATTCATCAAATGCATCGTGATTATGATCAACTTGAAAGACATTAAAAATTTCCTCCTCCTTACCTACTCGGAATGTCAACTTGCCTCTCCCGACATCGATGAGTGCATCGCCAGTGGCTAGAAAAGGTCTCCCAAGAATGAGAGGCACTCCCCGATCTTCTTCCATCTCCAGAATCACAAAATCTGTAGGGAGAATAAACTTCCCCACCTTCACCAATACATTCTCCACCACTCCCTTTGGAATTTTCACTGATCGATCGGCCAATTGGAGAGTGATCCGAGTAGGCTTAAGAACATCTCCCAATCCCAATTTCTTGTAGACTGAGTATGGCATCAAATTAATTCCTGCTCCAAGATCACAAAGTGATTTATCGAACTCTGTACCTCCAATGACACATGGAATGGTGAAACTGCCCGGATCATCCCTCTTCTCGGGCAATTTATTTTGGATCACAGCACTACACTCTGGTGTGAGTGTTACTTTGTCCAAATCACTCCATTTTCTCTTCTTTGTCAACAATTCCTTAAGAAATTTGGCATACGTGGGCATTTGCTCAAGAGCCTCAGCTAGCGGAATGTTGATGTGCAATTGCTTGAAGAGATTCACAAATTTGTTGAAGTTCGGGTCCTCCAGGGGCTTCATCAACCTCTGAGGGAATGGTGTGGGTGGGTCATAAGGTTTTAGCTCCTCCCTCTTCTCATTTTCCCCTGCTGGTTTTGCACGGGCAACATGCTTTTGCACAGGCAAACTGCTGTCAATTTGCTTGTGTAAGGCTGATTCCTCATTTTCTGCACCAGACCCTTCACCCGGTGCTTCGTCTTCTGCCTCTGGTGCCTTTTTCGAGCTGCTAGGGTCTTCCAAGGCCTTGCCACTTCTTAATATCACTGCCACAACTTTAGCATCTTTTGGATTCCTCTCGGTATTAGCCGGTAATGTCCCAGGAATCCTGCCTTGCATATCCGCCAATGTTTGAGCCATTTGTCCCATCTGCCTCTCCATAGCTAGCATAGAAGATTGTAAATTATTGTTTATGGCTAGTTGTTGAGTGACAAATTGATCCAGGCCGTTCTGATTATTGTCGGTTTTCTGCATGTGAGCCAGAAGCAATTCTTCAAGTTGTGATTTCTTCTCTTGTTGAGGTTGTTGTTGCTGCAGGCCTGGAGGTGGAATGTTGCGAGCACCAGTTGGGTTGTTGTTTGCCCAGGAGAAGTTAGGATGCTTCCTCCATTGCGGGTTGTAGGTATTTGAATACATACCTCCCTGGCCTTGATTTCCCTGATTGTTGATATAATGCACATCTTCCAACTGATCAGCTACCACTGGACATAGATCCCTATGATGAGCACCTTCACATAATTGACAAAAAAAAACCTCCTCTTGTCTACCAAGAGCCATCTTAGCCAGCCTTCATTCGAGTGCATCGAACTTGGAATCCAGCTTAGCATCAATCTTTGCTTCTAAACTTGCCACTCTGTCTACCTCATGCAAGCCTCCTCTCCTACTTATGCCGGTCTCACTGCCCCATTCAGTATCTTCAGAGCATATCTTCTCTACCAGTTCATATGCTTCTGGTGCTTCCATTCTTGTGAAACGATTTCGGGAAGCATTATTCAGAGCATCTCGGTATTGTCTTCTGATTCCGTTGAAGAAAATGGAGATCACGTTCCAATCTTCAAGACCGTGGCTCGGGCATCTCATTAAAAGCTCCTTATAGCGCTCCCATGCCTCGGTCAGACTCTCGTCTTCAGCTTGTTTAAAAGTCACAATTTCCTCTTGCCTCTTCATTGCCTTGGCAGGAGGAAAGTACTTATCCAAAAAGGTCTTCTCAAGCTGACCCCATGTTGTGATGGAACGGGGTGTCAAGTTCTGGAACCAGTGTGATGCATTCCCTAGCAGAGAAAATGAGAACATCCGAAGACGGCTGGCATCATCAGACACAGTCGGGCTCTTCATTGTATCACAAATGCTTGCAAACCGGCGGAGATGTTCATGAGGATCCTCAGTGCTAGCCCCTGAGAAGGTGTACCCATTAGTGATCATATTGATGAAGGCTGGGGTAATCTCCATGTTTGCATCTCCAGCCGGAATGACAACACATGAAGCTCGGGCTCCAGTCCTCCGATTCAGACGAGCCCTGATCGAACGATCCTGTTCTGCCATGATGACAAGCTCAACCTCACGAGGTGGTGGTGTCGGTGGTGTAGAGATGACAGGTGGTGAAGCCTGCCCTCTCTGTTGACGATTCTTGGTTAGGGAAGGCCTAGGAGTTATGGATGTGGTAGGCTGCTTCCCTAACTTGACCTGCTTCCTGTTCTGTCGGCACGTCCTCTCGATCTCGGGATCAAGTGCCAGTAAATTGCCAGTCGTCCTCCTTGGCATGCACGAGGAGGATAAACCTGGAAAATTCACCTGCTCACTAACACCCAGATCAAAATAGTTCACTCACAAAAATAAAAAAAAATAAGGTATGGCAGTCCCCGGCAATGGCGCCAAAAACTTGATAGGGCAAAAGCGTAATGCCAATTCCTATCTTGTAGTAATCCGGAAAGTCCGGGTATCGTCTCTCAGGGACTGGTACAACCTTAAGTTCTATCAATTTTGCAGAGCAAACTATAGGCGAAAATGGTTGAATGAGATTATTAACTACTAGCAAAATAATTAAACAAATTAAGCAAAGTAAACTTGTCGGGTTTAAATCAATAGGAGAAAGCTCTGGGAGAAACACCGGGACTCACTACCTATCATATCCAAATTAATTCACATATTCCAATCAATTTAATCCACATCTCTACAGCCAGGATATCACTACTGTGCTAGCTATCCCTGTCGGGAATTACTACGTACTAAGCAATTAATTCAAATCCTACTGTCGTAGCTCAATGAGTTAATTATTTAGTCTGAAGACCGATATCCTATTTAAGACCGCATAGCACCTTATTTAATCCACTGTCGCTTCGATAAGTTACTATGTCACATGAAATATGATCAGTTATTAGGGTTTCACTGTCCCTAATAACCTAATTAACTACAATTCATTGTATTGGTGGCCAGTCAACACAAATCATTAAGCAATTTCATGCAATAGAGATTGGAAGAAAAGAATCATGAATCAATCCATCAAATCAAGAACTAGCTACATCCTATGGTGTTTCCCCCAGAAATTGGGGTTTAGTTCATGATGAAATTGAGATAAAACAATAGGGTTTTGATCATCATGTTCTAAATCAACAATACACAACTAGTTCAGTTCAGAGAATCCAACCAACTAATCGCTCTCGTTGAACTCAGCTCAAACCTTGGAAAAACTGATCGCCAATTGCCAATCGCCGCTCGCGTCCAAGCTTGCTGCGCTGCTCCCTTTGCTTTCCTTCGCCAAAGAATTTCCGTCCCTTCTCTTTTTTTCCAGCGACTCCAATTATCTCCAAAAAGAGTCTTCCCCCGGCAATTAATTCCGATCCCAGTTTAATTAATGGCAGCCCAATTCCTCCCCTCAAAACACTGCGTTTCCTTTAACTTTTCCTTCCCACTAAAGGCCGAACGACTTGGTCCATGTAATTGCTGAAAATGGTCCCAATTAATTGCCATTCTTTCGTCCTCTGTCCAACTCCAATTTTCTTGCTAAAGGACAAAGAAGATGGGAGCTTTAATTCCCAACAAATGACCACCCTGCTAATTCCATGTCCAGTTCCATGCAGTCCGTCCCTGTTCCAAGTCCACTCTCCGGTACGTTCCGGTCCACACTTCCTGGGCTTTAAGGCCAGGTCATGCATGCTTTTCGCCAATAGATGCCTGCTTTTGCTTCTTTATATATTTCTTCACCTAAAACACATCAAAACTCCAACACAAGATGGTAATGGCTTTTCAACCATTCCGGATTAATCGTCCCTCAAATAGCACCAATCGGCTCAAACTTACCATGAGATAGTCACATAGAGCTCAAGAATTCAATATGTTAAAGCGAATTATCAGTAACTCGCCAGGCTCCTCCTCTTCTAGCAATTTAGCCCTCTCCTTCACCCACTTATCCTGTTTTGCGGTGCTCTTTGCGGAGCAATATTGGCCAGCCAATTACACAATCCCATGAACCTGTCTCCTTTTTTATTGATGCTCTTGCTATTCCAATTCCAACATCCTATCGCCAAGCGTGTGGTAATGAGCATTGGGATCAGGCTATGGACGAAGCAAAAGATGCTCTTGAAGCACAAAACACGTGGACACTTATTCCACATCCTATTGATCAACATGTTGTTCGCTCTCGTTGGTTATACGCCATTAAGTTCACCCTGATGGTTCCCTTGAATGGTTCAAGGCTCGGGTTGTTATGAAAAATACTTTCCTTCATGGTAACCTGAAGGAAACCATTTACATGGAACGTCTGCCTGGCTACACTAAGGGGGGGCAGGTCTATGGTCTGTCGACTTAACAGGTCCTTATATGGCTTGAAACAGGCTCCCCGTGCATGCTTTGAAAAGTTCCATGCCACGATTATGCAGGCAGGCTTTGTCAGAGTGCGAATGATCCCTCCTTGTTCACTCGCTCTACTATTCACGGGTTGACAGTCTTGTTAATCTATGTAGATGATATGATTGTTACGGGTGAGGATGTTGCTGGTATTCGAGAGCTAACCAACAACTTTACAAAATGCATTTCGCCTCAAGGAGCTTGGTAATCTTGCATATTTCTTGGGTCTGGAAGTGCAGCATTCGAGTCATGGATTGTTTATTTCACAGCATAAATATATATTAGATCTTCTCCAACAAGCTCATCTTGAAGACTGTAAACCCTATGGAGCAGCATTTGGAACTGCATCTTCTAAGGATAACTCTCTCTATCACAGTCTTGTTGGTAGTTGGACATACTTGACTTCTACTCGGCCATATTTGTCTTATGTTGTTCACATCGTCAGCCAATTCATGGATTCTCCATGAACGCTGCATATGGATGCTGTCAATCATATACTTCGTTATCTCCGTGGTACTCCTGAAGTTGGTCTTTATTTCCCTTCATCCAGGGAGTTCTCCCTTACTACATATGCTGATGCAGATTATGCTGGTTGTTTAGATACTCCTCGGCCTACCTCAGGCTAGTGTGTTCAGTTTGGCTCGTCTGTTATATCTTGGTGGTGGAAGAAGCAAGATCGTGTCTCCAAGTCATCTACTGAGGCGGAATGCCTGTCTATGTCGGAAGTCAGTTCTGAACTTTTCTAGTTACATCATCTTCTATCCGAGTTGGGCGTTGTCTGTGCTTCTCCTGTGACCCTTTACGCTTATAATATGAGTGCTATCAGGATTGCTACAAATCCTATTCTCCATGAGCGCACCAAACACAACGAGATCCTTATTCACTACATTCGACAACTAACAGGGTGGCTCCAGTTTAAGTATTTAAAGAGTGAAAATCAGACTGCATATCTTCTCACCAAGACTGTTTGCTCGAGTTGTCACTGCTTCTTGGCACACAAACTGATGTTGCGCCAAGCACCATCAACTTGAGGGTGGACGTTGAATTATGTAAATATTATATGGGCCTTTCTTGTAGATATTTTTCTGTGAGGACCACGTTGGGTTTTGTGGTTAAAGCCCTATGTGTTTAGCTACCATCAGAGAGGCTGAACCACATTAAATCTCGTTTCCTTTACGTTCATGTTCTTCGATTCATGCTAGATTAACACTTACACTATATCATAATCTTTGAATATATATGGTAAGACTAGCGTACGCATGTGTTCATTTTTGTTATATGTACTTTGATATATTTTGATGAATTAGAACCGTCGATTATTATTTATTTAGATTAAATGAATTTGTGATTCGGCTTAGAGAATTATGAACTTGGGTTGACCCATTAGAAATTATGATATAGTATCATCCTCCAAACTTCAGTTAATTCGTGTTTTAAATAGTAAAACTTGGCGTACAGCGGAGGCCAAGCTTACGCTAGCCGATGATTCTATCGTACACAAGGAAAAAAACTGGTATATGTCGTACACCAGCAATCTTCACACTACTTGTTTAACTCAACGATCAACATAAATGCGTTAATTTATTTTATAAATAAAAAAAAACATATTCCACATTTATGCTATCCGTAGTCACAGTCCCACTTCTCAGCATAATGGCGTGCAACCCCTACTTATGATTTCCGGGATTCGGCA
The DNA here is from genome assembly GCA_946122785.1 of Linum tenue. NCBI lineage: Eukaryota > Viridiplantae > Streptophyta > Magnoliopsida > Malpighiales > Linaceae > Linum > Linum tenue. Next base: position 29,555,448 of record CAMGYJ010000006.1, read on the forward strand.
GGGGTTGGCCAGGAAGTGTGCCAGCCGGTCTGGAAGCAAGGCCTTCTGCCAGGTGCCCGATCTTGGTGTCCATATCCTGCAAGAGTGTCTGCTGGTTTCTCTGGCCAGCTTCAATCTCCATGAATTTGCCTGCAACCACTTCCATGAATTGCTCCAATTTATTGAACTTTCAGGTACTAGTGCTCGCCAAGGTAGTCACTAGATCCCTCAGTTCTGACACGGGATCGCCCGGTGCTGGGACTGATGGAGGTGCACCAGGTTGCTAGTATTGTTGCTGTGGGGGCTGTTGAAAAGCTTGCCCCTGTCTAGGCTGATAAAGTGGTTGCTGATGCTGCATCTGGCCTGGGAGAGGCTGGTATGGCTGCCTCTGGTTCGGAAAACTAGTTGCAGAAGCTTTGAAGCCAAGTGGCTTCGGATTGTTGTTGCCACTCCAGGAGAAATTTGGATGCTGGCACCATCCCTCATTGTAAGTGTTACTGTATGGGTCGTTGCGCCGGACATTGTTGATGAAGTTCGCCTACTCATGGGGTGTACTGGACTCACGCATGGCCTGGCAGTCCTCTACAGTATGATGGGCGCTCTCGCACCACTAGCAATGCATTGTCGGCTGCTGCCCTGTCCCTGGAACTATCCCATTCCGATCGATGGCTGAGACCAGTTTAGACACAACCTGCACCAAATTAGAAGAGTGGGTGCCCACAGCATGTACACCTCGGCTTGGTGCTCGCCTCGACCTCCTACCAGTGCCCCAATCATACCCTTTCTCTGCCATATCCTCAAAGAGCTGATTCAACTGCGGCGGCATCTTGGTCAGCATGTTCCCGCCACAAACCGAATCAATCAGCTGCTTGTCCTTTGGGAAGAGGGCGTGGTAGAAGGTGCCCACCTTGAAAGCATAATTGAAACCATGATTGGGAAACCTCAGGAAGAGACTGGTGTATCTCTCCCATGCGTCCTAGATGGTCTCATCTTCATCCTGGGCAAAGTGGGTAATTTGCTTTTGCAAGTCCGCTGTTTTTGACGGAGGATGATAGCGGGTAAGGAACTTGTCCGTCAGGTTGGCGAACGTGGTGATCGAGCCTGGAGGTCGAGTTTCCAGCCACTCTTTGGCTTGCCCCTCCAGAGTAAATGGAAAGTACCTCAGCTGGATTGCATCGGCTGGGACCCTATTGGTCTTGATCCCATCGATGAGCTCGTGGAATCGCCTCAGGTGTGAGTAATCGCAGTCCGGAAATGCAGTAACAGGCAAGCTCTAATTGTCAACCCAGGGTCTAGATCTACTGCCTACTCCGTGTATATCTGTTATCTAGCAAACTAAATTGAGTGATTGTGAGTTTAACTAAAAGCAGTAAGAAAGTAGGAAATGGTTCGGTTTTCTAAAGCAAAGGAAGAATCACTCGGGAATGAGTCCCCCTAGCTCCTTAGTTATGTCTCAGTTGTAATTACCCTGGGCTGATTTACTGTTGATTAAATTGTGGAATCTCTTAAGCTGACCAAGCCCTCTCAGGCAGGCTAACCAGCAGGAGACTAACCTTCACCGGGATAGACTGCTGAGGCGATAAGTACAGAACTCCACTACTAGAATTGGGTTCCAGTACAAAGCAGTAGATTCATTAACTCTCGTATAACCAATCTACCACTACCGAATGATGAAGCTCTAACAACTTAACCAGATTCTATCTATCTCAGGTTGCATCAGAAATCAAGAAAAGATGATCATATTTCAATTGATTCAATGAATCATGCATCATTCGATTAAAAACAATCAAGATCCCTAACACATGGAACTAGGGTTCTTCATACCCAAGTTAGAGAAAGTTCTACTCCATAGAGAGAGAGAGAGGGAAACAGAATATAAAGCAGTCATACTCATAACAATGGGAAGAATCTGCTTTGGGATGTGATCTTCACTCCTAGTGTGATTTCCAAGCTTGATTGATGAAACCCAGCTCCAAAACCACTCTTAGGGGGTGTTCTTCGCACTTTCTCTCTCTAGGGCTCTGTTTTTGCTCCAAAAAGTCGATTCCCTCTCCTTTGGCTCGAAATTGGGTTAAACCCCAAAAATTCCCAACCGCACGGCCGTGTGACTTTCCCAGCTGCCCGTGTGAGTGTGCAAAACGTCGCGTTTCACTTAAGTGGCTTCGGGTACGCTACACGACCAAGACCACACGGCCGTGTAGATTCCCAGGCTGCCAATGTGAGCTCCCTGGACTTACCACACGGCCAGTGTGGCTTTCCCTTGCAATTTGGTGCCACACAGCCAGGTCACACGGCCGTGTGGAATTTTAGGCGTGCCCGTGTGGAATTTTCAGCTTTTCGTCAAACGTCCCAATTTCGTTCAATCGACCCCGAACTCGTTCCCAAACCTTCATTCACGTACTAGGACTTGAAATATCACAAACAAGAACAACCTAGCGTGAAATCGGCCTAAACATGAGAGATGAGACTCAAACGGTACAGGAATGGTGGACAAAAACATGTTTAAATATCGAGTCATCACATTCCTCTGTCGATTGGTCTAATAGGAGCTATCCATTGTTAGTTCATCGATCTTTCCAAAATGAAGTAGTTTGCCCATACTTTATACATATCCGCATCCCCTCTTCCATAATTTGACATTCTCGCCAATGTCGTTGCTTCAAGTACTCTGTCTAGCTTCCTGAAATACTTAGCCCGCAAGACACGAACCCATAGCTCATCTGGTTTCTTAACAAAAGACCACGCAAGATTTGCTAGAAATGCATGTTTAAGCTATGGACCACTTTGGAGACCCAATTCACCTTCTGACTTAGGCTTGCAAAAAAACCTTTCAATGAACAAGATGTATCTTTCTCGCTCCATCCGAAGCACCCCCAAATGAACCACCTTACTTTACGGTCGATTATGTCGCAGATGGATTGGGAAAGTACTATGGTCTGCATCACATAGCTCGATAACGAGTTCAGGAATAACACTGCAATGATGACCCAACCTGCAAAAATTAGAGCACCATATTTTCAAATTCCAACCAAACAGTTTATTATAAAAACGTTCTAGGATATACCTATAGCTGTCCTTTGTGACCCTACCATGGAAGACATGGAATCCAAGTTACCTACCAAGATCGTAATTCATAGGCATACCTAGCTCACGAGCAATGGCCATACACCACAATCGAGGAGTGTTTTTGGAGAAGAAAATTATTGACTTTTCCTTACTGACCTGTTTTCCGGATAGTAGGCAAAGTTAGTCAAGGCAGTCTGTAATAGCCTTCCCTTGTCTATCACCCTCCTCTACAAAGAGAATTAGGTCATCATTAAAACTAGGTGAGAGAGAGCGGATCCACCTAGTGACGTTCGTATCATTTTCCACTATCCCAATCTCACTACTTCCTCGATAGTATGACTTAGTCACTCCATTCACAAGGTGAACAGGTAAGGTGACGGTGGCAACCCTGTCGCAATCCATGTGAGGGGGTAAATTCCTCGGTGAGGCAACCATTCCAGAGCACCTGCATGGAAGAGGAGGAGACATAATTCATAATGATGTTTATTGTTGCGGTTGTCCAGCCAATCTCCTCTAGTGTCTCGCACAGGAAGCTCCAGCTGATTCGATCCTAGGCATTGGCTAGATCAATCTTCAGTATCATCTGGCTATTCATACCTTTCTTAAACCCCATGGAGTTGACTACCTATTGGATAGTAATTATATTATTTGTGATGTGACAAGCGGTACAAAACTTGTTTGTTTTGGATGAATCAGAATCTTCATCAAAGGTTTAATCTGATTCAGCAACACCTTACCGATAGTCTTGTAAGCCACGTTGTACATTCAAATAATCCGAAAGTGGGTAATCAATTATGGGCTTTCCTTCTTGGGTATCAAACAAAGCAAGGTGTTATTAACCGCAACTATAAGCGAGGAGTTATTGACACACTCCACAACAAAGTGCATGAAAGAAGCCCCCACCAAATCCCAACATCATTGGTAGAAGATGGGTGGGAAACCATCCTTCCCGTGTGATTTGAGTCCTCTCATGATTTTAACAGCTTTCCATACCTCAAAATCCGAAATAGGGAGGGCCATTAGTCTCTTTCCCGATGACTCACTCCTACTGTCACTCTAGAAAATGGCCAAGTGTAACCTTTTCCTAGAGCGTAGTATACCGGGTTTGGGTTTTAATGTCAACCCGGGTCCTAGATTTGATGACTACTCTGTGAATTCTTGTTATCTAGCAGTGAAACTTTAGTGCAGGTTCAAACAAACAAAAACACAAAGCAAGTTAAACGGTTGTTTCAAGTCGAGAAAGGTCACCCGGATATGGTTCCCCCTATACTGCAGTTAAGCCGGATTGCAATTTACCAAGTTCAGTTTTCATGAAAGTTATACTGCGGAAGGTTCTAAAACAGTCTGAAGTCTCGACTAAAGGTCTCCAGACCCTCTCAATCTGAGTCTCCAGCGGGCGACTAACCTCCACCGGAGTAAACAGATTGAGGTCCTAACGAACCAAACCTCCACTACCGAAGTAAATTCGGTATAGAATAATGAATTGGCTCCTCGACTAAAGTCGCCAATTCACTACCTTCAACTAAGGGTGCTCTATCAACCTAGGCAGATATTCTCTTTCTAGGTTAAAGCAGAAACAATAGGAATTTGATCAGGATTCAAGTCATTCAATCATTCAAACCTCAATCGAATATAATCAATTCATAAACTCTGTACTTGGGTTCATACAATCAGAACTAACACACAAATCTAGGGTTCTCCATACCCAGATGAATAGGAGAACTACTCCATGGAGAGAGAAGCAAAAGCAGATTCAGATGCGGAAATCATACTGTGAAGGATGAGTTTCTGCTCCTGGTTGTCAATCGGCACTTCTCCAAGCTCAAGTCGGGCTCCAAATGTGATGAAGATCAGGCTAGGGCACTTGGGAACTCTGGTTCGTCGCTTTCTCTCTCTAGGAATCGCTCTGTCTCTCTAAAACTCGGAAACCCTTCTCCTTTGGCTCAAATCTGCCTAAAAACCCGATTCTGGGCGAATTACGGGCTGAATTACGGTCGTAATTCTTCCATGCCCGTATTTTGCCCAAAACACGCATTTTGGTTAAGTTTCAGCGCACCCAAAGCTCCTCTCGGCAGTGAAAATACGGGCATGGGAGGGTAAATTACGGTCGTAATTCTCCTGCTCGTAATTCTTCCTCCGCTCCTGTTCAAAGCTTCATTTCTCCCTCGTCCGGACTCCAAATCAGTCGTCATTTGAACCCAGACGCTCGTAGTCTCGTCCTCTTTCTTTTCATAACAAACTTCCATGATAATTTGTCCATAATATGTGGTATAAATCCATTATTCCTCAGGTCATGCTCGTGTTTCTTCTCCCGAATTGCCAAATGATCTCCGATTGACTGGAAACTTGCGCCTACGCTTCACTTTATGTGCTAGGGCCTGAAATGTGACAAAGGAACACAACCTAGCGTAAAATAGGCCAAAGAAGCGATAATGCAAGCTTAAACGATCAAGAAACAAAGGGGAAAACATGTGCAAATATCGAGTCATCAAATTCCCCCACACTTAACCGTTTGCTTGTCCCCAAGCAAACCAAGTCAGATACAAGGTAAGCTCGAAAAATCTAAATCATGAACCCCTCGGGGACATATCACATAGGCACGAAACATGGGAATCACACCGGATTTCAAACATCAACACATGAACAACTTCAACCGCAACCTGGACAACCACCACAGAGGACATTCGAGTGCATCAAAATCGAGTAAAGGAGGAGTCTCCCTTCTGTTCACCAACCAACCTAGACTTGACTCAACCACTTACTCAAGACAGTCACCTCATGCACAAAACTCAAGATATCAGAATTGAGACCGAGCAATCTAGGTCCTCACCGGGGTAAAGAGTATAGATAATATGAGAAAAGAATCGCTCAGTCTCGACCAGTGGGGTCAGGACAATTTGATGCGAAAAATGCGCATGCTTATTCTCTCAATTCCTAACGTCTCTTCACCATGAAGGCAGCCTCTAAATGTCAGAGTTCACATATAGGGTGTCACCACTAACTAATCCGGAGGTCTTAGACACATGTTCAAATGACTGGTTAGGGTCTTGGACATGGGGAAAATGCCTTTTAGGTGGTGGAAATATTCGTAGCACAAGGTTCCAAAGTTCCCAATCCAACACAATCACAACCAATCAAACCAGTATTTCCTTTCTGCCATTGTGCATTACTCAAATTCTCTAGAGCATAAGAGCGAAGGAGGTTATATAAATGTCAGCATTTCCAAGCCAGACTGCTAAGAAACACTACTTAATGGGCACTATTCAGATTTTTTTTTGTAGTGGCTCTCTCTTGCTTTCATTTTTTTTCTTTGTTTTTCTTTCATTTTTTTCCATTTCTTAAGAGAACCACCACCTCTGCACATTTTTCAAACACATGCCCAATTTTTAAGCACTACCTCCAACCCTCACATTATATTTAGCAGAAACAACAGAGAACATGTAAAAACCACTCTGTGGAACCTTCTAAAAGATGCAAAAGGGTGATTTTCTCATTGTAGACCGAAAGGAAGGATAACACACACCTCAAAGGGGCTGACTAGGGGGTATCACACACCAGGACAGTCAATTTGGTCGTGGCCTAATCCTACGCCTCCATCATCTTAGCTAATGACAACGTGAATGCTGCACATCATGGAAGAGGGAACTATCGCACAAGAAAGAAACAAGCAGGCTCAAATCTCACATGGCTACCTATATGCTCTATCTCTCATTCTGATTTCCTGAATTAGATGCATAAACGACTGTCAAGAGGAAGTGATCAATTCAAGTCACAGTTGGTAAGCAAACAGTTGAAAAACCAAACCCCTACACAATTCTACTGCAGGTCTCAGTCATCATCATAGGTTGTCCTAGTTACAATCAAGCTGTCATGCATTGAGTCGAAAGCCATTCAATTCACCAATTAAAACCACAGCACCAATATGATCCAGCAAACAGCAGTGCTTGGAGCCCTCAAATCTTGAGATTTGGATAGTGGACTAGGCTCTAAGCATACAAACAGATCTAATGTAGTCAAAAGATAAACATCCCCCCACACTTAAGATCGACATTGCCCTCAATGGAGAAGAGGGAAGGAAAAGGGGAACGATGTTACCCATGTGCACGGACTGCAGGAGACTGGAAGAGGACCAGTCTGGGCGAAGCGGACTGGAGAGAGGACCAGTCAGGTACACAGGCACAGCTAAAGGGAACAGAAGAACTCCAACACAAATAAGTTAGGTCCAATGGTCAGCCCAATATTACATCATCCAAAACGAAAGAAAACCAACCCAAGCCAAAGCTATTGGCAATCCGATCCAAAATAAAAGAAATAAATGAAAACCGTGGTGGGGTAGCCTCCCCACAAGCGCTTCTTTACCGTCTTGTAGCTGGACACCCATGGTGGATACTCAGAGGGGTGCACGAACAGGTGCCTCCAAGAGCGGATCCACATCACTCTTGAGGTACAACTTCAAACTGTGGCCATGCACCCGACGGGTGCGACCACCAACATTGGTCAGCTCGACCTGGCCATCCGACAAGATGCAGGCGAGTGAGTACTCGGATGGCCAGGGTGGTCGTGGTGCAGGAGGTGGAACCAGCTCATAGTGGTCTCCACCTTTCTTCCGAGCAGGCTTAGCCTCCTGCTGCTTCGGCCGCCACTCCTCCTTGATCTTTTTGTTTGGCGGTGAGGTCGACGGGAGCGGCACCGAAGGTGTGAGAGGGGGATCTTGTAAAACGAGAGGAACAGAGGGGTACACGACAGGCTCGTGTACCTGGTCAGAAATAGCATGCAGAGGTGTGACAGCAGGCATATCACAATGATATAATTCAGCCACAGAAAAAGTAGCCTGTTCATTCCCAGCACGCAGGATCAGTTTACCATCATGCACATCAATAAGTGCCTTGGCGGTGGCAAGAAATCGTCTACCCAGAATAAAAGGCACATCCACATCCTCATTTATATCCAGAATAACAAAATCAACAGGATATGTGAATGCCCCTAAATTAACAAGCAGATCCTCTATGACACCCCTAGGATGCACAATGGAACGGTCAGCGAGTTGAATGCTCATCCTAGTAGGGCTAAGTTCACCTAGGTCTAGCTTCTTAAACAACTTATATGGTATGACATTTATGCTAGCACCTAGGTCCGCCAAGGACTTGCCTACATGCATGCTGCCAATAGTAAGAGGGATAGTAAAACTCCCTAGGTCCTTGCGCTTTTCGGGCAGCTTGTTTTGCAGGATAGCAGAACACTCCTCGCTCAGCAACACTGTCGAGAGATCCCCAAGTTTCTTCTTGTTGGGGAGGAGATATTTCATGAACTTCGCGTACTTGGGCATCTTCGACAGTGCCTCCACAAACGGTATGCTGATGTTGAGTTGCTTCAACATTGCCATAAACTTGGCAAACTCAGTCTCCAGCTTGTCTTTGTGTAGGCGAGTGGGGAAGGGAAGCTGGGGTACATGTTCCTTAACCACTGGTTTTGGCTTGGGAGCAAGGGCTTCCTTCTCCACCCGCACTTCTACATCGTCGGCTGGAAGTGTTGAAGCAGGTAATGGTTCCTCCTGCCTGGCCGGGACAGGATCAGCGGATATGGTCTTATCGCTCCTGGTAAAAATGGCATCCAGCTGCTGGTGCGGCTCCCGTGGATTGGGGATGGTAGTGGCAGGTAGAGTTCCCGGGGCCCGGGTACTAATTTGGCGAGCCATGCTACCCATCTGGTTCTGTAGATCTTGCAAAATGGCACCTTGGTTTCTCTGGCCTGCCTCCAGTGAGGCTATGCTCTGGTCCATCCTCGTGAAAGTTGCCTGGGTGGTAGTCATGAATGCCGCTAGAATATTTTTCAGCTCCGTCATCTGATTATCTGGAGCCGGAGCTGCTGCTGGCTCGGCATACTGACGCTGAGGCTGCTGCTGAGGAACTGGCCCCTGTCTAGCGTGGAAAGGCTGCCTCTGCTGAAAACCACCTGCTGGTGCTGGGAAACCAGGTGGCTTAGTGGTGGTGCTATTCCAAGCGAAGTTGGGATGCTGGCGCCACCCCTCGTTGTATGTATTGCTGTATGGGTCAAGGCGCCGAGCATTAGCGATGAAGTCCACCTGCTCTTGGGGAGTAGAGGACTCCCGCATAGCCTGGCAGTCTTCCACTAGGTGATTTGAGCTCTCAAACCACTGACATTGAGCTACTGGAGGTGTAGCCAAACCTCTGCCTAGAATAAGACTGTTGGGCTGCTTCAATGTCTGCACTAACTCGGCTACCTGCTGCTCGAGCCCGGATCTAGCCTCCGTGGCGTGCACACCACGGTCCCGGGAATTTCTGCCTCTGCTGCTCTGCCCCCAGGAATGGTCTCTGGCAGCCAAGGTATTGATCATCTGGTTAAGTTCGGGTGGAGTCTTAGTAAGAATATCCCCTCCTGGGCATAGAGACTCAATCACCCTCTGGCTGTCTGGAGAGAGAGCACTGTAGAAGTTCCCCACTGTGAATGCATCATTGAAGCCATGATGGGGACACTGCCAGAAATACCCCATGTACCACTCCCAGGCATCACGAAGTGACTCGTCCGGCTCTTGGCGGAAGTGAGTGATCTCCCGCTGGATCTTTGTAGTCTTCGATGCCGGATAGTACCTGTGCACGAACTTATCAGTCAGATCGTCCCAAGAGGTGATGGACAGTGGGGGCTGGGTCTCCAACCACCTCTTAGCATTCCCCGCCAGAGAATGGGGGAAGAGGTGAAGGCGGATTGCGTCATCAGGGACACCGTTTAGCTTGAATCTGTTCGTCAGCTGTAGAAAACGGGAAAGGTGTACCCTTGCCTCCTCATCCTTCAAGCCATGGAACTGGATAGAAGATGTAATGAGTTGAATCCAGCATGGCTTGATCTCGAAGTTGTTCGCTGGAATGGGCGGATAGAGGATGATTGGGCGGATGTCAGCAATCCGTGGAGTGTAGTAATAATCCAAGGTGGGACCTAACGGTGGTGGTGGATGCTGATTCACCGGGGGAGCCTGACGAGCATTCCCCGGGGGTGGGTTGTCTTCGCCTTCCATCTCGTAATATTCCTCAGAATTGCTGCTCAAGTGGCCGTCTATGCGATCTTCCGTAGCCAGTCTAGCTCGCTGTTGTCTCCTAAGTTGGCGGCAGGGGCGTTCAAGCTCTGGATCCAACGGCAGTAAACCTCCTGACTGGCTACGGGTCATGCACTGTCTGCACACACTTAAGCAATGCATACCCGTGAAAGAACAAGTGGGAAAGAACAAACAACCAATGCGAAAATGAAAATGATAAAGTAATAGAAATCACTTTTCTTCAACAACCTAGTCGTCCCCGGCAACGGCGCCAAAAACTTGACTCACTCCTACTGTCACTCTAGAAAATGGCCAAGTGTAACCACTTCCTAAAGCGTAGTATAGCGGGTTTGGGTTTTAATGTCAACCCGGGTCCTAGATTTGATGAATACTCGGTGAATTCTTGTTATCTAGCAGTGAAACTTTAGTGCAGGTTCAAACAAACAAAAATACAAAGCAAGTTAAACGGTTATTTCAAGTCGAGAAAGGTCACCCGGATATGGTTCCCCCTAGACTGCAGTTAAGCCGGATTGCAATTTACCAAGTTCAGTTTTCATGAAAGTTATACTGCGGAAGGTTCTAAAACAGTCTGAAGTCTCGACTAAAGGTCTCCAAACCCTCTCAATCTGAGTCTCCAGCGAGCGACTAACCTCCACCGGAGTAAACAGATTGAGGCCCTAACGAACCAAACCTCCACTACCGAAGTAAATTCGGTATAGAATAATGAATTGGCTCCTCGACTAAAGTCACCAATTCGCTACCTTCAACTAAGGGTGCTCTATCAACCTAGGCAGATATTCTCTTTCTAGGTTAAAGCAGAAACAACAGGAATTTGATCAGGATTCAAGTCATTCAATCATTCAAACCTCAATCGAATATAATCAATTCATAAACTCTGTAATTGGGTTCATACAATCAGACCTAACACACAAATCTAGGGTTCTCCATACCCAGATGATTAGGAGAACTACTCCATGGAGAGAGAAGAAAAAGCAGATTCAGATGTGGAAATCATACTGTGAAGGATGAGTTTCTGCTTCTGGTCGTCGATCGGCGCTTCTCCAAGCTCAAGCCGGGCTCCAATGGTGATGAAGATCAAGCTAGGGCACTTGGGAACTCTTGTTCGTTGCTTTCTCTCTCTAGGAATTGCTCTGTCTCTCTAAAACTCGGAACCCCTTCTCCTTTGGCTCAAATCTGCCTAAAAACCCGATTCTGGGCGAATTACGGGCTGAATTCAGTCGTAATTCTTCCATACCCGTATTTTGCCCAAAACACGCGTTTTGGTTAAGTTTCAGCGCACCCAAAGCTCATATCGGCAGTGAAAATACAGGCATGGGAGGGTAAATTACGGTCGTAATTCTCATACCCGTAATTCTTCCTCCGCTCCTGTTCAAAGCTTCGTTTCTCCCTCGTCCGGACTCCAAATCAGCCGCCGTTTGAACCCAGACGCTCGTAGTCTTGTCCTATTTCTTTCATAACAAACTTCCATGATAATGTTTCCATAATATGAGGTAGAATCCATTATTCCTCAGGTCATGCTCGTGTTTCTTCTCCCGAATTGCCAAATGATCTCCAATTGACTTGAAACTTGCGCCTACGCTTCACTTTATGTGCTAGGGCCTGAAATGTGAAAAAGTAACACAACCTAGAGTAAAATAGACCAAAGAAGCGATAATGCAAGTTTAAACGATCAAGAAACAAAGGGGAAAACATGTGCAAATATCGAGTCATCACCCGATCACTAAGCTGACTTAAGCTAGCTGGTAATCGTGGAGCCAAACCCTATTCTGCCGATTACAGGAAGATATAGAACTCCATAGCCATCTTCTTCAATGCTCTTACTCCAATACTCATTCCTTCACGTCAAAGCAGAGTCCCTAAACTTTGTTAAACACCAACGTCTCTTTATTGTTGAGAGGTGGTAAAACTTAGTATTCCTGTTACCTTCCAAATCCAAGTAGCCCTTGATTTTGGCAACCAAAGAAGGGTCTCTTGCCGAGCATTTCCTCAATCTTATTTCGAGTCTCCTACTCCTCTCTAGGAGAATCTATATGCGGGTTTTGCTCATTAAGAGTCCCTAATTTTTTTTAGCGCCTTGGAGAGGTTCCGCTTGCGTCTAGTAATATGACCAAACACATTCCGAATCAATTCCTTCAACTCCCATGCGAAGCACTGATGCTGGTGCGAGAGATCATAGCCATCTCTCTATGACTGAGTCACTAAGTCTAAGAAGCTATCGTGTCGCCAAAAAACGGAAAAGACGACCACCTCGACTCTAATCGAGGCAGGAAGCCTTCACTACAATTAATTTGTGATCAGAACTAATTCTATCCAAGTGCTGGACTTTAGAGGAAGGGAACGTTGTGAATCAAGCTTGGTTGCAGAGAGCACGATCTAGTCTCCCGTACAATTTTCCCCTTTCCATGTGAACTGTGGCCCTATAACCCTAGATCAATCAAGCCACAGTCATCCACAGATTGGCATAATGGTCGAGCCCTAGCTTCTTGAAAACCTGTTCCTCTCATATGGTCAAGTGGCCCAATAATAGCATTGAAGTCACCCACCAACACCCACAATAAGGAAACTATCATTATGAGGCGTCTCATCTCAGTGCACAGATCGACTTGACTCGTGGCACTAGAGCTTCCATACACTACCGAGACCACCACTGCCAAATTCGGTGTGCTCCTGCGAGCACATCTTAGATAAATCATCTGCTACCACTTGTACATCGGCTTTACAGTAATGTTATTCTTGTTCCAAAAAACCAAATAACTTCCGAGAAATCTACAACATCCACAAAAAGACAACCATCAAAACCCGTAGGAGAAATCACTCATTACGCAGTACCCCCACTAATTTTCGGTTCTAAAATAATGAAAATATCTAGTTTATGTAACCAAAAATAAAATCCAAGAAAATGGAATGAACTGATTGTTTCCAGCACTCTGGCAGTTCCGAGAAAGAATGTCTAACATAGGGAAAACAAAGAGGTACCTCCCTGAAATGAGCTCACAGGAGCTCCTCGCGTCAAGTCGACAAGACTTAGGAAGTTTGATTCTCCCTTTTCTTAGGGTACACTATCATAGAGGCATGAGCTTCCTCTAAGGATTGGATACTCGGGGATGAGATAGATGCTTCCTTTGAAAATAATTATGTTTAGGTTGAGTACCATCCTAGCTCGATCGACTCAATTCATCTACCATTTAGGGGCTACATTCCCTCGGGTATTGACTTGGAATGGCATAGCGGTGAATGGTAGTACTACATCCAACCTAGATATTCATATACCGTCAAGAAATCGACCAACTCGAAGCTCTCGGAGATTACCCAATTGAGATGAAATGGAATCCAAATTAATGCAATCCATGAAAATCATCCATCAACTAAATAAAATAATCAATCAAACATAGGATTTGTCACATACATAACCAAAATCTAGATCTAGGGGCCATCAACCTAAAAGAAGAGGTCTAATTCATAGAGAGAAGAGAGAGATTAAAAAATAGCTCAAGATCTTCATCTTATAAGCTAGAATCCTTGACTCTGAGATCAACTCAATCCTCCAATTAAGCTTCAAGATCACTCTCTCTATAGAAATGTCCCTTTGGTTGTTTTAGGTCGGAACCCTAAAGAATAACCCTTAAATTCCATACCCAGCCAAGCTCCTCTTTCTCTCTCACAGCTGGTGCCTAATTATACATTCCGAGAGTAGGTTTCAAAGTCTGGGATCACGGCCCAAGACGTTGCCGTTTTTGCCAATATTCATGGTCCGTTAGTCTGTGATCTCGACTAAGTTCGCGAAATGCAGAAACCCTATTGGATCCTTGATGAGTAAGCCTAGGTGCTGTTGTCTGAGGTTAAGGCCGTGATATTTTCTCCCAGCCTGTTATCTCTGCACTTTCTTTATACATTGGTGCTTTCCGACCTCCAACCATCTTGAAACTTGTCCCTGACCTTCCCACACGTGCTAGGACCTGAAATATGTTAAAATGAACACAACCTAGCATCAAATAGGTCCAGAGACGATGATTAACAAGTCAAAAGATCAAGATAAAATCGGGGTAAAAGATGTTTAATTATGCCCAAATCAAATTAACGCACACTTGAATGTTTGCTTGTCCCCAAGCAAACCAAGCACGACACAAGGTAAGCTTGCAACCTCTTTCTCAATAAAATTTTGGACATGTCATAGTGGCACAAAACAATTGAATTGCAATGGCTCTTAGGCACCGACATATAAACAACAACAATCCTAACAACCACCACAAATGGCATTCAAATGCAGTAGAACTGTGTAGAGGAAATGTTCTCACCTTGTTTACAGACCAACAAATAACCAGTCCAAACGACTCACCAATCACAGACATTCATGAATCAAGATCAAGTCATCAGAACAAACAACTGATCAATCTAAGTCCTCAATGGGGTACATGATAATATGAAAAAATAATAGCTCACTCTCGACCAATGGGGTCAGGACCATTTTTATAAAAAAGATGTGCATACTTAAACGCTCAGTCCTATCGTCTCTTCACCAGTACGGTAGCCTCTAAATGTTAGAGTTCACCAATTGGCTGTCACCACTAGCTTGTCTGGAGGTCTTAGACTCGGGTTCAAATGACAAACTATGGTCTAGGACATGAGGAAAAGGCTTTTTGGTTGGTGACACATGTAGCATGAAGTTCCACAATTTGGCCTAGAACCTATTCACAACAACCAAAGACCACTCACAACAACCACAAACCACATGTTCCACAATTCAAACCACAACCACTCACAAACAACCATTCACAACATACTTCCTTTGATACAAATGTATCAAACCTTTTTAAGCACAAGAGTGAAGGAGGTAAACAAACATGTAAGTGTCTCAATGGCTTGACTGTCAAGAAACACTTTTTAAGAGCATAAACAACTTTGTGGCCACTCTCTTCTTTTATTTCCCTCTTTATTACTTTATTTTTTTTCTTACTTTTTTTTCTTGAGGGTTATAAGAGAGCTAACAAAACATGCCACACTCTTTGTACTTTATATACACATGCTCACTTTTAAGGACTTCCTCCAACACTCATTTTAACATTTAGCAGAAACCATGCAAGACACACAATGTGGAACCCCAATGAAGCTCAAATGATGGGAGCTTCTAAGTACAAGGATGATTTGACAATTGTGTAGACACAAAGAAAGTAAGGATCACTCTATTGAATCTCATTTAAGCTCAAATAGCACGAGCTACACAACTCATGAGCGACCCTAAGGCACACGGCTCAAAAGGGTTGACTAGGGGATAATGCAATCAGAACATGTCAATTTTTGCGTCGTGAGTAATCTTATGCCTCCATCTTCCTTGCTAGTGACAATGTGAATGCTACTTATCTGGGTAAAAGTAATCTATCATAGAATAACAAAACGAGCGGCACAAATCTCACATGGTTACCTAGATGCTCCACCAGTCATTCCAACTTCCCAATTTCGATGCATAAGCGATTGTAATCAATGAGTAATCAATCCAAAACATACATTGATTCGCAAACACATGAGAATTGTACATTTACACGACCCTACTGCATATCTCGGTCATCATCATAGGTTGTTCTCAATAACAAACAAGTCATCCATACATTGACACTCATAGCCACGAGATTTAAAACAAAACACCAAAGGTGCCACTATGATCATGAAAATGTAGAAGTTACTATGCTAGGATCCCTCACATTTTTAAAATTTGGGCATTCAACTAGGCTTCCAAGCACTCAAAATCATACCAATCATTCACACACAAAAGGATAATAGAATTCTCCTCACACTTACGTTTGAAATTGCCCTCAATGGCCAAAAAAAGGAAGTAGAACGATGTTACCGGATAGGGTGTGAATGTTGGTGGACATGATCAGCGGTCGAGTAAGATCCAGAAGAGCAATGAAATGGTTCAAATACCAAAAGCTCCCAAAGGTTTTATTTTTGAAGAGAAACAAAAACAAACTGATGGGATGGGTTGCCTCCTAACGAGAGCTTCTTTAACGTCGTGAGTCGGATGATTGCTCTTCAAGTTTCAGTCCACCCAAGAATCTCCTTGAAGTTAATGTTCTCGTCGATGAGGTGGTCTCTCAAGTCACGAACATTGGGTGAGTCCATGATTGAAGGGTCGTGAACTTGAATGGTCTTGAGGCTCCACCCACAAGACCTCTTCTTCATTCCTTCATCATTCTTCTCTTTGACCCATACCATGTAGTTCATCATCGACTAACCACCATCACATCCTCCAAGAGGGATTGGTAATGGTTTGGCCTTTTCTTGGCAAAGAGTCGTAAATGGGTCCTTCTCTAAAAGTGCATTGAAGTCGGGCGGAAAGCTTTAGCAGCACTTGTAACTTGTAGAAGCTTCATCCACCACAACTTCATCCTCAACTTGGACAACACTTTCATCTCGACCTCAACCTCACTTCCTTCTTCCAAAATTTGTTCCTCCCCTTAGGAATAATCAAGATATTCCTCTTCTTCAACGCTCACTTCCTCTTCTTAAACTCCACTTCTCGCCTTTTTTCGCTCTTCCTCCAACACACAACGAAGAGCAAGTTGCCAAGCAATTTCTTCAATACGATACTCTTTCAACTCATCCTTGCGCATAAATCTTCAAAGTTAGGAGCGGAAGACGGGAGAATGTTGTTGACTCGCTAAAACACAACTCCTAACAGTGGCCAAGTGTAACCAATGAAAGGGACTGCAGTATAGTGGCTCAAGTAATAAATATCGAATCCACGGGTCTCTAGAGTTACTATTACTCAGCTTCAGTTCATTATCTAGCAAACCAGATTAAGATGAAAGAACTAAAACTACTCTAGCAAACTACAGTTAAAGTTAATCTAATTACAGGTTGGGAACTCACTTAGGTATGATTCCCCCTAGCCACTAGCCAGATTAACGATTGATGATCTCTTACCTGCTTCACTTTCATTCACAATGCGGAGAATCCTTGACTAGACCTTGAGTCTCGACTAAAGGAACAAGGCCCTCTTGAGTCAATTGCCTAGAGGGACGTATCCTTCTCTAGAACAACTGATCAAGGCGTTCTGAACTAGATTCCCTCTATCGAATGAGGTTCTCAATCGATACAAAGCATTGAATCAACCCTCGACTAAAGCAATCGATCCAATACTATCAATCTATGGTGCTCTATTGACCTAATCAGGTATTCGCTCTCATAGGATCAAAGCAGAATTAATAATCTCGACTAAAGCAGAATTGAATCATGAAAACATGCATAGATTGAATATAAACTCAAGATTATCAAGTAAGAGTACTCATACAATCATCCAATCAAACAAACATAGCTAGGGTTCCTCAAAACCTAAGTGAAGGGAAGTTACTCCATAGAGAAGAGAGAGACTGCAGTAAGAATCTTATGATGATCAGTCTTCAAGTCCGGGCTTGTTCCTTGAGCTTCCAATGTGAAGAAATCCTCCAATTCCACTCCAAGAATGCCCTCAAATCGCCCCCTCTCTCTTTGGTTCGTCCCTTGGGTGTTTGGGATCCAAAACCCAGCTCTCTCTCTCCTTTGGCTCGAATTTGGGTTAAAAAACCCGATTCTGGGCAAAACACGGTCGAGGGCACGGCCGTGCTTTGCCTCAGCCCGCCCGTGTTTTCAGCTCGAATTGGCCAAACTCAAATCAGCTCTCGGCAGTAAAAACACGGTCACAGAACACGGCCGTGTTCTGAAGGCCTACTACCCGTGTTTTCACTGCCGAGCCTGTTCAATGCTTCGTTTCTCCCTCGTCCGGACTCCGAATCAGTCGCCGTTTGATCCCAGACGCTCGTAGTCTCGTCCTCTTTCATTTCATAACAAGCTCGCATGATTCTTTTTTCATGAAGTGAGGTAGAAATCCATTCTTCTTCAGGTCATACCCGAGTTTCTTCTCCCGAATCGTCAATTGATCTCTGATTGACTTGAACTTTGCGCCTATGCTTCACTTTATGTGCTAGGACCTGAAATATGACAAAGGAACACAACCTAGTGTAAAATAGGCCAAAGATGTGATAATTAAAGCTCAAACGATCAAGAAACACAGGGGAAAACATGTGCAAATATCGAGTCATCAAATCCCCCCACACTTAACTGTTTGCTTGTCCCCAAGCAAACCTAACTCAAACCAATGCAACTCTCCAGAGCTCTATAGCAACATACAACCCCGATCGTCGGTAGAGGATTTCCCAGATCATATAGCAGCTTACGAGGTCAACTGGTCTTCTAAGACGTTCCCTATCTCTCTCAATGCGAGTACTAGACTCAAGCCAGGATCATGAGAAAAAGTAGAAGTAAGACAGTCAGTTCATGGATAAAGGGACTCACACCATTCACAACCAAGGACTCGTTGTACCGGGGTGCTCTTTCACTTCATTTCACCGTTGGAACCCCTTTTTCACTTTCATTTTACTTACTTTTTTTTTCCTTTTTATTCACTTGGCGGGGGTTCCAACTGCAGTCTTTTGCACGGTCGACCCTTATTAGTCGAGCAAGAGCAATTTCTGTACATCTGGCGCTCGCCAGAGTACTTCTTTTAACTCCTTTTCCTCAACTCGTGTGGAGGGTCAATGAAATTAAGGGGGGTCGGAAGCTCTATCCGTGCCCTTAAAAACACATCCTCGAGTAGGCAAACCGTTCAACGGGTGGAAGTTTTACTTGTACTAGAGACAGCTTAGCTTCACCTTGTAGGAGTACCCCACTAAGGATCACTAAAATCTCTTCCAAAACCCGATTTTGTGCAATGAACGGTGCCACACACGTTGGGCTTACCCCATGTTTAAGATTTTTGATGATTTCGACATGGAGGACCAACTGCTTTTCATTTGCCACATGAGCACCCTGTTCGATACACGAGTCCATAACACAATCAAAATAGAGTCACCATTACCACATGAATTCAACGGTCTTAGCTCCACTAATTCACAAAATCAACTGACACAGCAGAGAGCTAGATAGGAAAAATCTTATACTTCAACATCCTCCATAGTGCTACACTACCTCCCTAGGTTGCACGTTACTATAGAGACTGTCAATTCAAAGCATACTGAGCAGGCAATTTGCAAGGAAACACGTACTTGGAGCCCTTAAATTTAAAATTTGGACAGTGGACTAGGCTCCAAGCACACAAACAGCCAAACATTCACCCGCATACATAATCGAACACCCCCCCACACTTAAGCACGACATTGTCCTCAATGGAGGAAAGATAAGGAGGGTAGAACGAAGTTACCAGATCAAGGGTGAATGATGATGGACGGGGCAGGCGATGCATTCCAGGAAGAGAGAGTAATCAGAACACAAACACCACACAAAATCTCACAAAGGTTGAGTTATTGACTCTAAAATCAAATAACAAAACTGACTCAACCGAGGATAAATAGAGAAAGAAATGCAAACCGACTGGTTGGGTTGCCTCCCAACAAGCGCTTCTTTCACGTCGTGAGCCGGACGATGGCTCCTAAGTTTCGGTCCATGCTAGAACCTCCTTGAAGTTGAGGTTCTCGTCGATGAGGTGGAGTCTCAAGTCACGAGCATGTGGTGTGGCAGGTGATGAAGGCTCGTGTACTTGATGCAGATGAAGTCTCCACCCTCGAGACCTCTTCTTCTCTTCTCTCGTCTCATTGCCCCAAACCAGATAAGACAGCATCGATTGGCCACCATCGCATCCACCAAGAGGGACCGATGTCGATGTGGCCTTGGTCTGGCAAAGAGACACTGCAAATGGGTCCTTGCTGAGCAATTCCTCGAAGTTTGGTGGAGATATCACATGTAACTCATGGCCGGTGCAAGCCTCTTCCACCTCAACTTCGTCCTCGGCCTGGACGCCAATTGCTCCTTCAACCTCCCTTCCTTCTTCATGTGGTATCACCCCTGGGAAATGATCAAGAACTCCTCCTGCTTCGCTTTCGTCATCCTCCACAACCTCTTTCTGCACCCTTTCTTGCTCTTCTTCTTCTAGCACGGATTGGAGAGCAAGTTGCCAAGCAATTTCTTTCATGAGATCTTCTTGCATCTCCTCACTCATGCCCACCTCTTCAAAACGCAGTGTGGGATGTGGGAAAGAGTGGTCGGCTATGACAGGACATTCCTGATCATGATCATCACGGGAGCTCTCCGTGACAACTTCTGTGTGCTCCCTAATGTCTGTGTAGCCTTCTTCTTCCTCCTCCTCTTCTTGTATGGTAGCAGAAGGGTGATCTTGAGCAAGTTGTGCACAAACTTGCTCAACCCACTCTGTTTGCTTCGCTGAGCGTTGAACAGCCTCCTCCATATCACGGAGATATGAGGGATCGGAAGAGGGAAGGGCCTGGATTTGAGGATCCATCCTGGAGCATGTTCTCTCACAGGCTCGAGTAAACTGCTCCAAGAGAAGCCTCAGTTCATAGTTTGGATCTGGCTGTGGAGTGCAGCATGGCTCTGCAGAATGGCCCGTGAAGGCCGCCATGGGTAACTCCAGCGCTGATGGCCCTTCTGGTTGTGGGAGGAAGTCTTCTTGGTAATGAGATTGTCCTTGATATGCCCAGGGGTCAGATTGTTCTCCATAGAAAGGGGGTTGGTACTGGAACCCGGATCCATAGTCTTCTCCTCCTTGATTGCTCCAGGGTGTCTCAGGGTAATACCACTCGGATGGTGGTGGATACCCCCAATGGTTGGAGAAGCCATGAGGATCCATGATTCAGATCTGCACCAACAAAAACAAAAACACCCAAGTGAAAAGCAAGGGTGGAAAACAAAAGAAAAACGCTAAAGTAACAAACTTCTACCTTTCCTAATAATCTAGAAATTCCCCGGCAACGGCGCCAAAAACTTGACTCGCTAAAACACAACTCCTAACAGTGGCCAAGTGTAACCAATGAAAGGGACTGCAGTATAGTGGCTCAAGTAATAAATATCGAATCCACGGGTCTCTAGAGTTACTATTACTCAGCTTCAGTTCATTATCTAGCAAACCAGATTAAGATGAAAGAACTAAAACTACTCTAGCAAACTACAGTTAAAGTTAATCTAATTACAGGTTGGGAACTCACTTAGGTATGATTCCCCCTAGCCACTAGCCAGATT
Organism: Linum tenue; assembly: GCA_946122785.1. NCBI lineage: Eukaryota > Viridiplantae > Streptophyta > Magnoliopsida > Malpighiales > Linaceae > Linum > Linum tenue. The sequence continues at coordinate 29,576,626 of CAMGYJ010000006.1, forward strand.
AACGATTGATGATCTCTTACCTGCTTCACTTTCATTCACAATGCGGAGAATCCTTGACTAGACCTTGAGTCTCGACTAAAGGAACAAGGCCCTCTTGAGTCAATTGCCTAGAGGGACGTATCCTTCTCTAGAACAACTGATCAAGGCGTTCTGAACTAGATTCCCTCTATCGAATGAGGTTCTCAATCGATACAAAGCATTGAATCAACCCTCGACTAAAGCAATCGATCCAATACTATCAATCTATGGTGCTCTATTGACCTAATCAGGTATTCGCTCTCATAGGATCAAAGCAGAATCAATAATCTCGACTAAAGCAGAATTGAATCATGAAAACATGCATAGATTGAATATGAACTCAAGATTATCAAGTAAGAGTACTCATACAATCATCCAATCAAACAAACATAGCTAGGGTTCCTCAAAACCTAAGTGAAGGGAAGTTACTCCATAGAGAAGAGAGAGACTGCAGTAAGAATCTTATGATGATCAGTCTTCAAGTCCGGGCTTGTTCCTTGAGCTTCCAATGTGAAGAAATCCTCCAATTCCACTCCAAGAATGCCCTCAAATTGCCCCCTCTCTCTTTGGTTCGTCCCTTGGGTGTTTGGGATCCAAAACCCAGCTCTCTCTCTCCTTTGGCTCGAATTTGGGTTAAAAAACCCGATTCTGGGCAAAACACGGTCGAGGGCACGGCCGTGCTTTGCCTCAGCCCGCCCGTGTTTTCAGCTCGAGTTGGCCAAACTCAAATCAGCTCTCGGCAGTAAAAACACGGTCACAGAACACGGCCGTGTTCTGAAGGCCTACTGCCCGTGTTTTCACTGCCGAGCCTGTTCAATGCTTCGTTTCTCCCTCGTCCGGACTCCGAATCAGTCGCCGTTTGATCCCAGACGCTCGTAGTCTCGTCCTCTTTCATTTCATAACAAGCTTGCATGATTCTTTGTTCATGAAGTGAGGTAGAAATCCATTCTTCTTCAGGTCATACCCGAATTTCTTCTCCCGAATCGTCAATTGATCTCTGATTGACTTGAACTTTGCGCCTATGCTTCACTTTATGTGCTAGGACCTGAAATATGACAAAGGAACACAACCTAGCGTAAAATAGGCCAAAGATGTGATAATTAAAGCTCAAACGATCAAGAAACACAGGGGAAAACATGTGCAAATATCGAGTCATCAGTTGTCTACCATCAAAGGACTTGATTGCTCAACATCGTATCGGGAGCTCTCTGGAATGAGTTTTTCTTGCTCCCCAAAGTCTCATGGATCGCCTCCTCGACTTTCTCTTCCTTTTTAGTTGGAAAGAGGGGATTGTGACCAAGTTGTGCACATGTTTGCTCAACAATCCCTCCAAGCCTCTCCGAATTTCGCAAGATCTCATCTGATGTTCTTAGGAAGGATTAGTCGATAGGGGTGGTGGTTGAGGGATCGACATTGAAGCATGTTTCGATATCCCGGGTGAACTTCTCTATGTACCATGAGCTCCAATTGTCTCTTTGGTGATTGGGAAGTGTAGAAAGGTTGTTCTATACGAGAGCATGCTCCCTCAGAATCCTGGGCAATCAACTCCACCAAAAGCTTCAATTGGCTTTTTGGCTCCAGTTGTTGAAGGAAGCCTTCTTGGAATGGGGTAAGCTTTTTGATGTCCCCATTGGTATTGTTGCTCTTCTTGGAAGGGAAGCTGATCATAGAAATCGGCTTCTTGGCTTCCACCCTCTTGATTACTCAATGAAGCTCCAGGGTACACCCATTTGCGTGGTTGTGGATACCCCTCACATGTTGTAGAACTCATTGGGATCTATGATTCAACCTAAAAACACAAAAATACAAAAATAAAATCAAACAAACACTAACCACCCTTCAAAGGGAAGAGTGGACCAACAAAACACAAAACAAAAACAAACGAAAAAATAAAACGACGAAAGTAGCTATCTAAGCCTTTTCCGATTACCTAAAATTTTCCTCGATAATGGCTCCAAGAACTTGAATCAACTCTTGCTACACATTTCAATTGATGGCCAAGCATAACCGACGATTGGGTGTAGCATAGAGTAAGCAAGTATAAAATTATCTAACTACACTAACCTAACCACTAGCCTAGCTAATTACAAGTTATGGAGCTCTCTTAGCTTGAATCCCCCTAGTTCTATCATTTTGACCAATGTTGAGTACGATCCTAGCTCAATCGACTCAATTCATCTACCATTTAGGAGCTAGACTCCCTCAGGTACTGACCTAGAACGGTGTGGCGGTGAATGGTAGTGCTCTATTCAAACTAGGATTCATATACCGTCAAGAAATAGACCAAACTCCTTTGGGGATTACTCAGAACGACATATGATAGGAGTGACCCTAAGACGTCAATACTGAGCTCTAAGGGGATTATCTCCCTCCTAGGTCGAAAGCTTAATTGACATGAAATGGAATCCAAACTCTTGCAAAGTTTCAATCCATGAAAACCATCCATCAACTAAATAAAATCATCAATCAAACATAGGGATTTGTCTCATACATCAATATTAAACCAAAATCTAGACCTAGGTTCATCAAAACCTAAGAGAAGAGGTTTAATTCATAGAGAGGAGAGATATTACAATATAGTTCAAGATCTTCATTTTCAAGACTTGAATCCTTGATTCCAAGATCAACCCAAGCCTCCAACTAAGCTCCAAAATCACTCAAGATCACATACTCTATCTCTCTAGAAATGCCTCTTTGGGCGTTTTTGGTCGGAACCTAAAGAAGAACCCTAAAATTTCAAACCCAACAAAGCTCACATTTCTCTCTCTCTCTCTCTCCCAGCTGCTGCCTATTTATACAGTCCGAGAGCAGTTTTAATTCACTGAATGGGATCATGGTCGTGAGCTCGACAGCCAGGTCGTGATCTCGACCAAAGAGGCTGTCGTTTTTGCCGTTCTTCACGGTCCGCCGGTAAAGATCACGGCTGTGATCTCGATTCCTTCCATGAGACGGAGAAACCCTCCAAGATCCTTGCTGACTTCACGGCCTGGGTGTTATTGTCACGGGTTGAGGCCATGATATTTACTCCCAGCCCCTGATCTCTGCACTTTCTTCATTTTTTGGTGCTTGCCAACATCCAATCATCCCTGACACGGCCTGGGTGTTATTGTCACGGGTTGAGGCCATGATATTTACTCCCAGCCCCTGATCTCTGCACTTTCTTCATTTTTTGGTGCTTGCCAACATCCAATCATCCCTGACTCGTCCCACATATGCTAGGACCTGAAATATTTTAAAAGGAACACAACCTAACGTAAAATAGATCAAAAGACGACGATTACCAAGTCAAACAATCAAGATAAAAGGGGATAAAAGATGTGCAATTAGGCCCGAAGCACATTTCTATCCTAAAAATCAAAACTTGAGTAACTTAATGTCTTATAGCCAAAAATATTAGTTGTGTTAAAAAATGAGAATTACGACAAAAAAATTCAAGTAAAAAGCGAAAACAAAAAATTTAGTTGCGGAACCGTTTGCCATATTTACAACCTAATTATTTAGTCACCTTCAATTTGTTTTCCAATGTTCTTGTTTAATGTTTAAGAGGCTTCAACTTTGTCAATTATACTGGTCAATATACTTGCAGAATACGGTAAGGGAACAAACTTAAAGAATCAAATTATAACATGCATGCACATATATATACGTGTGAGACTGAGAGCTGCAACTAGTGGAGAAGAAACACATGGCGCCATAGCAAGCTAAGCAATCCCTAGCTAAAGCCGAATCGCATGTGATGCCGGGTCGTCGTGAGGTATAAAGGATCAATATATATGCTCGCTCATATGTATAGTACTGAGAAGGGACAAATTAAAGGGCTCGCTGATGGGGGAAAAGCTGGTGGCTTGGTGTGGAAAGCAAGGGAAAGATGATGGGAAAAAGCAAAACTTCAAGTTATTGTGGTAGCAGCTGGAGGATGGAGACGAGGGTCACTTTTCTTCTTCTCCAAGAAAATGAGTTATTGAGAGAAAGCGAGTAACGTAATGAACGGGTGCATCTAAAAAGGATGGCAAGAAATACAAAATTTGGCTATTAATTATTCAAACTCAATCTATTAATTAAATTAAGTTTGATAATAATATTTAGGGTAATGTCTATTTTTTATCCAAATCTTTTTCAGATTTTTTTATAATATTCAAACCTATTGAAATACTAAGAATAAACCAAATTTTAACTTCCAGTTAGCAATTTTGTTAGTAATATTGATTTGGCAACATAATACTGACTGAAAAGAGACAAATAAGATCAACATTTCAAAATTTTAGTATTTTAATTAAAAAAAGAGTTACAAAATTATAACAATAATGTAAAAAGGGCTAATATTTTGATGCATTATGATAGATTTGGCTAATTGATAGAATTTTAATAGGTTTGGATAATATAAAAGAATCTGAAAAAGATTTTGGATAAAAAATAGACATTACCATAATATTTATGATATATATTTATAAATGAACATCACATATATACAATAAAACAATCGTATTTAGAATCAATTCTTTGAGTTTACACAACCAGAACTTCTATGGTTTATATCCCTATACAACTAAAGGACCTAGCCAATCAGGGGAAGGACACTTGGGCGATCATCGAACCAAAAGACGTCCCCGGCCAGAGAGCCACTAGAATCGATAGCCACGGTAGAGAAACTATGGCATATGCTGCCGTTTCTGGCGACGATTCATCCCTCTCGGTTGGTTTCTCTCTAGGTCGGGTGAGTGACTCTGTCGGCGGAGTAACAACTCCTTCCTTGACAACCTGTCTCTTCCTCCCTAATTATATTTCTAGAGGCCTATTTATAGACTTTCTGGGGAGAGAAAGTAGTAGCTACTACATCATCTGGCCAATCAGAAAGCTTTAAACTTGTCGTCAGCAAATCGGAAGCTCCCTGATTTTTTTTTTTTACGAAGTAGAGGTGCCACATCAAATGGAGACTTAGGTGACAATACTAATCATTGGCCACCATTTCGGGCGCCATTTCCATATGCTCATCTTCTGTTCGAGTTCTTGCTTCAGAAACTGGATCTCGATGTCCCCTTCAGCTACCAAGTGTTGCACTAGCCTACTTTGACCTGAAATAGGGTTTCTAAAACAATCTTAGGGTTTCTAAAACACACTTGAAGCATTCATAGCATTAAATTAAGGTATTACGATATTAAAGATATGAAATGAATGTAGTTTGGATAATAATACATGGGTTTAGGAGTCAGTTCTACGTGTCATCAAATAACTACACACTTGAACTTTGCTTGTCCCCAAGCAAACCTAAGCTCAAAATTCTCCAACTCACAGAATGATATGGTAAAGTCCTCCATCCTTGATTAATGCTCCATTTTTGTACCTCATCTTCTCTTCTGCGTCAAACTCGAGTTTCCTCTAGCTTTATATATATATATCTCCTACTCCAAGGCATCCCAATGTTGCTATTTCATGGTCTGGTGGTCTCCAACTGGTCTCCAAAATTGCCAAGCTGATGTGGTGTTGGTGGTGATGAATTTTCAGCTCCATATCCATGCTCAGGTATTCTAACTAAATGTACTAATGGTTTCTTTCCAGCGTCCATGCAGAATATGCGGGGCCAGTAGTGCTGGCGATAGATACGTCCTTCCCTTGCAAATATCTCCCAGAGATCAAATTCATAATCCTCCCTATGCTCTTCGCTGTGTTGTGCTATGGTGTAAGTTTTGCCTCCTCCAGGTAATCCTCGTGAAAAAGCGACTGATGTGTACAACAGAAGTTTGTCAACCACCAACTATGCAGGATGAAGCCACCAATGATGTACCAAAACATAATACAAGATCATATCACTGGTGGTCACCTTGCCATCTCCCTAGTGCCTCATGTTAAAGCTTGTTCGGCCAAAGTAATGCACAAACCTGATGAATGGCAACTGAATGAAGGTCTGTAAACAGTAGCCTGCAGCAAGCTCGGCTCGTGGATTTCGTGCAAAGCTCCCAAAATATAGTCATTTGGGTTGAGGGGTCCCAATAAGCTCCAAGGCTTGCATTGGAGAGTGTGCCCTTCCTATGATAGTATGGAATCTCTAGCTTCTCACTGAATCTAGCATAACTATCATTGTAGTGTCTCCCACCAATCCATAAAAGATGCACCTCTGGCTTGAGTTTCCCACTTGTCCCACTGTTAGTGTAGGGAGGAACTCTCAAATGAGAACGTCATTGCTCTCTCCTCTGATGCTGAATAATGATAAGAGACTGGAATTATATAGTCTCTGCCTCAAATGTGCTCCCTATCCTTGGTCAAAATTTGCCCAGTTAAGCTCTCCTTTGGGGTCCACCAATATGTCTCTCCATCTTTGCACCTTCATGGCACTAGAACTGCCAATGAGGAACTGGAGGAAAGGGTGCAAGGGTGCCTCTGGTGTGTCCTCGTCAATCTCTAGCTTACTGTCAGCCTCTCACACATCAACCTCTGGTGGCAGATGTCCACTCCTGCTTCTTGATCTTTTGCCATCTAGCGGTATCCTTCCACTATTTTTATTGGAGGATCATCGAACTAATTGGAATTGAGACTCCTAATCCCTCGAACTCTCCACCTCCTCTATCACGATCATTGGCACCCTCTTGTTCAGTTAGGGCTGGTAATCGGTCGGTATCCGGTATACCGGATACCGAATAGTCGGTATCCGGTATACAGCGGATAACATTGTGTACCCACCGAATACCGATACCGAATGTTATCCGGTATACCGGATACCGAATACTCGGTATCCGGTATTAATACCGGTATACCGAATACCGATTAATGCATTGAGATTATACCATTAGAATTCGAGATAAAGAAACTGACGATAGCATTGGAGATTAACTAATTGGAATCCAATTGAAGTTTATTGTGAATACTTGGAACTTGAAGCATTGGAACTGACTGACGCTCAAAGCATCCCCTTGGTGATAAGGAGAATTTGAGTTTAGGCAAAGGATTAGATAGTAGTGGTGGCGGCGGTTGGTGGAAAGGGATTTGCGGCCGATAAAGAAAGGGCGGGATGAATGTCCTGGGGGAAGACCGCCGAGGCGTGCTGTGGTGGCGCTGGAATTCGCCTCGGCGGGCTGGAGAAGAAGAGTTGAAGTCGAACAGAGGAAAGGTGGAGGGGCCGATGTGTTGGGCTGCGCAGATGTTGATTTAAATTTAGGGTTTACACGCCCCCCCCCCACCTCCCAATTTCAAACGCTGTCGTTTCCTTTTTTTTATTTTTGTTATTCGGTATTCGGTATACCGATTTACCGTCGGTATATGACTGGTCGGTATTCGGTATACCGTTTGGCCAAGAAGTGCAGCCGAATACCGATACCGACGGTATTCGGTATACCGAATACCAATTATAATCGGTTCGATACCCGGTATACCGAATACCGGTTTACCGAATACCAGCCCTATGTTCAGTCATGCAAAACATCGAGGTGCTACATGCTCTGGCTCAGCTCGAGGTGGACTGGGATGCCTTGGTCCTCGTGATGAAGAAGCAACATCATCTCCTTTCTTCTTGTATCGTCCCATCCATATGGGAAATCCTTTCATTTTCCATCTTAAAAGAAACAATAGGGGATAGCCCCACACCTTAATAGTGTGACTTCTTCTATAGGCTAGTCATACAACTTGCCAAGTACGTATTAACAAAATAGTAATCCATATACGTTATCTATCATTCAAGCTCATGTAAAGATAGGAAGTATTCTAATTCAAAATGTAGAAGTAGTATGAAATGCATATCTTAAAGGGTAATGTCTATTTTTTATCCAAACCTTTTTCAGATTCTTTTATATTATCAACATCTATTAAAATGCTATTAATTAGCCAAATCTTTCGTAATGCATCAAAATATTAGCCATTTTTACGTTATCGTTAATAATTTTGTAACTCTTTTCTTAGTTAAAATACTAAAATTTTGAAATGTTGACCTTCAAGTTAGTATCATCTTGACAAGCCAATATTACTAACAAAATTGCTAAATGGAAGCTAACATTTAGCTAATTCTTCGTATTTCGATAGGTTTAGCTAATAAAAAAGAATCTGAAAAAGGTTTACCTAATAAACAGTCATTATCCTATCTTAAAACTGTAGAAAACTTTACAAACTCCAAGTTATAATATTCGGAAGGGTCGATAAGTTGGCACAAGTAAAATGGTATAACATTTTATTCAATGAAGTAGTGAAATTGAAACTAACAGTGTCCTACTCCAATTGCAATTTTTAAATCTCAGAACATCTACTATATATGATCATCTCAAACAACTAAGAATCAATCATTGATACTATTTGAGGTATAGATGGTCGATCATTCGCCTTATACTTGTATAGCATTAATGGGGTATCACTAGAGGGTAATTTCTAATCAATCTAGGTAATACTAAGCATAATGCATATTGTAGCATACAATAGAACCACAAGCATCAATAATAAAGAAGAACTCATAACATATATATATGGTTCGGGCTAACGTACACCCGGACGTACGTTAACCTAGCGTACGCCACATTGAGTTTTGCTATATAGATCATGAATTAATCGGAGTTTGGGGCATGATACTATACCCTAACCTCTAATGGGTGAACCCCAGTCCATAATTTTCTAACCCAAACCATGAGATTCGTTTAATCTTAAAATGAAAATCAATGAAATTTCGACGAATCAGAATCGTTGATTTTCATTTTTAAGATTAAACGAATCACATGCTTTGGATAAGTGAATTGGGGACTGGGATTCACCCATTAGAGGTTAGGGTGTAATATCATGTCCCAAACTTCGATTAATTCTTTGTCTAAATAGCAAAACTCAATGGGGCGTACGGTAGGCTAGCGTACGCCCAGACGTACGCTAGCCTTTGCCATATATATATATGACCATCACATAAGTATCCATACATAGGAAATAGGCATAAAAAACATATAGACAAACACAAGCATGAGATGACATTATAGCATTCGTCCACATCTTCAAACAATCAATTTCATCTAACTACATAAAAGAGAAGGAAGGTACCACTATTCTAACTACAATATCTCCTTAGCTGCTACAAAGACTAAACTATCACTCACATATAGTGTACATAGAATTTATGTGTTTTTACAGCCTTACTAAACTAATGAGTCATGCCCTCTGTTTATAGAGGGAGAACCCGTTCTAAAACGTCCTAAATCGACTAAGAAAGAGTCTACTTCTCCTTGTGGGCTAAGTAAACTTCCCTAACAAGGATAGGGTATGGCGGCAGTAGCGCGATGATCGACACCACCGCTCTTTTTCTTCGTGGGTTGTGCTCCTTTGACCTTGGACGATTGCTCCTTTCAATTTGGGCACGGTCTGACATATCCTGCATATAGGCTATTGGACCCGTTGTTAGGCATCCACTCGTTCTATCTTCAGCTTGGGCTGAGCCTTCCTCCTATGGGCTTGTCTTAACTTTATTAAGTGACTTCTAGTTGACTTCTCCATCATTGGACCTCCTCTTTCTTATGAAAGCTCCATAATCTTTCTTATATAACTCCTTTGATCCTCCAGAGTTCTCTAATGCTTGATCCAATCTTACTTAGGTTGTTTGGTACCTTTAAAACCATAAAAAAAACATACCCTGAAGGCATCAAAGAGTACAAGAACATAACCTAGGTCCATTAAAGGTTAATTGATCAAATAGTTGTGATTTGGATATGAAATACTATTGAAATAACCAAAGTTGCTTTGTTAGAATAGGAAAATGTATTGAGAATGTGAGTGACAAACACTATAAATAAAAAGTCATCATCTTTCTTTTTGATTTCCATGTTTTGTTTATTTTAGATTCGATTGTGTACGTAAGACAAGGATTATCTTCAACAAATAAAATCCTCCTATTCGACTTTGTGGATGGATGAGACTGAAAACAACAGTCATTCACAATCGATTACCAATTAATTGAACTGCTCAAACTTCCTCAAGGGATAAATCAATAGGATTACCATCATTGCCTACTAGATCTGGTAAATGTCATGTCATATGGTAGGAATAAACCCAGTAAGAGTAAAAATATCATATTTATCTAGAATCAATCATTTATTCTTGGTTGCATGTAGGAGTGTTTCTTCGAATTCGGCTTACTTTACTACAAACTTGAATCTTATTGTTCTAATTTGGGAACGAGAGATTGAATGGTTGATTCGGGCAAAATTACACATGTTTTACCCCTTCATAACTTGATTGTTTGACTTGGTAATCTTCGCTCCTCGACCTATTTTACGCTAGCTTGTGTTCTTTTTGACATATTTCAGGTCCTAGCACGTGTGGAAGGATCAAGAAAGAGTTTCGGGATGAATGGAGGTTAAAAAGCGCCAACTGTGAAGAAATGACAAAGATCACGGGTTGGGGGTGAATATCATGGTCAATCGACCGTGAAGATAGCACCCAAGCCATGAATTCTGCATGGTTCTAGAGAGCATTGGACATCCCACGGACAGATACATTGTCACAGTTACAGACCGTGATCTTTGCAAGGAGACCGTGAAGATGGGGAAAAGGATTGTGTCTTTGGTTGAGATCACGACCAGGTTGTTGAGATCATGGTCGTTCCCAGACCGTGAAAACTGCACTCGGGCTATATAAAAAGGCAGCAGCTAGAAGAGAGAAATGAGGCTTTGGTTGAGTTTGAAATTTTAGGGTTCTTCTTTGGGGTTCTGACACAAAATGCCCAAAGGGGCATTTCTAGAGAGAGAGAGAGAGAGAGAGAAATCTTAAGTGATGTTGGAGCTTAATTGGAGGCTTGAGTTGATCTTGGAATCAAGGATTCAAGCCTGGAAGATGAAGAGCTTGAGCTATTTTGTAATATCTCCCTTCTCTCTATGAATTAGACCTCTTCTCTTAGGTTGATGAACCCGAGGTCTAGATTTTGGTTTGATGTTCATGTATGTGACAAATTCTATGTTTGATTGACCATTTTATTTAGTTGATGGATGGTTTTTATGGATTGCGTGAGTTTGGATTTCGTTTCATGTCAATTGAGCTTTGATCTATGAGGGAGAGAATCCTCTTAGAGCTCATTATTGGCGTCTTGGAGTCACTCATATCATATGTCATGCCGGGTAATCTATGAGGGCGACGATTTGGTCGATTTCTTGACAAATATGAATCCCTAGGTTGAATAGAGCACTATCATTCACCGTATGTCATTCTGGGTCAATACTCGAGGGAGTCTAGCACCTAAATGGTAGATGAATTGAGTCGATCGAGCTAGGATAGTACTCAATATCGGCCTAATGATAGAACTAGGGGGATTCAAGCTAAGAGAGGTTAGTTAGTTTAATCACTATTCTAGGTTTACTGGATAACAAAACGTAACCCGAAGTAAGGTACATCTAGAGAACCGTGGTTTGATATGTCTATTGCTTGCTTACCTATGTTACCCCCAGTCGTAGTTTATGCTTGGTCATTGATTGGTATGTGTAGTTAGGGTCGAGTCAATGGTGAATAACATAAAAGGGTTTATGAGGGAAATAAGGCATTTATAGAGAGCTAACCAAATTACCGAATGTTGGTGTGAATTTCTAGGTGTACTGAAATATTTTTTCAAATCTTCAACGATAAATTCAATAGATCATATATCATTTGCTTTACATCGGATTTAAGATTTTTTGCGTAGAAATATCAGATTTTTTGCGCTCGATAAGATGATATTCATTTAAATATTTTATGAACAAAAAAATTTAATGTAATCTTACCTTGCAATATCATGATATTTTTATTACCACTAACAGTGGTATGAAACTGCTGTTAATCTTACCATAGTGGTTAGATCAAGATATAACTGTTGAGATGATATTGTGAAATCTTAATACAGTGATATAATATTGGTATGATGTGGATATAATGTTGATATGATATATTATGTTGGACAAAATAATCTTATGAAATCATACTAGTGTCACATAACTATATTATTACTAGACTATAATAGTAATATCATAATATCACAATGGCATGATATTGATACGATAATGATTATATGATGTTAGTATCTTGTCTTATATTTAACAAAAGATATAATACCACATCTTAACCTCTCATTAGTACGCCCCAATTTAAATTCCATTATCGAATTATAAAATTCATTTAATTAAAAATAATAACCAATGATTTTGGTTCGTAAAAGTATATTAAAATGCATCTTATAAACAGATAGAAATATATATATATAGAGACTAGATACTATAACAACACTCCTTGTGTTGTTATTGTAACAACACTAGTCTCCAACCAATAGGAAGCTAGGGTTGTGATGACTTTTTATTAAATGAGTTGACCTAGTGTAAAATCAAAGCAGGGGTATAATTGTCATTATGAAAAATATGTTTAAATAATAAAAAAATAAAAAAATATTTTTTTATTTTTCCGGCCCAAAATTTTGGTCGCCGGAATTCTGTCGCCGAAAAATGGTCGTCGGTCACCAGAATATGTTTTTCGTCGCCGGAATATGCTATTTTGTCATCGGAATATGCCACCGTCGCCAGAATATGCTCACCGTGGTCGGAATATGCTTACCGGCGTCGGAATCTAGTCATCGGGGCTGGAATCTGGTAACTGACGGTCATCGGAGTTTGGTCAACGATTTTCGTTGACCGGTCAACGGCCAACGACCACCGGATGTTATGGTCTGCATTGTGAGATTTATGGTTTGGTTTCTCATATTTTTGTATGCCGTTTGTGGTTTGCTTTATCGTGTTTGTGGTTTGCATTGAGAAGTTTCTGGTTTGCTTTATCGTGTTTGTGGTTTGCATTGAGAAGTTTCTGGTTTGCTTTCAAAAACTTTGTGGTTTGCATTGAGGCGTTCTGGTTTGTTTTAATATATTTGAGGTCTGCATTAGGACGTTTATGGTTTGTTTTTTTGTGGTTTGATTTACCGTGTTTGTGGTTTGCATTAGGAGATTTCTGGTTTGCTTTCGCAAATGTTGTGGTTTGCTTTGTGAGGTTTGTGGTTTGTTTTAGGGGATTTGTGGTATGCATTAGGAGGTTTCTGGTTTGTTTTTTTGTGGTTTTTTTATCACGTTTGTGGTGTGCATTAGGATGTTTCTGGTGTGCTTATGAAAGATTTGTGGTTTGCTTTACCGTGTTTGTGATTTGCATTAGGAGGTTTTTGGTGTGTTTTCGCAAATGTTGTGGTTTGCTTTGTAAGACTTGTGGTTTGTTTTAGGGAATTTGTGGTATGCATTAGGAGGTTTCTGATTTGCTTTTTTGTGGTTTTTTTTTATCACGATTGTGGTTTGCATTAGAAGATTTCTGGTGTGTTTATTAAATACTAGTGATCTGCATACCGATAACTCCTAAATGCATACAATAAACACAATAATACACTAAAGTACATTAAAAAACTCTTTCACAATGATTCATAGTCTCTCGAACAAGCTTTACATGTTAGAAAAAAGAATCAACCCATGATGATGCAATTACGTTAGGTACACATGATGATGCAAAAACTGATAGGCTCCGAAAAAGATGGACTTCTATGTCCCATTCCTCAATACCTTTTGTACTCTGCTTCAATTGCTTTCCATGGTGGTAGTCTGGTAAGGAACCTCTCTCATATGCCATTCACTCTAGCTGCATATCATTAGATAATCTGCGTTTTTTTACTTTGATATTCATTTGTAGCTTGGTTAATTGCAGGTCCCCTATCTTGACGAAGAAACTGGCTGGGGCTTGGAAGTTTCTGAACTTAAGAAGCAATTAAAGGAAGCTAGGTCAAAGGGTATCACTGTCAAGGCTCTGGTTGTTATAAATCCAGGCAACCCAACTGGACAGGTGAGGGTTTGCCTACATTTTAACAACCAAGATCGTCCTTTGCTGCTGCTTTTTAGATTGAGAACTCGAGAAACTCTAAACCACGAAGATCGCTGCATTTAACAATCAAAAGTGTCCATTATTAGAAAACCAGAACAACACAAGAGTGAGCGCACCGCACCACTGAATCTCCCCCAAATTCAAAAACCTCATAATCGAATAAGATCTAGACACCAATTTCAGAATCTCCTCGAACTCCAGCTCGTCGCAGGGGATCCGCAGCGGGCCGGCGTTGGCGAAACCGAACTCCTCCTCGGCCTGAGCCAGGATGCGATTGAAGATCGGATGGTTCATGTGCGTCGCCCGGACGACGAATCTCCGACAGCTCCTGCCGATGCAGACGACGACGTGGCATAAACAGGAAGAGAGGAAGCGAGGAGCAGAGCAGGATTTGTACGGCAGGGATATGGAGTTCTTACGCCCAGGAGCGAGTCGTGACGAAGAGTACCGCCGCAGAGCAGGATTTTGGCGCTGCCACTGGACTGCATATTCCCCTCGACGAACTGTTAGCAGCCGATGACAGCGGTGGTTGCGGAGCGCTGGACTGAGATAGAACGGCGGCGTTGCAGAGCAGGAGAGTCAGAGTTTGGGTGACGCCGTTGGACTTCACCCGACGACGACTGTGGTCGCGATGCTCTGAACGGAGATAGAAAGGCGAAGTTGCCAGAGATCTGGAAGAAAGAGGAAGAGAAGGGATAAAGAAGACGAGAGATCTGAAAGGGTTGGGATATTTGTTTATTTTATTTTAATTTTTAATTTATTACTTTTAGTGAGTTCTCGTTTTTACCCCTGGTGTTGTTATAGAGGCGTACTATTTGCCGCCCGTGTAATTGCTATTTACCGCCCGTAAATTTAGTAAAAATGTCGTTTTTATCCCTCGTCCATTTTTTCATAACACAAATCCTCATCCACCAACTTGCTAAAAAAAATCTCACCATCAGCAGGCCACCACCACCGTCAGCGTCTGACCACCGCCTCCACCGTCTGATCCAGTCCCGCCGGTCCGACACGTCCGACCCCGACAGGCGGACGCCGTCCGACCCCGACAGGCGGACGCCGTCCGACCCCGACAGGCGGACGCCGTTCGACCACGACGGGCGGACGGATAGAAAAAAAAAAAGAGCCGGACATTGACGACGATTCCTTCCACAACGGCGGTGATTTCTTTCCCAGCCGAACCTCTTCCCATTTTTTTTTTGTTTGTAAAAACTTCTTCACAATTTCACGGTTGAAACTCTATTACGAAAATAATGGTGGATGATTGCGGGGAGATATATTGGGAATATAATAAGGAAAGTTTATTAATAATTGACAATTCTAAACATTAATCTCGTTATTAATTAAGGAATTTAATTTAATATAATGACTAATCACTAATCAGACGTGGGTCGTTGGGAAGGATTGAAGGAACCCATTACTCGTGGTAATGGGGCAGGAATCACGGGCTCAAGATAGGGTGCATAACCATGGGTTATGCACCCATCAATAACCAAATCTGGACCCTTCATTTAGAAAATCCAGATCTAAGGATGGAGAATTAAAGACTATTTTTATTTTCACTAGCTTTCTTAATTGACTCATATCTTTTTCGTTTTAACTCGGATTTTAATTTTTTTTGCACAGATGGAACGAATTCACCGTGCTCTTCAAAATGAGATCAATTTTCAATAGTTTTTTAGGAAAAAAAAATTCTGGCCTCTCGGTACCAACTGCATACCATATGGTATCTTCTTCATTTTTAATTCGTTTTTGAAAACGTTTGCACAACAGGGATGAGTTCATCATGATCTACCGGATCTACAAATTTCTGGGTGAACAAATTACAGGACAAAAAAATACCACACAATACCATACAATACCACCCTGGTACGGGGTAGTATTGTATGGTATCTTCTTCGTTTTTAATTCGTTTTTGAAAACGTTTGCACAGAAGGGACGAGTTCATCATGATTTATTGGATCTAAAAATTTCTGGGTGAACAAATTACAGGACCAAAAAATACCACACAATACCATACAATACCACCCTGGTACGAGGTGGTATTGTGTGGTATACAATGTTAAAAGTAGTAAATTACAATTAATATACTTCTACTATCATGTATTCAACCATCCTACAGTATTGGTTTGTTCATACCACCATGGTACGTTTTTCAAAACATAGGTATGCTTTTATTTCAATACCAGTCAATACCATATGGTATAGGCTGGTAAAAAATGGCTCAATTTTTTTTGTTCGAAAAATATATTAAAGTGGATATCATTTTGAAGAGCACAATTAATCTGATCTAACTGTGCAAAAAAAAATTAAATTTCGACTTAAAATGAGCGAGAAATCGTCCGTCAAAGATTAAAGAGGGAAAAATTAAAGGCTTTCCATGAGAGAGAAGATGCTGATGTCATGCTGATGTGGACGGGTTACTCATGGTTACTCACCATAAGGGGGCTAAGATCAGGTGACTAAGGGGGTACCCTTAGTCACTTGGCTAAGTCAATCTGAGCCTTCCATGCTCATTAAAATCCTAAGGCTACAATTAATTCATTTTAAGGAAGGACAACATAGTAATTGCATGTTTAATATTTATTTTTAATTATAAAATGAATATAAAAAAAATCAGCTGTCCATGTCGGCGCCGCCTCCTTTCTCCGTCCAATTTCCGGCCCCGTCCCTTGCGCCGCCTCCGTCCAATTTCCGGGCAAAAAAATTCTGGGCAGGAGAATTCTTCTCCATCCGCCATTATTGCAGGGCAATTGCCCCAGACTCTCTCTCCATCGGCCATTATCATTATTCCACTGGAATTCCGAGAGAGAGAGAGAGAGAGAGAGAGAGAGAGAGAGAGAGAGAGAGAGAGAGAGAGCTTTTCCGGCGACGGCGGAGCAATTTTCCGGCGACCAGAGACGGTGGTGGATGGTTTTCCGACAACAGTATTTGAGTTCGTGATGTTTGTAATGTTTATATTACTATTTTGTATACATTGTAATGTTTGTAATGTTTGTTTGTCTAGTTTGTATACTTTATGTTATGATTTATACACTTTCTATTCATTGATTTGTATTTGTAACTTTTGTTATTCAAGTTTGTATACTTTTATGTTATGATTTGTATACTTTGTATTCATTTGTTTGTAATACAAGTTTACCAATCTGTATTGTAAGTAGTGATATTCTGTACGTGTAGTATGCTTTGTACTGTTTGTAATGTTTGTTTGTAATGTTTGTTTGCAATGTTTGTAATGTTTGTTATTTTGTAATGTTTGTAATGTTTGTTGGTTTCTTTTCCACTGTTTGTAATGTTTGTTATTTTTGTCCACATTTTTGTCAACCATGTTTGTAATGTTTTTTGCATCACAAATCAATACATATAAAGTATACAAATTATTAGTACTTACAATACAAAGCGAAACATACTAAGAATACAAGCAAAACATACTAAGAATACAAACTGTCAAAGAAAAACATACTAAGAATACAAACTGTCAAAGAAAAACATACTAAGAATACAAACTGTCAAAGAAAAACATACTAAGAGCACAAACTGTCAAAGAAAAACATACTAAGAGTACAAACTGTCAAAGAAAAACATACAAACCATACTGACATTTTGTACAAAAATACTAACAATACAAACTAATGTTACAAAACATACAAACTATACAAATCACTGTTCTTCCTTCAGACGATGTCTCTCCACCGCCGCCGCCGCTGCCGCCGCCGCCGACTCTCTCTACAGCCGTCGTTACCTCTGTTTTCCCGGCAACAGATCTACTTTATCTCTCTTCCACCGCCTCCGTCGCGATCGTCTTTCCCTCTCTCCATCGTCGCCGACGCGGTTGAGATCTCCTCGCCGTCGCCCCCCTCTCTTCCACCGTCGACGTCCTTCTCTCCCCGCTGCTGCTTTTCTCTCTCTCTCCTATGGCCTGCAATGGCGACGCAGAAGAGGATGACTGGAGGAAAAATCGCGATCTCCTTTTCCTCTCTCCACTGTCGTCGGCGCCGTCGAGATCGTCGACTTTCTCTCTCTCATCCGTCGGCGTTGCAATCTGTGTTTCCTCCGCCATGGCGCTCTCTCTCTCTCTACATCACAAAAAAGGGAAAGTAAGGAGACGTGTTGCAGAGGAAAAAAAATTCAATAATAAATAAAACAAAATTAAAAAATAGGAGTTAATAAATTATTGATAATACCAAAACTACCCTTCTTATTTAATAATAATTGATTGAGTTATCTGGACCATCAGATCAATCCAAGGGCTGAGGGGGGCTTAGTCAAGTGACTAAGGACCCCCCCTTAGTCACCAGATCCGGACTCACCATAAGGTTACTGACCTGATCCATTCCCGGAATCACGTGCTTACTCCACATTTATCTTGATTTGGTAATCCGTTAAATAATTCAATTATATAAGTTTATTTTATTAGTTCATTGTTTCCGCCAAAAAATAGAAAACTTACCATGATTAAAACTTCCAAAATCACTCTATCGTTGCTAATCCCACGTTTCCCTAATTAACCCACGTCCTAATTTACTTGTGTTTTTATTTCCCTAATTAACCCACATCCAAACCCACGTCCTAATTAGCCATTACATTCCCTAATTACTAATCTTTTGCACAAAACAAGATAATGAATGGAGGAATTAGTGGACGGTTTTCTTTATTAATTGACTTAATAAATCATCCTCAATTAATTAAATAATCAATCATTCAAAAAATGATTTTGAAAAAAAAAACTGAGTTTCAGACCCGTCCGCCGCCGGATCTCGGACCGCATCCGCCGGAGGAATTCGGACCCCGTCCGCACAGGGTGAGCGGACCCCGTCCGCGTCCGCCGATCGGACCACGTCCGCCTCCGGCGAGCGGACCCCGTCCGATGCCGGTGAGCGGACGCCAAAAAAAAAAAGTTTAGCTTCTCGGCAAGCTACTTCCTCGACGGCGACGACGACAACACCCGCGGCGAGCTCTTCCTCTTCAACGCCGGCGACTTTGTGAGGGGAGGGAGTGAGGTCGGACGAATGGAGGGGTCGACGGGACCAGATCGGAGGAATGGAGGGGTCGTCGGCGATAGGATGTTGTGGAAGGAGGAAGGAAGGTCGGCGGCGGCGGTGGGTTAGATAGGTTTAGGATTAGTTGGAAGAAGGGCAAAATCGTCTTATATTTTAAAACTATGGGCGGCAAATAGTAAATATTAGGGCGACAAATAGCGATTCATTTGTTGTAGACCCATTTATATATACCGAGACAAAAAGAAAACAAGTATTGACAGAAACAGACAAAGAAGGAGCAGAACAGAACAGAACCCCAAAACGCTATGTACCCTTCTTTCTTATCTCTAATTAAAAACCTTGACCATCCCTAATAAGTATGATTTATACATTACATAATTATATATAATTAGAGGTGGCAATTGGATCAGATTCGTGGATTCGTGGATTGGATTCGTGGATCCATGGATCAAATGGATTGGATCCAATGGATTGGTGGATTCATGGATTGGATCCAATGGATTGGTGGATTGATCCATGAATCCAAATAACATCCAAGGCTTGGACCAAAATGTAAATTTTGAAAAGTTTAGGTACTAAAATGTCATAATGAAAATTTTTAGGTACCAAAATGTAATTTTCCAATGATATTTTTCGTATAGAAATATAAATTTTAGGTACCAAAATGTAAAATATAAAAAATATAGGTACCAAATCATAATTTGCCATTTGGATCCATGGATTGATCCATGAATCCACCAATCCAATTGAATTTGGATCAAATGGATTGGATTTAAATGGATTGGATTAAGTGGATAATTTGGTGGATGGATTGAATTGGATTCATGGATTTGGATCCTAGTTGCCACCTCTATATATAATAACTAGCAATTGGGCCCGGCCCGTTGGCCGGGGCGCTGCTGGTGTTATTCATGTACATAAAATTTATTAACTTAAATTACTACTCAACCATTTTGTCGCTGTCATAAAATTAAACACCAAAATGAACTGCAGTCATCATAAACTCACAAATTCAAGTTGTTATTGTTGTTATAAACACACTCAACTAAGCTGCTATGCTATTGTTATGTACACACAAATTCAAGTTAATTTCAACCTGAAATTCCAATTGTCCATGGAGAAGGATAACCAAAACATGAAAGCTGAAACTATTTAGTATTTACAATGTAAGTCTGAATTTTCTGAAAACCAACCATTTGCAAAGTACTAAAAATACAGTTCATAAAGTGGACCTTAGCTCCAGCAATACTACTCTTCTTTCTTAGTGTAAGAGTCGATCAAATGTTTGATTTTCTTCCTCTTTACGGTGCTCCTTTCAAGACTTGGATTAGTATTGCAGGGTTCCTCAAAGTTTGCAGCAACCAAATTGGTTTACTCTTTGAAACAACTTGATTTCATATACTTTTTGTTCTCTCAAGCTGGATAGGAAACCAAAAGAAGAGTGATTATGGCCCAAATATCCGACCTCTATAAATAACACATAGAAAGCAATATAAGAACCAACAAAAATTAGAGCCAGAATACCATGACAGATTCTTTTTGAATTGATTATGACTATAGCCTAACTTTGAATCAATCAAAACCAAATGCAAATGTTCAACCATATTCAAGAAACCTTAAATTGATTAAATTGGCAAACTCACATTTCACTTTAAGTTCAACCTGGAAGGCTAATATCATACCATAAGCATCTGACTTCACATATTTTAGCTGGTGTTTTTGTTCACATTACCCGTAAGAATGGACATAAGTGATCCATATAATAGACATACAAATCAAGTATCGGATGAGGATTTCCATTACACTTTCGAAGCACATGAGGTCGCATAATAGTACTCCCTTTCACACGAATCAAAAAATTGAACCAAATGCTATATGGATTGCAACTTACCATGATACTTATGAGAAAGTGGCAGATGGGGATAATGATATAGCAACAATGTTTTCTTTTGGATGAAATGAAACTGGAGGGAGAGATTAGGGATCAGAATGAACATCAAAATTCATTGTCATCTTCATCCTAGCCTAAGTGGATAGTACACTTGAAAATCCAACAGAGTTTCTGTGATTCTCACAATACATATATACACAAATTTGAGTTCTAACACGTTAGCCATATATGCCTACAGCCTTTTGAAAATTGAAAAGGAAATTCACAAAGAGATAAATACAAACCTCCAACTTGAACTCCAAGCAAGGAACTCATCCTGACCGAAGTAGTTAGCCAACGACTCCTTGGACATTTGGGGGAAGGTAGGAGAGGGTATCGTATTTCTTCAATCCCAGTGGTGCCACACCTATACCATTTAGGCATTTACCCACCACGTTCAATCAACCAACACATCTAATTAATTCAATAAAATGAAGAGAGAAGAGGGGGGAAATTAAGTGAAGAAGAAAGGAACCTTCATGCACTGCACTCAGCCACCGTTGCTTGCAATGGATGTAATGTGTTGAACTTCTAGGTGGCGGGGAAGGCATTTTAGCAACTTTTAATAGGGATCTGGATGGCGAGCTTTTAACAGGGGATATGGCTTCGGTTAAGCACTATCCAAGATTTGTAGATGATGCTTAGAGAGACAAACAACGACAGAGAGAGAGGAGGGTTATCCTGGATTGTTTGAGTAAAGGACGACGCTGGAGAGAAACTGCTGAGCAGTATAGATGGCAAGTGCGAGAGAGAGGCTGAGGGGTTTCTTGCATGATTTTTTGGCGACAAAACACAAAGGCTGGACGGCGAGAGAAAGGTCTTTCTCAAAGCTCTTCGCATAAAGAACATTGCCGGTGAGAACCCAAATAAACCCCAACCCATTCAAGTCAATTCTACAGAAACCCGGAAGCGGCCGCAGGAGATGAAAAGCTCGAGGAAGTAGTTAAGGACGACTATTGAGATAGAAATGGGGAGTGGGAAAAGAGACAGAAAAACTCCCGCCAATTGAATTTCTTGCAAGAGTTTTCGGTGACAAAATTAAATTCCGGTAGGGATTGGAAGACTGAGTGTTTGGGTAGACTCGAGGAGCTCTGGGCGACAAAATATACAGGCTGGCTTGAGAGGAAGGTCTTTAATTCTCGATAGGGATTGGGACAATGAATGTATTGGAATGGCTGCAAGAGCTATGGACGAAGAAACACAAAGGCGGCGAGATGAATGTCTTCGGTTCCGGTAGGGATTGGAAAACGGAATATCTCGGGACGACGACAGAGAAGGGTTCGATTTCCTGTGGGAGATTGGAAGTTACAAATGCGGAAAAGAAAAGGCTTAGTGAATTGACGGAAAACACCCTCCGCAATGTGCGGTGGTTACGGTAGAGGCTGACGTGGCAAAACCTCTATTTTGACATTGCCTTATAGTATTTTGTAGATTAACACCTCCCACACCCTAGTCCACCAGGCTAAACCCACAGCACCACCAAAACAAGAGAAACCCAAAAACCAAACCGACCACCGAGAAGGCGACCGCAATCGAATCCACCACCATCTCTGGAGTACTGGAGGCCACCTAACACAAGACGTCCTTGAGTAGCTTGTACCTCCGAGTTGAAGGCTTCGGAGACGGCAGTCCCCCGTGATTCCTCCCCGCCGCCGGCGACGACGGTCCCCTGATCTCGTCATCCAACTGCTGCTGCTGCTGCTTGATCTTCAACCCGGAGTACTGGGACCGTTTATTAGAACTGCCGGCGCCGCCGGCCTCTTGTGATTTCCTCGACGACGTCGCATTCCGCATCTCCTCGCTCTGGCACCAATCGCACTGCTCAACTGGCTCCGCCAGCTGGTGGTTGTAGTAGTTGCTGCAGTACCTGATAATTAATAATACAATTTACAATTAAGGCCCACCCAAATTAATTAATTAACCCCCTCATCAAATTAATATCAGAATTCGGAAACAAACGTACGAGTGCTGGAAACGGTGGCGGCATTTGTTGCAGCGGAAGAGCTTCTCAGAGAAACCCACATCGCCGCACATGCAGCATACCACTACTCCTGCGGTCTGCTGACTATGACGATCATCCGCCATTATCGACTTCTTCCAAAAGAAATTAAGGAGATAGACACGTACGGAGAAAGGGAGAGAAACAGACAGAAAACAGAGGAGGAAGAGAAGGGAGAGAGAGAGAGAGAGAGAGAGTAGCCGGGCAAGAAGCAGGGGAACCCCCAAAGGGTGTCACTGACTTTATATATTAGCTGAATTTATTTTCCTCAATGCTTATTTTTCTAAAGATTTCTATGAGTCGGTTTGTTTGTAAACCCCACTACGGAAATGCTTTTTATTAACTGATGATCAACTGATGATCCAAATTTTAGGAAACCCCGAAAAACAAATCAAGGAAAATATTAATTGAAAAGGGAACACAGGCGGACCACAGGTTGCTTGCAGTCGTTTTCAGTTGGGGTGGGGAGGGGGAGCCCAATGAATAATTCTAAAGTAGTTTAGGCCTCCTCCACTCCTCTCTCCCTATCCACCTTGAAAAATTAATTAGATGGGAAAATAACAGTTGCATCCTGGCTGTGCCATCTCTTTTACCGAGAGTACCTTTGTACTCGGCTTAATTGCAAGTTTGGTCACTCGAATTACTATAAAATTTCATGTTTGCCACTCGAATTAATTTATTCCATTTATAGTCACTCGAATTAGTTGAACAGTCCAAGTTCGGTCACTCTCCGTTAACCTCCGTTAGACTCCGTTAATGACGACCGTTAAGTGATGACGTGGCTAACAGAAAATCACAGTCAGCATAATTTAACACTAAAAAACGACGACCCGACCCGCCACGTCATATTTACCCGCCATATCAGCCCTTCTTGCCCAACCCGCGAACCAACCCAATTAATTGACCCAAACCCAAACCCGAGACCCAACCCCAAAAATAAATCACCGTCGATGAGAAAACAATCACCGCGATTATCCCCACCACTGCAGCATTCGACATCCCCTTCTTCCCTCCTGATCTCAAGCACACCTCCATAGGCCGACAACACAACCCCTCCGGTGAGTTCCCCTGAAACGAACTAACGGGGAAACCGGAGAACGATGGAGAAACTGGTCACATCTGGTTCGATCCCTCTCTGGCGCATTTTGTCGAACACCTGCTCGGCCAAAACAATCGTCTTCTCAAACTTATGCTCTGGCTGCAATCTAGCTCTCCTGCATATCCCATCTAACAAGACGTTGTAAGTAACGACATTGGGCTTGATTCCCTTCTCATCCATCTCTCTCAAAAACCTCTCCGCCATGTCCAATCTCCCCAGCTTGCACCATCCGCAGATTAGAACAGTGTACATGAATTTCCTCTTGTTGAAAACCTCGACAGCCACTTTCACCCCTAGCTTTTGGTCAAACCCTTCTCTGTCCCTGACGTTTGCAGACAGGAGGGCGTGTTATTTCAATACAGGGGCTATGGTGATAGATCTGGGTCGGTGGAGGGAAGGGGATTATACGCGCAAAATCGAGGAGTGGATGGAGCTGCAGAAGCGGGTTAGGATCTACGAATTGGGTTCTCTGCCGCCGTTTCTGTTGGTGTTCGCCGGGGTGATTGTGCCAGTGAACCACCGGTGGAATCAGCACGGCCTGGGAGGGGACAATTTCAGGGGATGGTGGAGGAGCATCTGCGAGAGCAGTTCGGCGTCGGCGGATGATTCGAGTGTGGGGAGCTCGGAGGTGACTGCGGATGCGGAGAAGTTGCGACGGCGGAGGAGGAAGGTAGTGGTGGCGAGGGCTCGATCTCTGTTTATTTTTCAGGGGGTTGTGTCTCGGTTTTGGGTTTGGGTCAATTAATTGGGTTGGTTCGCGGGTTGGGCAAGAAGGGCTGACATGGCGGGTAAATATGACGTGGCGGGTCGGGTCGTCATTTTTTAGTGTTAAATTATGCTGACTGTGATTTTCTGTTAGCCACGTCATCACTTAACGGTCGTCATTAACGGAGTCTAACGGAAGTTAACGGAGAGTGACCGAACTTGGACTATTCAACTAATTCGAGTGACTATAAATGGAATAAATTAATTCGAGTGGCAAACATGAAATTTTATAGCAATTCGAGTGACCAAACTTGCAATTAAGCCCTTTGTACTCTTTTCTACCGTGTATTTTTTAAGAGACGTTATCATCTCATTACATTAATATGGCCGAGAACTATAGTGGCCCCTTATCAAAATTGAATAGCCAGGAATCACCGAAGAGGATTATGCCCATCATAGTTAGGATTAGCCCAACTCATCCAGGTTTAGAACCAGAGCCAGTCATGGGCCTGTGCTGCAGGCTTGCCAGTATAGGGCCTCACACTTTGGAGGCCTCCATCAAATACAAGAAGGCTATGTACTACTTCTGAATAATGGTTGATACTACGGTACCGTGGTAAACAGTACGGAACCGGTGACGCTTTCTT
Source organism: Linum tenue (assembly GCA_946122785.1). Classification (NCBI taxonomy): domain Eukaryota; kingdom Viridiplantae; phylum Streptophyta; class Magnoliopsida; order Malpighiales; family Linaceae; genus Linum; species Linum tenue. The sequence goes on from CAMGYJ010000006.1 coordinate 29,601,836, forward strand.
TGATTCGTACACGTGGCCCATTAGGGGGCCCAACCGACCTCTCCCAAACTAACGGTGAACACCCGTCGCTATATTTCTCATTCAGTTTTTCATTAATTAAAATAAATTAATGCAACTTATATTAGTTTTGTTTTCCGGCAGAATCTGGAAACAGAAATAGGGATCGACCAAACGAACCAAAAACCAGCGTCCGGCGATCTCTCGAAAATCAATCCCGGTGACTTAGCCTTCGTCCTCTCGCACTGCCCAAATGACGAGTATCATGCCCGATATCGACCCTTCGCGCCAACAGCTCCTCCTTCCGCAGCTCCCATCTCCCCCATGCTCTAGCCAAATTGGGGGATTGCAAGCGCGCTGCCTCTATACGCTGCGAGGCCCTGCATACAATCACCGGTCGCTCTCTCTCCGAGCGTAATCAAAGGATTCGATTACGATTGAAGCTTAGGTCAGTGCTGCGAGATGCCCGTCGGATACGCCCAGATCTCCGTCGGAATCGTTGATCCCTTCCCTTGTTGCTCGATGGCAGTGAATACTCTGTCCCCATGGCCACCACCGACGGCTGCTTGGTCTCCGAAGGTGTTCAGGTTGTGTTGGATTTCCTCCAGTCTGATTTCCCTGGGATGGTGCTTTTTCCCCATTACGAACCCTCAACCTAAAACTTTGTTTACTTGGGAGTTCAATGTTGCTTTCTTATAGTCCGGGTAGGGTATGCATGACAATGGTGATTGTTTTGGATCAGTTTGTGTTTTCTCTGCAAATAATGGTGTTATAATATTATTGAATAAAGATCAAATAAAGTACACGACAAAAGTTTAACAGTAGCAGCCTGCAGATTCTTTCAATTAAGTGCCTTCCAAGTACATTATGATAGTTCACGTATACTATCGATTTCTTTTGCACATGGTTTGGAGTGGTATCGATAAACTTGGGGAAATATCTAAGCTAAATGCTAACAGTGGTTGATGTGAGCCTCATCAGACCTTCAACTTCATTTTGTATTATGGATTTTGAGAGTAACAGTAACATTCATGAACAAAAAGCAGCATCTACTTTCAGTTGTCTTTGATCTTTTTGTCCTGGCTTTATATCAGTCATGAGAATATGTCCTTATCCTGGATTTATTGTAAAACTTTTCAAGCTTCTGTAGGCTTCCTGACTGACTATCTACTCTTTCTACAACCACCTAGCTGCTTCCTCTGTTGCTTTTCCCTTTGAGTTTCTTCCTTTGTTGCTTTTCTACTCGTCTTCTAATGGAGCTAAGCTAGCCCACTCAGCTCTACATTCAGCCACCCACTGCAGTTACAGAAGCACCAACAAAATTATGACAGCAGGAAAAATAAAGTGCAGCAGCATAAGTAGAATCCAACAACATCAGGAAGAAAGTGCACTCGCACTAAAACAAAAGATCCATAATATATTTGACCTAAAAGAGAGATAGATACAAATAACTGAACGACAAAGTGATCTTGTGGCTCAAGAAACTGTAAATACACGAACACAAGCAACAAACATTTAAATATGAATTCGATAAACATAGCCCCCAAGATAAACTCAAAATGCTGATCACGTTACAATGTTGGAATCAATTGGGGAAAGAAGCCAACACAAGCTACCTGTATCACAATCATAGAACAACCCTATCATTCTGCATAACCAGAAACTAAGGAGACCCTAAATGTGAATTGAACCCTACGCCTTCAATGATGGATGTACGGATGCAGAATTCGCCAAACCCGATCGTGATAACATACAAGGAGATAGAACATTGGACTGGGCAATACGACCCCATCAAGCAAACAGCGTCAAACGAACATATAAAAAGACGCAAAAACGGAGATCGAATCGAGGACCTCGATTAAGGGCAAATTCAGAGGTAGATGAGATTTCGATGATGACGGAGCAGGTGACAAAATTTAGTGCAGGTGAATCGGGTAGGCTGTATCAGAAATTGCATCGGTGGCGACACTTTTCGATTATGACAGAGGTCGCCGCAACAGATTCCTTCGCATAAACAGATTCCTTCGCCTCTGATATGAATTCGAAGGGTAAGGTTGACCTTGGACCCTGGAGATGGGATCGACCACGAACAAGTGAACGTAGTGATTCTGGAGCGACCGTTGATGAAGGAGGGCGTCTCTCCCTTCTCTCACTTGGTACCGTTTGGTAATTGCTGTGTTGCTTTTTGATGATGACAGGGGCCCGCGAAGACACAGATTCCTTCACCTCTGAACAAGGAGATTGCGAAACTGTGATTTTGGAGAGACCGCCGGAGAAGGAGATTTTGAAACTGCGTTTGGGTTCCTTTCGCCGTCGACCTCTGTTTTTATGTTTTCTTAATCTAAAAAACAAACTAATTTAATCTACACAATAAATAAAAGCCAAATGAGAAAACTTGAAGCCCCATTTCAAATTTCCTGCATCCAGAGTGAAAGTAGGAAGGACATTTTAGTCTTCACAATTACTCTTTTTTTATTCATTAAAAAGACACTTACTAGGATTTGAACCTTGATCACTTTAAAGAAAAGCAAAGATCATAACCAATCACACTAAGTACATTTGTTGTATCTTTTTAAATTAAAAACATATAATCGCAGAGAGGAAAAAACTCTTCCCCCATTTCAAATTCCCTGCTCCAGGAGCGTTTGTAGGAAGGGTAGAATAGGGAGTGTCAATTTTTTTCTTTTTCCTTTGTGGAACGGGCCAACTTACCATACACATGCGGATTTAAACGAGTCCAGGAGTGTCAATTTTTTTCTTTAAGTCCTTTTATTTCTCCGTGGTGGTAAAATATATATGAAAAGGCAAAAACAATACTCCTTTTTATTTCTAAAAAGGAAAAAATTTAAGAATAAACAAATGCATGGATTTTAATGGGCTAACTGCTAATCATAAAATAAAAGAGTTGAATGGATCTGACCTACACGGGATTTGCCCATCAAGTAAAACAAATGAACATCATGGGTTCACCATTCTAAAACAAGCTATTTTCTCTAGCATAATATATATTATGCTATTATTTTATATCTTAGTGGTTAAAATATAATGTATTTTAAAGTTATTCAATGGTTCAACCTCGACCAACCCAATTAGTCCAATTTTTATCATTTCAAATATATATTATGTAATTATTTGATATCATAATGATTAAATTATAGTGTATATTATAGGGAATCATTTGGTTTTTGTTAGTAAAAAACTAAACAGAAAGATCTATTTGGTTATTTTTAACATTAAAACGACCCTAAACATTTTCAGTTTCATTTCGAAATTCTATAGTTTTATTCCCGAATCAGTGATGTGCAAATGGCGAGTTGCAGTCATCTCTTTTCTTTCATTATTTTTTATTTTCAAATAGAAAGTTTAAAATTAAAGAATAATTAGAGTTTGACATGGGTCGGTCAAACAGGCTGAATTTCAAGTTTTGGCCCATTTTGATCAAGTCTAATTTATAATCACACGGTTCCCTGATACCCGATAAAAATCTCAATCCAAATCAGTTTGGGAGGTGAGTACGTGTTTACCACCATTTTTTAGGGATACAAGAACGGTGGTTCCTATCCCAAATCGTGTTGTTTGTTCTTGATTTCTTTAGATTTTATCATGACTTGGTAAAAAAACCAGAAAGCACAATGATGACAAGATGAAAGTTTTATAAAGCAAATTAATCAGCCAACGGGCCGAGTAAAAGCTAGCAACGATTGTGAGATGCTCATTTCCCGAAAACAAGCGGGATAGGCGATTTTTTATTCGATTTTCTTGAATTTGGTTTCTATGAAACTTACTCCAACTCATCATATTACCAGAAACATTATTGTTTCACAAGGTAACATGTACTTGATTTTGGTTCATAAGGCTGGTTTTTGATTCGTTGCATCATTCATGTCTCTTTCCTACTAAAATTCACTATTTTTATCACGTGTTTCCCAAAAAAAAAACTATATAACAATAAGCTATACACCAGTGTCCATGAAACCGTACCGTACAGACGGTTCAACCACGAAATACCAGTATCGGAGGCTAAACCGGTAGGCGGTATTTAATGGTATAACAGTTGAACTACGACTAAACCACAGTTTTACCATAAAATACCCTAACACTGACTTTTCCGGTACGATTTCATGGACCATGCTATACACCCCATTACATTATCAAATTTCATATCTCATCTTCCTCCGGCCAAATGGCCGGGGCTCACGCTAGTATTTAGTTAATAGAAAGATAAAACAGTGTGGCGTTTGGGTTAGACGGAGAAGGGTCTCCGTTAGTGTGAGAGAGGCGGGTTGGTTTCAATATTCTTGGGCTTTGGGCTTGGGTCAATCAAATCCAGCCATGCCACATCAGCTCCACGTGGCTCAATCATATTTCACATCGATGCCGCAGTTTTACTGCGCCACCATAGTATTGTCCCTGAATAATTGGGAAAAAATTCAAAAGTACCACTGTTTAAAAAAAAATTCCAAAAATACCACCCAACCCAAAAAAATTCCAAAAATACCACCCTTTTTCAAAAACCGCCACCCCACCCAGCGGTTTGGTCGAAAACCGCTTGTCGGGGGCGCGGTTTTGGACCGAACCGCGGGCCTAGGGGCGGTTATAAAAAAAAAATTGGACCAAACCGCTGGGTGGGGTGGCGGTTTGGCCCAAAACCGCCACCCCAACCAGCGGATTGGTCCAAAATATTTTTTTTTTCCGACCAACTCCTAACTTCGGTCGAAACTTCAAACGAACGTAACTTTGCACTCGGGTATCCGATCGTAGCGATTTATTTTTTCATTTCGCATAACTTTTCAAGATCTACAACTTTTACTAGGATAATATTTTCAAAACAGGAACTATTTGTGGATATAAGGGACCTTGAGAATAACTTTACCTTTACTTTTCAGAAATTCATGTACATTTTGAAATTATGATTATATTAAAAGTTGTAGATCTTGAAAAGTTATGCGGAATCAAAAAAAAGTTCATAATATTCGGAGTTTGGAGCACAAAGTTATGGCCGCCCAAAGTCTTACGAAAGGCGAGACCCGGCGGTTTGCGGCTTGCGAGATCTCAAAAAGTTTGCGGCCTCCATTTTTTGAATCCGAATAACTTTTTGAGATCTTGCAAGTCTCAAACAGTCGGGTTCCGTCTTCGTCTCGAAAAAACGTCATTTGCCACCCCGAACGACCTTTTTTTTTATTTCGTCAAACTTTGGGCGGCCATAACTTTGTGCTCCAAAATCCGAATGTCATGAATTTTTTTTTACTCCGCATAAATTTTCAAGATCTACAACTTTTAATATAATCATAATTTCAAAATGTACATGGATTTCTGAAAAGTAAAGGTAAAGTTATTCTCAAGGTCCCGTATATCCACAAATAGTTCATGTTTTGAAAATTTCATCCTAGTAAAAGTTGTAGATCTTGAAAAGTTATGTGAATTAAAAAAAAATTGCTACGATCGGATACCCGAGTGCAAAGTTACGTTCGTTTGAAGTTTCGACCGAAGTTAGGAGTTGGTCGGAAAAAAAAACTTTTTGGACCAAACCGCTGGTTGGGGTGGCGGTTTTGGGCCAAACCGCCACCCCACCCAGCGGTTTGGTCCAAATTTTTTTTTTTTATAACCGCCCCCTAGGCTCGCGGTTTGGTCCAAAACCGCGCCCCCGACAAGCGGTTTTCGACCAAACCGCTGGGTGGGGTGGCGGTTTTTGAAAAAGGGTGGTATTTTTAGAATTTTTTGGGGTTGGGTGGTATTTTTGGAATTTTTTTTTTAAACAGTGGTACTTTTGGATTTTTTCCGAATAATTGAGCTAAATCATAGGCCCTTATAATGTTACTCTCGGCCACTAGAAATACTATATGGGCCAAGGGTGTGAAAAAAATGAATTAAATTAATAAACATGACAATTTGTTTTTTTAGCATTCCAAAATCACTCACCAACAGTAAAAAGAGTATTTTCAGCAGCAATCGTAAAAAAAAAGTATAATGGACTAGGTTATTGATTTATATTGTTTTAGTACCATTATGTAAATAGTCACTTTAGTTGTCTGGTAATTAGGTTGTGTATTTTCGCTCATATAAATAGCCAAGTTCAGCTATGCCTCTGTAAGCAAATTATTGAGATAGTGAAACCCTTTGGAGAGCACAGCCTATCACGTGCATTAGTCCTGATCATCAGAGATACTACGTTAAAATCGTTGTGTTCGTTTGATTATGTGCGTAGTAATTAACATGGTATCAGAGCCTCTGTTCAACTAAGTTAGTGTGTTGTGTTTGCTTGGATTGGGTACTGCGGCACTCGTGTTTCTTCGCTCCAGGTCGGCCGGATTTTGCTTCTGTCGGTGTCGGAAGTTTGACTGTAGGTTGGTTTTTCTCGGTTGGTTTTTCGAGCTATGATTGGACCCTTTGTTTGTTCTTCGGGCCGTCTGTTTTCAGAAGCTCTTGGCTGCTATGGATTTCTCTAACACTCTGTTTGGGAAGAGGGGTAAATGGGAGGAGGGTGCAAATGTGAGGGGTAAATACAGTTTCCAACACATTTGCACCTGTTTGGTTAATTTGGAACAGTAGGGGGGTGCAAAACGGGAGTGCAAATTTACTGTTTCGGCTTACCCCCCAAATTGGGGTGCAAGGGAAGGAAGGAAGAGAGGGGGAGAGGGAATTATGAAATTTTGTTTTTCTAATTGTGTTATATATAATTATATAATAATTAATATTATCAATTTCTTCTTTTTATAAATATCATTAATGTAAACATTATTCGGGGTTGACCATTTGACTCGGGAAACAAGTTTATCAATGTTCGTCAAGTCAAATCTAGATCTCTTGGTTGAATCGAATTTGCATTGAAAATTAGAGATACGAGGTGTTTGTGAAAAAGATAGAGAGAAATTGTTTGGTTAACTCAGTTTATTTGAATAAATAGTTAAAACTTACAAATTCGAACGTGTTTGACTAAGTTTGACAATTTAAAATTAAACTAGACACGAAAACCCTATATAGGATGACCAGTTACAAGTTGAGCTTCGAGTTTTGAGATCGCTCGATCAATGATTATACAATTGTCATAATTAATTATTATTTGAGCATTATTATATAATAACTATTTTTAGTAAAGTATATTTATTATTATATAATAATATTTATTTTATTATTTTATGATAATATTTTAAAATTTTAAAATCTATTTTGTAATCTAAAATTTATTTTTAAAATCTATTTTAAAATAATATAATTACTTACTTTTCACTCTATTTGCACCCCCCTACTTTTTCATCCAAACAACAATTTACCCCTCCACTTACACCCCCCAGCAATTTGCACCCCCCAACAATTTACCCCTCAACTTGCACCCTCCTGCAATTTGCACCCCCCTTGTTGCCAAACAGAGCGTTAGGCATATTCGATTTCAATTAAGTTTGATGGTAAGAATTTGGCAATATGGGAGTTCCAATTTTGGAACTTTGTGGCTATTTACATAATGGTACTAAAACAAAATAAATCAACACTTCTACTGTATTTTATAAAAATAAAAATAAAAATTGGCCCTCATTTATTTTTGGAACAGGGTGTCCAATATTCGTGGGTCAGTCCTATTTAGAACCCCTAAGGCTATCAAAAGTATCAAGAGAGGTATTTAATAGTCAAATACAGAATATCTAGGTCTGAATAGGAATAGTTTGTGAACAAAAAAGCATAGAGTTGCTTCTACTAGCCATATATATAGTTGGATTTTTAGGAATAGTGTGCAAGCAAAAAAAGCATAGAGATGCTTCTAATAGCCAAATAGTCATCTAAGATTTTCTCTCTATATACATGGGATATCATAATCACCCAATCACGCTGAAGAAGTGAATAAAGCTAGAGAATGAGTCTAGCAGTCTAGTGGGTGGGCTCGTCCGAGTAATGAGAATCGAGATTCCCCTTACAAATTTAGTTGTAAAGCTACACTGCGATAACCCAGATCCATACACGCATTAACCACTCATATCTCTGCACGGCAGATGGACCAACTCCCAAGTTTATGGTATAGGCCTATAGTAAGTGATTCTTCTAATCTAGAAATGCTACTTCTAAATTTACTATGATCCACTATGGTGGTGTTGATCTCCATTATTGTAGAGACCAAAGGGAATCCAACGATATGCAAAGGCGCCGAAGGTGTAGGTGAAAGTGGTCTTTGCCTGATCCTCAGGTGCTATTGGGATCTGAAAGTACCCAAACATGCTATCCAGTAAACAGTAGAAATCTTGTACCACTGGCCTCTCCAACATCTAATCAATGAATGGAAGTGGGAAGTGGTTGGCATCATTCAGGCGGCTATAGTCAATACAGACGCGCCACCAATCATTTTCTGCATCGAGATCATCTCGTTCTTCTCATTAGGGGACAACATTCATCACACCTTTCTTTGGGATCACCTGTGTGGGACTTACTCACTAGCTATCAGAGATGGCGATGATGATCCTTGCGTCCATCAGCTTAATAATTTTGGCCCGGACCATTGCCTCTAGATTGGGAGTCAACCTCTAATGCGACTGCCTAACTGGTCTGACCTCATCCTCCATAAGAATCATGCGAAAGCAAAAGGATGGACTGATGCCCCATGTCGATGATCTTTCAGGCCAGCGCGCACATACTCTTTCAACAGGGCCACCAGACCGCTCTTTTGCTCGGGGTTCAATTTCGAGCTAATGATCATCTGGAGCTTGTTCCCCTCCCAAAGAAATGTATACTCCAAGTGAGTGGGGAGGGGCTTAAGCTCTAGCTTTGGTGGCTCCTCCAGAGATGTGGTGATCTGGGCGAGGTAGGGATCAGCTTGAATGGCCTCTTGCGCCCCTCGATCGCGCTCCATCTAATGTTGCCAGCTACTCCTCCAACTGCATCTCCTGTGGTGCATGTTCCCCTAGCAAAAGACAATACTCAAGGGAATCATCAGTACCCTCACTCGTGATGGTGAGTGCGGTTTCAAAATCGACAAGCACGTCACAGTATTATAAATCATCTTTAAGGGGAGAACGTATAATATTAGCATCAAAGGAAAAAGTAACTTATTCCTCCCCTGCCCTCAATATCAGCTTGCCATCATTTACATCAATAAGTGCCTTGGCGGTGGCAAGAAATGGTCTACCCAAAATTAAAGGCACATCCACATCCTCATTAATATCCAACATCACAAAATCAACAGGATAAGCGAATGACCCGACATTGATAAGCTAAATTGACAAGCAAAAAAAGCATAGAGATGCTTCTAATAGCCAAATAGTCATCTAAGATTTTCTCTCTATATACATGGGATATCATAATCACCCAATCACGCTGAAGAAGTGAATAAAGCTAGAGAATGAGTCTAGCAGTCTAGTGGGTGGGCTCGTCCGAGTACTGAGAATCGAGATTCCCCTTACAAATTTAGTTGTAAAGCTACACTGCAGGGATAACCCAGATCCATACACGCATTAACCACTCATATCTCTGCACGGCAGATGGACCAACTCCCAAGTTTATGTTATAGGCCTATAGTAAGTGATTATACTAATATAGAAATGCTCAATTTAAATTTACTATGATCCACTATGGTGGTACTGATCTCCAGTATTGCAAAGACCAAAGGGAATCTAGCGATATGCAAAGGTGTCGAAGGGGCAGGTGAAAGTGGTCTTTGCCTGATCCTTCGGTGCTATTGGGATATAAAAGTACCCGGACATGCCATCCAATAAACAGTAGAACTCTTGTACCACTAGCCTCTGCAGCATCTGATCAATGAATGGAAGTGGGAAGTGGTCCTTCCTGGTGGCATCATTCAGGCGGCAATAGTCAATAGAGACGCGCCACCAGTCACTGTCCGCATCGAGATCAACTCGTTCTTCTCATTAGGGGACAACAGTCATCACGCCTTTGTTTGGGATCACTTGTGTGAGACTTACCCACTGGCTATCACAGATGGCGATGATGATCCATGCGTCCATCATCTTGATCATTTTGGCCCGGACAATTGCCTCCAGATTGGGAGTCAACCTCTTATGCGATTGCCTGACGGGTCTGACCTCATCCTCCATAAGAATCATGTGAAAGAAAAAGGATGGACTGATGCCCCATGTCGGTGATCATTCAGGCCAGCGCGCGCACTCTTTTAACAGGGCCACCAGACCGCTCTTTTGCTTGGGGTTCAGTTTCGAGCTAATGATCATCTAGAGCTTGTTCCCCTCCCAAAGAAATGCATACTCCAAGTGAGTGGGGAGGGGCTTAACCGCTAGCTCTGGTGGCTCCTCCAGAGATGTGGCGATCTGGGGGCGAGGTAGAGATCAGCTTGAATGGCCTCTTGCGCCCCTAGATCGCAGCTCCATTTAATGTTGCCAGTCACTCCTCCAACTGCATCTCCTGTGATGCATATTCCCCTAGCAAAAGACAATGCTCAAGGGAATCATCAGTACCCTCACTCGTGATGGTGAGTGCGGTTTCAAAACCAACAAGTACATCACAGTATTATAAATCAACATGCAGGGGAGAACGTCTAAGATTTGGATCAATGAAAAAAGTAACTTGTTCCTCCCCTGCCCTCAATATCATCTTGCCATCATTTACATCAATAAGTGCCTTGGCGGTGGCAAGAAATGGTCTACCCAAAATTAAAGGCACATCCACATCCTCATTAATATCCAACATCACAAAATCAACAGGATAAGCGAATGACCCGACATTGACAAGCTAATCCTCTACAATTTCCCTAGGATGCACCATAGATCTATCAACAAACTCAATACTCATCCTAGTGGCATTAGGTTCACCTAGGTCTAGCTTTTTAATAGTTTATAGGGTATGACATTTATGCTAGCACCTAAGTTTGACAAGGACTTTCCTATATGCATACTACCAATGATGCAAGGGATGGTGAAACTCCCTAGGTCTTTGCACTTTTATGGTAGCTTGTTCTACATGATGGCAAAACATTCATCATTGAGCATCACTATCGAAAGCTCCTCAAGCTTCCTCTTGTTGGTGAGGATGTTCTTCATGAATTTTGCATACTTAGGCATCATCGACGGCTTCTCTATGAAACGCATGTTGATTTTCACATACTTCAACATTGCCATAAACTTGGCTAACTCAGTCTCAAGTCGGTCTTTATGCAACGGAGTAGGGAAGGAGAGTTGAGGGACATGCTCATTCACCATTGGTTGTGGCTTCAGAGCATGCACTTTTTCTCCTTCTTCCTTCATCATATTCTGGAAGTGCTGAAGTAGGTATCTTTTCCTCCCGTCTGGCATGCACAGGAATCTTAGCAGTCACCTTCCCTCTCTTGGTGGTAATGGCCTTGTAGTGGGTCTGTGGATCTCTGGGATTTGGTGGTGTTGGCAGGTAAGGTATATGGGGCTCTGTGTGCCACGGATTGAGCCACACTCCCGATCTGAGTCTCTATATCCTGCAAAACAGCTTATTAGTTCCTCTAGCCCGTTACAAGGTTCCTCTGGTCAATTTCAAGTTCCATGAACTTTCCTGCCAGTTCCATGAATTGATCCATCTTGTTGAACTTCTGGGCGATAGTGCTTGCGAGAGCATTGCCAATGTTTCTCAGCTCAGATGTCTAATTGCCCTGTGATGGGATCGAAAGAAGGTGCACCAAGCTGCTAGAATTAACAATGTTGCTGTAGGATTTGCTACTGCAGTGGAAAGGTTTGACCTTGTCGAAGATGGTAAGGTTGTTATTGTTGTTGTTGTTGCTGTTGGAATTGATCATGTCGCGAGTGGTACTTCTGCCTCTGCTGTTGTTAGTCGCTTGCAGGAGCATGAAACCTTGTTGGCTTAGTGTTGCTATTGCCACCCCAAGAGAAGTTTGGATGCTGGCATCAACCCTCATTATAGGTGTTGCTGCAAGTTTCTATGCGCCTACCATTGCTAATGAAATCCACTTGCTCATGAGGTGTGTTAGACTCCCTCGTCTCCTGAAAGTCCTCCACCATATGATTCGTGCTCTCACACCATATGCAGTATATCCCTTGGGGATGTCTTGTGCCTATAACCAGTCATAGCCCTATTCTGCCAGGTCCTCCAAGAGTTGATTTAATTGTAGGGGAATTTTAGTCAACATATTCCCATTGCATATATAATCTATTAGTTGCCGGTCCTCGGGAAAAAGGGCCCGATAGGTGCCACCTTGAAGGAATCACTAAACCCGTGATTGGGGCACGTTAGAAAGACACTTGAGTATCTCTCCCATGCTTCTCGGAGGTTCTCATCATGCTCTAGTGCAAAATGGGTGATTTTCTTTGCGGAACCGTTGTCTTGGATGGGGGGTGGTAGCCGTTCAAGAACTTTTAAACCAAATCGGTCCACGATGTGATCAATCCTAGTGTACAGTTATCCAACCATGCCTTGGCCGTTTCCTCCATGGAGAATGGGAAGTAGCAGATTCAGATTGCTTCTTGAGGCACACCGTGTCCCATCTATCAGCTCATGGAATTGGTGTAGGTGCTCTCGTGGGCACTCACCTAACCACTGATTGAAGACCACCAAGGACTTCAACATCTGAATAACTGAATTCTTCACCTAGATGATGTTTGCATTAACTTGACCTCAAGTCCTCAGTCCTAGGGGTCAGGTAGTACCCCATAGTCTGCTCCTCTTGGTGTGGTTTCTTGAACTGGCGGCAGGTCCATTCAAGTTCATGATCCAAAGGCAGTAAGTCTCTTGACTGCCTACGGGTCATGCACTAATATCACACACGTTGAAAACCTGTGAAGGAAAAAGGGTGGAATAAAGAAAATTCATAAAAGTAAATGCTAAAGTGACAAGAATTCACATTTCGTCAATAACCTAGCCGTCCCCGGCAATGACGTCAGAAACTTGACATGCCAATACCAACACAACTGTAGATGTTCTGGTGTTCAAATATGAGAAAGGTCACCCAGGTATGTGTCTCCCTAGTCTATAGTTGAGTCAGATTGTAATTCCCCAAGTTCATTTCGAGTGATAGTTATACAACGGAAAGTTCTTGAAAAGTTTGGAGTCTCAACTAAAGAACTCTAGACCCTCTGAGTTAGATTACTCAGTGGGCGAATAACCTTCACTGGAGTGAACTAACCGAGGCACTACATACAAAACTTCCTCTACTGGATTTCAATTCCCGTACAGAGCAGTGAACCGACTTCTTGACTAAAGCAGTCGATTCACTACTAACAATTAAGGTTGCACTTATAACTTATGCATAAATTATCATTCTAGGTTAAAGCAGGAATCACAATAATTTCATCAAGACTCATGCAATTATTAATAATGCTTTATTGAATATAAGATAGCCAATCATCCATGAAAATGGATTCATACAATCATTCCTAACATACACGACTAGGGTTCTTCATACCCAAACAAAAAGAGTTTACTCCATGGAGAGTAGGGAAAACACAAATTTGGTAGTAGAAAACATCATGTTAAAAATGAATTCTTCTCCAGGTTATGAATCAGCATTCCGAGGGTGAAGGATCAAGGTCCAACGACCTTAGACGACTTCACTCACTTTCTCTCTCTAGGAATCTCTTTTGCTGTTTCAGAATTGGAAAATGGGATCCTTAGCCAAAAACAAAAAAAAATCTCTTTTTAACCAACTCCGTACAGATTCCCCAACCATATTCCCCTGACAGGTAATTCTCTCCTAACCTAGGGGACTCTTCAAACCGCGGCGGATGGTTAAATGACCCACTCAATTAACCTGGTGGGGCCACCAAAATACCCAACCGAGGATTTACATGCACATCCCGAGAATTACCTCCTATAATTATACTCGCACTCCTCTTCAAGATACCGGTGGGGTAATATGACCCTAGTCCGGGTAATCTGCCAGGTGATGCTAACTTTCGCCCGTAGTCTTCAGTTTGTCCTCAAATCTACTCCTAAGACTCCATTTATGTTATAGGAATATCACACATAAACACAACCTAACATAAATATAGCCTAAGGAACATACAAATCTAAGCCAAAACGATCAAGAAATGAAGGGAAAAACAATAACAAATGAAATGTTGTCAACATCTTTATAGACTCTCATAGGGTGTATAGAAGTTTTTTCCACCAATTGGATGGTCATTCAAGTGGAGATAAGGGGCTTCTTTGTCTTGAGTTTCTTGTATACGCGTGCAACCATAACATTGTTACTAGCTCCTAAGTCAGCAAGGCAATCTTCGAAATTCATTGTATAAATGGTGCAAGGCAAAGTAAAACCCACTCAATCCTTAATTTATTTGGCAGTGTATGTTGTGTTACCACGACAAAGCAATGTTTGTTGAAGATGACGGTTGTAGCATCAAGCCACTCCCTCCTATGGGTTGTGATATCTTTCATGTACTTGGATTACTCTTGGATCCTTTCAATTACTCCCACTAAGGGCATGTCTAATTGTAGTTTGGTCAGCAAATCCATGAACTATCTTGGCGAGATCTCATCCTTTTTCTTATTCTTCTTTAGTCTCTCCAGGTATGGTGTTGCTACCATTTTTTTGTTGTCAATTTCCTTTGAGGAATGCTAGTTTGAAGTTCTTTGCACTTACTTCTGATAGTGGTCGATTGGGATGCTCCTCTTCTGGTCTTGGTGGCTTTTCAATTATGATTCCCAATGCAAAGGTGAAGGTGTTAACTTCCTTGCTTTCTCCTTTGACATTCTCGAGGTGTCATCATGATGGGTGGTGGTTGGGTCTCTTTTCCACTTATAGTGACCACCTTTAACTGGTTGTTCTCTTTATGTTCCATGATCTTTTTTATTTTCTCGTCCACATCGAATATTCTTTCCTCATAGGCTTCTTGGAAATCTTACATTTCTTGTTGTGAGGCCCTAATGCTTTTGATGTCTTCCTTGACACCTTACATTCCTTCCATCTTATGTTCTAGGATTGCTTCATGGAGGACATCGTGTAAGTGATAAGCTCTATTTGTCCACCCGAGGCCTAGATCTACTGTCTACTCCGTGGCTATTTATTATCTAGCAAACTAAGTCGAGTGATTGTGGTTTTAACTAAAAACAGTAAGAAAGCAGGAAATGGTTCGGTTTTCTAAAGCAAGGGAAGAGTCACTCGGGATTGAGTCCCCCTAGATCCTTAGTTAGGTCATAGTTTTAATTAATTTTGGTTGCTTTACTGTTAATTATATTGCGAAAGATCCGACAGTAGCTTGGAATCTCTTAAGCTGACCAAGCCCACTCAATCAAACAACCCGGCAGACGACTAGTCTTCACCGGGATAGAAAGCTGAGGCTATGAACACAGAACTCCACTACTGGAACTGAATTCCAGTACAAAGCAGTAAATCGACTAACTCTCGTATAATCGATTCACTACTACCAATTGACGAAGCTCTAACAACCTAATCAGATTTTATCTATCTCAGGTTGCAGCAGAAATCAATAAAAGATGATCAGGCTTCAATTGACTCAATCAACACACTTCAATCGATTATAATCAAACAATATCACAATCCAAACGTCGTTACAACAATGATCCCTAACACATAGAACTAGGGTTCTTCATACCCAAGTGAGAGAGGGTTCTACTCCATATATATATATATAGAGAGAGAGAGAGAGAGAGAGAGGAAAACAGCAAACAAAGCAGTCATACTCATCAAGATGGGAAGAATCTGCTTTGGGATGATGATCTTCACTCCAAGGACGATTTCCAACCTTGATTGACGAAACCCAACTCCAAAACCACTCTTAGGAGGTGTTCTTCGCACTTTCTCTCTCTAGGGCTCTATTTTTGCTCCAGAAAATCGGTTCCCTCTCCTTAGGCTCAAATTTGGGTTAAAACCCAGAATTTCCCGACCACACGACTCGGCCACACGGCCGTGTGGCTTTCCAGTCTGCCCGTGTGAATGTGAAAACCGCGTTTCAATTAAGTGGTCTTCAGGCACGCTGCACGGCAAGAAGCGCACGGCCGTGTGGATTTTCAGCCTGACCGTGTGAGCTCCCTGGAATTTCCACACGACCACAAGGGGCCCAATACACGGCCAGTGTGGCTTGGCCGCGTAATGGTATTCCACACGGCCGTGTGGCTGCTAGGTCTGGCCATGTGGATTCCTCCGCTTCTCGCCAAACGACCAACTTTCATCCAATCGACCAGAAACTCGTTCCCAAACCTCCAATCACGTACTAGGACCTGAAATAACACAAACGAGAACAACCTAGCGTGAAATCGGCCTAAGATACGAGAAATGAGGCTCAAACGACATAAGAATGGTGGATAAAAACATGTGTATATATCAAGTCATCAAATTCCCCCACACTTAACCATTTTCTTGTCCCCAAGCAAACCAAGTCAGATACAAGGTAAGCTCAACACATTTCAATCATACCAACTTTGGGGACAAATCATACAGGCACAGAACACTAACGGGGTAAAGAGCATAAAGAACAAGGAAATGAATCGCTCGCTCTCGAGTGGGGTCAGGACAATTTGATGCGAAAAATGCGCATGCTTATTCTCTCAAATCCTAACGTCTCCTCACCATGATGGCAGCCTCTAAATGTTAGAGTTCACATATCGGCTGTCACCACTAACTAATCCGGAGGTCTTAGACACAGGTTAAAGCGACTGGTTAGGGTCTTGGACATGGGGAAAAATCCTTTTAGGTGGTGGAAGTATTCATAGCACAAGGTTCCACAGTTCCAAATCCAACACATTCACAGCCAATCAAACCAGTAACTTCTTTCTGCCATTCTGCATTACTCAAATTCTCTAAAGCACAAGAGCGAAGGAGGTCACAATAATGTTATTATTTCCAAGCCAGACTGCTAAGAAACACTACTTAATGAGCATGATTCAGATTTTTGGGTAGTGGCTCTCTTTTGCTTTCATTCATTTTTTTTCTTTTTTCTTCATTTTTTTCATTCTTGAGAGAACCACCACCTTTGCACATTTTTCAAACACATGCCCAATTTTTAAGCATTACCTCCAGCCCTCACATTATATTTAGCAGAAACAGCAGAGAACATGCAAAAACCACTCTGTGGAACCTTCTAAGAGATGCAAAAGGGTGATTTTCCATTGTAGACCGAAAGAAAGAAAATTACACGTCTCAAAGGGGCTGACTAGGGGGTATGACACACCAGGACAGTCAATTTGGTCGTGGACTAATCATATGCCTCCATTATCTCAGCTAGTGACAACGTGAATGCTACACATCATGGACGAGGGATCTATCGCACAAGAAAGAAACGAGCAGGCTCAAATCTCACATGGCTACCTATATGCTCTATCTCTCATTCTGATTCCCTAAATTATATGCATAAATGAATTTCAAGAGCAAGTGATCAATCCAAGTCACAGTTGGTAAGCGAACAGTTGAAAAAACTTAACCCTACACAATTCTACTGCACGTCTCAGTCATCATCATAGGTTGTCCTAGTTACAATCAAGCTGTCATGCATTAATTCGAAAGCCATTCGATTCACCAATCAAATCCACAGTGCAAATATGATCATGCAAACCTCAGTACTTGGAGCCCTCAAATCTCAAGATTTGGACAGCGGACTAGGCTCCAAGCACACATATAAAGATTCCAACCAATACAAATCACCCCCACACTTACGTTCGACATTGCCCTCAATGGAGCAGAGGGAAAGATAAGGGGAACGATGTTACCGAAAGGAAAGACTGTCGGGGGACTGGAAGTGGACCAGTCAGCGGGGCTAGCATCATCAAAACACACTGGGTGATAGAAACCATAGTTCCAAGTGGACAAACCGAAAATAAACGAAAGGAAAACAAACCTTGGTGGGGTTGCCTCCCCACAAGCGCTTCTTTACCATCTTTTAGTTGGACTTCAGTAGGGTGGATACTCAGAGAGGTGAAGGAACAGGTGCCTCCAAGAGCGGATCCACATCGCTCTTGAGGTACAACTTCGGATGGTGGCCATGCACACGAGGGGTGTGACCACCAGCACTCGTCAACTCGACTTGGCCATCCGGCAGGATCCAAGCGAGTGAATACTCAGATGGCCAAGGCGGTCGAGGCTCCGGAGGCCGGACCAGCTCATAGTGGTCTCCGACTTTCTTTTGAGCAGGCTTAGCTACCTGCTGTTTCGGCCACCATTCCTCCTTGATCTTTTTTTTTTGTAACGGAGTGGACGGGAGTGGAGGCAAAGATATGGGAGGGGGATTCTGCAAAATGGGAAGCACAGAAGGATACATGACAGACTCGTGCTCCTGGTGAGAAACAACATGCAAAGGCAATGAAGTAGGGAGAGTATTGGCAATGGAAAATGTTATTCGCTCCTCGCCATCCCTCAAGACTTAGGTCCCATCATGTACATCTATGAGAGCCTTGGCGGTGGCCAGGAAAGGCCTTCCCAGTATAAGGGGAACTTCTGTGTCTTCATTGATGTCCAAGACAACAAAATTCACAGGATAAAAGAATCTGCCAACCTTAACCAGAAGGTCTTCCACTATGCCCCCAGGATGAACTATAGATCGGTCAGCTAATTGAATACTCATCCTAATTGCACTAGGTTCACCTAGGCCTAGTTTCTTGAACAATTTATATGGCATAACATTGATTCTAGCACCTAGATCCGCCAAGGACCTCTCTACATGCAATTTACCTATAGAGCACGGGATAGTAAAACTACCTGGGTCCTTCTGCTTCGGTGGAAGCTTGTTCTGCAGAATGGCCGAGCACTCTTTGGTGAGCTCCACAGTGGCCAGCTCGCTTAGCTTCTGCTTCTTTGAGAGAAGATCCTTCAGGAACTTCGCATACTTAGGCATTTTAGATAGTGCCTCCGGGAAGGGCACTTGGACATTCAGCTTCCTAAGCATGGACATGAAGTTCCCGAACTCTGCCTCTAGCCTGTCTTTGTGCAACCGAGTAGGGAAGGGGAGTTGAGGGACATACTCCTTCACTACTGGTTGCGGCTTAGGAGCAGGCACCTCAACCTCCTTTTCCGCTTCTTCTTCAACAGCTGGAAATGCCGAGGCAGGTCTCCCTCCCACTTTTCTGGCCAGGACAGGTAGGTCTGCAATCACTTTGCCGCTCCTTGTAGTGATAGCATTACCGTGGGCATTCGGGTCCTTCGGATTAGGAATGATATGACCCGGCAAGGTACCCGGAGCCCTTTGCGCCACTGCTTGAGCCACACTTACAGGCTGGGTTTGGATATCCTGCAAGACAGCCTGTGTGTTCCTAGCATTAGAAAAATAAATAACACCTAATTAACTTGTATCACTTAAAGAGGTGGATACCGAAGGGAAATCTTCCAATGAAGGAAGGCCCAACGTTCCTTCTCAAGACTTCATCATCGAACAAAAAGAGATGATCAAGAGGTTGGAGAAGATGAAAAGAGATCTTAAACAACTTTCTTGAGTTATCACTCAAGACCACTTCTTGGACATCATCAATGAAGAGAATGCATCCCATGAAGAAGCAAGAGAGGAGGAACAAGTGTCAAAGGTGGAAAAGCAAGAAGACTACATTTCCCTATATATTGAATAACTTGTTCGGAAGAACATCATTACTCCCATTCGACAAGAATATATTGAAAGAAAATGGAGCATTGATGAATTTTGTAGAGGAAGAAGAGAAAGAGGAAGAGGAGGAGCTCGGTGACCATTGAGCGAAAGTTCCATTTTCATTGGGATTAATATATATTGAAAATCTAAAACTTATGCTCTAGGTGCCTAGCTAGTTACATGACATTTGATATAATTTAGAGGCCTAGAAGTGTGGTTGTGAGTCACGACCATTGCAACAACTGCTAGTCTAAGAGGCTTATCGCAAATTAGAAGATAGGGAAGCTTCATTTATTCACATTCAACCCGTTTCAACCTATAACTAGAGGGATTCTATCTAAGCAACGAACTTTCTTTGCTAATCTCTCTTGTACTTATTTTTGTCTTGTTCTTTGTTTGTTTATCCTCAACCATCTCATCCAAATAGATAGTAGGTCGAGGGCGAGAGTATTAGTAAACCTAAAAGCCCTGATGAATATGTGCTAGGTCACCGCTATACTACATCGTCGATCTAGGGTGCACTTGTCAACTGGGGTAGCTAGTACGATAGACAACCGAGTTTATAACTATTAGTATAAATAGGATGTACGCTAATTTTTCAAGGGAGAGCTTAGTTTTAGACTTTAAAATACAAAGAGGACGAATCCTAGCAAGAGAGTGTGGTCTTAGAGAGTCTTTTGAGCGGAATTGAGCCATTAAAAGTTTCTAAGAAGAGATTGAAGATCATAAAAAGAATCAAGTCATCATGAAGTCATTCTTCATCTCCTTTGTGTTTACTTCTTTCCTTGTGGAGTAAACTTCCATTTCACTTGAGTAACCCTAACCATGTTTTATTGAATTGGTGATTGTATGAGTACTCTAACTTGTTAAACTCGTATTTAATATCCAATTGATGCATATTTCATTGAATTATATGTGGCTTGATCAAATGTTGATAATTTCTACTTTAACCTAGGAGAGATCATTTCTACTCCCATATTTGATATAATTTCCCATTCTATCAATGTATCTTTAGTACTTTCTCATCTATTTCATATCTAAATCATAAATGTTTGATCACTGAGCTTTTGATAGACCTAGGTTGTGTTTTGGTATTCTTTTAAGCCTTCTTGGTATGTTTTTTGTGCTTTTCAAGGTGAAATAACATCTAGGAGGATTTGGATCAAAAATTCGATGACTTTAGAGCACCAAATGAGCTGACAAGAGAAGAATGTGGAGCTTTCATGCAAAAAAGATGAGGTCCAATGACAGAGAAGTCAACTAGTAACCACAAGAATAGCCCAAGAGGAGCACAATGAAATAATATTCGACCCAAACCGGTTCAAGAATCAGTGGTGGCCCAGTGTCGGGTCCAAACAGCATCTTCGTAGACCTGGTCAAATCGCGGGGAAATCTTCAGGAGATTTTGCTTATGTGCCAGGGAGTCTAGCTCACAAAGAACAGAAGTAGCAGTCCCAGCTGCCACCCAGCAGCCATATCAAGGCGTAAGCCCAAACATCAATCTATAGGCCTTGCTTCGGCCACAAGTCAGAGAGACCTTATCCTAGTCGGGTTAGGAAGGTTTTCGTCGTTTTCTACCACTATATACAGAAGGATAGACTCATTAGTATAGTAGGCTGCACAATTCCATTCAAAACTTATGTACACAATTTGTTCGAGTGAGAGCTTACTTTTCGTACTAGAGGGTGCAGCTAAGGATATGCCTTCATTATTGATGGTGGTACCCTATTTCTCTTATATGTATAGCTAGTTTGAAATTAATTTTATAGGAATGTAATGCTATGTATGAGTCATAGAGGAATGATCAACCATCTTACCCCAAGTATCATCTAGGTTGTTAAGAAATTTCCATCTAGTGATGAAAATTTACCCTCTAGTGATACCCCAATGATGTTACACGAGCATAGAGGGAATGATCAACCATCTATACCCCAAGTAGTATCAATGATTGATTGTTATATTTCAATGATATGGAGAATTGATTATGGTTGAAGAGGCCCCCGCTTACTCATATTCTATCCTCACTTTTATATTCTTCATTAATTATGTGATAGCATGAAGCAAAATCGCGCATTAGCTAGTAAAGTTGCTACTGCATGTGGAGAAAGCTAGAGTAGCATGGCCTTACTAGAGGGATAGAGTGATACTTTGGATGAGTTATTGATGCATGATATGGATGAGTGTTGATATATGTGTTGAACTTGATTGTGTTTTTCTATTCAATAACGTATGTTTACTTTTATGCATCTATATAACTTGAACCCCCCCCCCCCAAACAACTTTTTCTTTCAATGCATGTGTTCTTTATTCAAATAAAACCCTAACTGTAACACCATAGTATCTAAACCTTTAATTAATAGTGTTGCTCCAGAGCATATTTAAAATTTTGAAACAAAGGGATAACATTGTGCTCAAAATATCAATTCTGCAAATAAACTTATATATTCAAAAGCAAAGCCCTAACACTTGAAAAAACCTCAAAACATAAATTCTTACTCTCTAGTAATTACTCATAATCGTAAAGAAAATAACTAAAGATCTCAAATGTCGCTAACTCAAATCCATGGTTAGACATCCTCAGTAGTGCTCATGTGGTCCTCTTTTTGCGGACTACTCTCTCTCTCTCTCTCTCTCTCTCTCTCTCTATATATATATATATATATATATATATGTATGGTGAATACTGATGTACGTCAGGCGTACAGTATACGTCAGGTGATCTAGCTGTTAGATGTAGTTAGATGAGCTCCGGCCGATCTCAACGGTCAATTTTTGTTTTTCATTTAATCAAACTTCGGGTTAGGGTTTAGAAAATGGGTGCCTGGGGTTTGTCCATTAGAGGTTAGGGTATAGTATCATACCCCAAGCTCGATTTAATTCATGGTCTAGATAGAGATATCTCATTAGTAGTACCTGACGTATAGTATACGCCTGACGTACGCCAGTATATATATATATATCTACTCCTCTATGACCTGATGAGTGTGTTGGAGTCAGTCTATGTCGTTACTAAACCTCAAAGTAGTTAAGGATTTTTACTTTAAGTGTTCACCTCAAAAAGTGTGGAAGTTTCGTTGTGTCTTCCCTTTAAACTTAATACTCAAGATATAGTATTTCATTCTTTATATTATTATGGGCCCCTACCTCGACTTAGCTAGCACCACTACTAGCCTAACTTAAACATGGATACCCTCACAATGTGGAGCCTCACATGGGTTTTGCCACCGCGGAACGTATCTCCATCCAGTGTCAAAACTAAGGTATATCTATCGTGGAAGATATCACCATCCGGTAGCACACCTGAACATAGGCAATGGAGACCGCATAACTCATCACTGTTCGGCTCCACGCCTAACCCACTACCGAGAACGTAGCACCATCTGTTAGGGATCCTTCATGATAGTGGCTAGATTAGCGAGGTTAACCTATACTTACTTGTGACTTTCTCTTGCTCTTATCACCATTAATCTTATATACCGAAAAATATTTACATTTAGTTGGTATTCATCAAATTTAGTCCCTTTAAATTACTAGGAATTTTCCATCCTTAATGCTTAGTCCCAAAATTATTTAAAAAACGTATGTAACCTCTTTCAAATAATTTCTTCATAGCTAGAATTTACCCAAATTGTTTCAAGACCTAAATTATTTCATAAAATTCAATAAACATAAAAATTCCTCATAAATTTCAAAAAATTCTTTTTCCTTTTAAAATTCCAAATTGTAACCGTACTTAAATCAAAAAATTAAATCATAATTCACACCTTGAATAACCCTTTTTCCTATTGAATTTATAATAAATAAATTTTAGAACCATGTTACAAAAACTTAATATTTAAAACGTCAATACATAATGCTAGTTTCATACACAATTATCAAACCAATAAAAATTATTCTTACATTATTTTAATTAACTATAATCAACGTTCGACCAATTTTTAAAAATAGTAATTCAGCTTTGAAATTTCTCAAATTACTATAAAAACATCTTACTAGTTTCCTATGATTTTTCAAATTGTCAAATCATGCAAACCCCACTTTTATTAAACAAAACCTCACTTTACATGGTCGAAAATAAACATATACATGAAAACTACGATTTTCGGGATAAATTGTCAAACTTTAAAGCATGGGGGGCTAAGTTGTTCGCACTGAACACTTGGGGACTGATCTGGAAAAATATTCAACAGTCTTTAACAATGATCATTTATTCATTAGCTAAAGAACTGCAATTCCTGTCAATAATAACAAAGAAAAACACATATATTCATTGATCACACCTAGCGTTGCAAATGAGTCAAGCCGCTCGCAAGCAAATAGGTGCTCGAATTGAAGAAAAAAAACTCATTCGACACTCGAATCTTTATTTAACAAGATGGATCACGAGCCAACTTGTTAGTAAATGAGTTAAGGTTGAGCTAAACCATGCTCACCTTAATAAGCTCATGAGCTAGCTTGATTCGGCGGCTTGTTGAGCTAAGCTCGCGAGCTGTCTTGTTTATATCTTATGGAAGGACTAATTACATAATGCTAGTTTCATACACAATTATCAAACCAATAAAAATTATTCTTACATTATTTTAATTAACTATAATCAACGTCCGACCAGTTTTTAAAAATAGTAATTCAGCTTTGAAATTCTCAAATTAATATAATATCATCTTACTAGTTCCTATGATTTTTCAAATTATCAAATCATGCAAAACCCAGTTTTATTAAACAAAACCCCATACATGGTCGAAAATAAACATATACATGAAAACTACGATTTCCGGGCTAAATTTTCAAACTTTAAAACATTGGGGGGCTAAGTTGTTCGCACTGAACACTTGGGGACAGATGTGAAAAAATTCAACAGTCTTTAACAACGATTCTTTATTCATTAGCTAAAGTAATGCAATTCCTGTCAATAATAACATAGAAAAACACATATATTCATTGATCACACCTAGCGTTGCAAATGAGTCAAGCCGCTCATGAGCAACTAGGCGCTCGAATCGGAAAAAACTCGTTCAACACTCGAATCATTATTTAACAAGCCGGATCGCGAGCCAACTTGTTAGTAAACGAGCTAAGCTTGAGCTAAACCATGCTCACCTTGATAAGCTCGTGAGCTAGCTTGACTCGGCGGCTTGTTGAGCTAAGCTCGCGAGCTGTCTTGTTTAGATCTTATGGAAGGATTAATTACTCATCTGAACATAAACATTGTCTTGTTAATACATATGTGTATGTAAGTTAGATGTCATTTTTAGTTTCTAGTGTTCTTTTTATCATTTTATTTCTTATGTTTACACATTTTTCTGCAAGAATGACTTCAAACTGAGCTCATCTTGAGCCAAGCTTGTACTCAGCTTGAGAAGTTGTGTTAATGAACATTTATCAAGCTCTGTCGAGTCGAGCTCGAGCTAGATTATTTTTATTCAAGCTAGATCGAGATGGATCAAAATTCAAGTTCCAGCCGAGCTCAAGCTGAAAAATTTATAAACGAGTCGGGAAAATAAATCCTATTCACACCATACCTCAATTTTAATCGTTGAAAATCAATCCCTTACCTCTAGAACCATCATAAATCTATGTTTGATTCATTTCGGGCGTTGTTTCTCCTTGTTGATCGATGTTCAAGCACCCGGCGAATTGCCGTCGACACTATGGCGTAGTGCACGAGTCCTCAGTTAGCTTCCAATGAATCAAGCTTATGAAATGGTTACGATTGAGGTTCTTAACTTAAAGGATGTGATTCAGAGGGTCAAGGGTGAAGGACTCACTCGACGAGCAGAGCTACGATAGCGGAGACACTACGTGTGGAGGCGATTGGCGGAGGAGCTACTGGCTTGCGACTGCTTCCGCTGGACTGTTGTGTTTTATGAAGGGGAATAAAAATTGGAGCTTGATTTTTTTTATTGCTTATGTTTGTCTCTTTCACTGTAGATCCAAAGGAAGTAACCACATTGAAGCATCCAAAATCCTACACTCTTCAATGGGTCAATGAGGATGGATCTATTAAGGTAACTAAGTAAACTCTCGTGAAGTTGAAATTAGGGAATACAAAGATGAAGTCCTTTGTGACATGATGCCAATGCAAGCGGCCCATGTTTTGCTTGGAAGGCCATGACTGTTTGATCAAAGTACACAACACGATGTGGTGACCAATAAGTACAAGCTATCACAAAAGGGTCAGATATTCGTGTTGAAGCCTCTATCTCCCAAAGAATTCTATTAGGATCAAATTTAAATGTAACAAAATAGGGAGAAGGAGAAAGATTTTCAAACCAAATCCAAGATATAGAAGAGTCAAGGTTCCAAACTGTAAAAACAAAGCGGTTGTTTTTGGCTTGCTATAAATGACCGTGAGCCTTTGATCGCGGTCCTTTACAAGGGCGTGCTACTCAATAATGAGTTGGTTCAAGACATTCTACATAGGACACGAGTTGTCTTAGAAGATTTTGAGGATATTTTCCTGCGGATGCTCTAAAAGGACTACCTCCCATCCGAGGGATAGAGCATCAATTTGATTTCATGCCTGGAGCTTTAATTCCACACGAGGGAACTTAAAGGACGAGTCTTGAAGAAACCAAAGAGTTGCAAAGGCAAATTGGCGAGCTAATGGAGAGAGGGCATGCTCATGAAAGCAAGAGCCCTTATGTCCTCCCTGTTATTCTTGTGCCAAAGAAGGATGGATCATGGAGAATGTGTTTTGATTGTTGAGAAATCAACTAAGACACAGTTAAGTATCTACATCCTATACCTCATTTGAATGATATGATAGATGAGTTGCATGGTTCTAGTATGTTTTCAAAGACTGATTTGAGGTCAGATTATCACCAAATTCGGATGAAGGAAGGAGATGAATGGAATACTGCTTTTAAAACGAAGCATGGTCTTCATGAATGGATGTTGATGCCTTTTGGGTTGACTAATGTTCTGAGTACTTTTATGAGATTGATGAATCACGTGTTATGAGATTTTATTGGAAGTTAGTTGTTGTCTACTTTGATGACATTTTGATTCATGGAGGATCATCTTGAGCACCTTCGAGAGGTGTTGACTACTCTAAGTAAGGAAGAATTATATGCCAATCTCAAGAAATGCCTGATTTATACCTCAAGCGTGGTATTTCTTAGCTTTGTAGTTAATGTTGATGGAGAGCGGATGTTGATGATGATAAGGTTAAGGCTATTCAAGCTTGGCCTACTCCTACTAGTATTAATAAAGTGAGGAGCTTTCATGGTCTCACTAGTTTCTGTCGAAGGTTTCTTCCAAATTTCATCAATATAGCCACACTATTAACTTTAATCATCAAGAAGAATGTGGCATTCTAGTGGGGAGAAGAGCAAGACAAGGATTTCGACTTACTTAAGTACAAGCTTACCCATGCTCATGTTATGATGTTGCACGATTTCACCAAGACATTTGAAGTGGAGTGTGCCGCATCAAGAATGGGAATTGGTGTTGTTTTAATGTGAGAAGGGAAGCCCATAGCTTTTTAGTGAGAATTTAAGTGGAGCTATGCTTAACTATCCTACTTATGACAAAGAGCTGTATGCATTGGTTAGAGCTTTGGAGACTTGGTAACATTACTTGGGCTAAAGAATTCTTCATACATACGGATCATGAGTCACTTAAGTACTTGTAGGCTCAACACAAGTTGAACAGGAGACATGCTCGATGGGTCCAGTTAATAGAGTCATTTCCCTATGTGATCAAGTACAAACAAGGGAAAGAGAATGTAGTTGTTGATGCTTTATCAAGAAGGCAGATTTTGATCACAACCATGGATGCCATATACATTGGATTCGATCATATTAAGGGACTTTATGGGGATGATTTTGACTTTGGATATATCTAGAAGGCATGTGAGAAGTATGGTGAAGGGAGATGTTATAGATCTGATAGGTATCTATTTTGAGAAAATCAATTATGTGCCCCAAGAACATCACTCGAGACTTGTTGTTGAAGGAAGCTAATGGACGAGGAGTGATGACACACTTTGGTGTAGCCAAAACTTTCAGTTGCTTACATGAGCACTTCTATTGGCCTCATAGAAAGAGAGACGCGAAGAAGTTATGTGAAAGGTGTGTGCAATGTCGACAAGCAAAGTCTAAGGTACAACCTAGTGAGTTATACACACCTCTGCCTATTCCATATGCTCCTTGGGTTGATATTTTAATGGATTTTGTAGTTGGATTTCCAAGGACAAAGAGATGCAAAGATTTAATCTTTATGGTTGTGGATCGTTTTCCAAAGATGGCTCATTTCATTCCATGCCACAAAGTGGGTGATGCTATGAACATGGTTGATTTATTCTTCAAGGAGATCGTGAGATTGCATGGGATGCCCCATACTATTGTGTCTGATCGAGATGCTAACTTCTTGAGCTACTTTTAGAAGACATTATGGAGCAAATTGGGGACGATTGTCTACCTCACATGGAGTTTGCATAAATTAGAGCACTGCATTCAACGACCAAGAACTCACCTTTTGAGCTCGTGTATGGTTTCAATCAACTTACACCCTTGTATTTGACTCAAATACTTTTGAAAGAACAAGTCAACATGGATGGGGTTAAGAAAGCCAAATTTGTGAAGAATATTCATGAGAAGGCAATGTTCAATATAGAGAGGACACTGAGAAGATCATGAAGAATGTGAATTAGCATAGGAAGCCTCAAGGATTTGAAGAAGGAGATTGGGTGTGGGTGCACATAAGAAATGACGGATTTCCACATCAAAGAAGATCAAAACTACTACCGCAAAGTGAAGTACCCTTACAAGTGATCTCGAGGGTTAAAAACAATGCCTACAAGATTGATTTACCAGGTGAGTATGGGATAAATGCAACCTTGAATGTTTCTGATCTTGCTCCCTATCTAGATGGTAAATTGGATTTGAGGGAAAATCCTTTTCAAGAGGGAGGGACTGATGAGGTCATCATGACAAAGGAAACAACACAAAAAGTACCACAAGGACCTCTTACTCGTTCTCAATTTAAGAAGTTGAAGGAGCAATTTGCAAGTTATTTCAATAAGCACTTTGCTAGCATGAACGTGGAGTTACCTGAAGGGAGGCCCATGATATTGTTTCAATTCATTGAATAAGCCCAAGAGGTAGGTGAGGAGCTCGAAGAAGCTAATCTTGAAGGCTTGGACTTGGTCCAAGTTGGTTGCAAATGATATAGGCTTTGTAGTCATTTCCTTATCTAATAAGGAAGCTAGTTATTTGGGCTTGTGTAATTTTTGGATTTATTTACTTGTTTCGTGATTTTTCCCTTTCAATATTAGTATAGGATTTAGCTTGTGTAATTCTATAAAAACAGGGTCGAGTTTCATTGTAAATGACATACGAAAATTTATTGATTGACTAAGTGATTATTCAGGAATTCCTTTGTGAACGTTTGCCCAAATTTATGTCGAGGATTATAGGAGTTTGTGCGTCTCTTATCAACTAGATAATAATCTCTAGTTATGGCGACTTCTACCTATATCGTTCGGTTATTCTCACAAGTTCGAGATTGTTTGATCAATTTCCATCTTTATCTTTATTTTATGTAGAAAATCATGGGAAGTATCTTGAAGATCAATTGGTTGCGTACGTTGGTAACCCTTGAGTCCAGGATTCATATCAAATCCACTATACTGGTATTCTTTCATTGGTGAGCTTGCATGTGTTATTAATGGTAGTTTTTAGTGATAAAGTTTTTGGACATCACAAGGTACTTGAACCTCTATCCTCAAGAGTTTATAGATGCTTCGGACTTTATCTCATTTACAAGGAAGAGAGAGTACCCCGAGTTTGACAATATTTATGGTTAAGAATGAAATTTTTGGTGATTGTGTGTGAGATTGCAAATTTTGAATGAATGTTCACTTTGGTGGTTGGATAGACATTATAGAAACCTAACTTGGACATAAGTTATTGCTCTAAATTTTCTAAGTTGGAGGGTTCCAAGTATGCTCCAATGCTTACTATATGATTTCATGCTTTGAATTGCTAAATCTAGCTTCTTCTTTTTAACCAATGTTGACGAGCGTAGTGCACGATATGTTTTGAAATGAAGTGTTATTTCTTGATTTCATGATGTATTCTGGTTCAAATGTTTGAATAGTGAATGAATTTGAAGATTTGCCTAAGTGCGAAACTTGATTCTCGTGTATAAGTCAGTTGGACGATGCTCGATTTTGTTCTTTCCTACCACCAAAGTTTTATACAAAGAAAATAAAGTGGGTGGTACCTATTCAAAGGTTTAAGTGTGGGGCACCAACCAGACATTTGAAAGAAAATGGAGATCCCTCATCACTCCAAAGTTTGCTCGCTCTCCATCCCCCATACCATATGGCGCCAGAGATGATGAAGGATCCTCCCAGGAATATTGTCTACTAGGCATTGTTCTATCTTTTCTTTGCTTTTCTTTCTTTTAATTGTGACTAATGTTTATTTTGATGCTTTTTATTTTCTAATTTTGAACTTCTTAGTTAAATTATTTGTTAATAGTAGTAGAGTTATATATATGGTTCAGTAGAGCGTACGCCGGTGTACTCCTACCTTACCTGTACGCCCGTCAAGTTTTATTATTTAGAACAAGAATTAATCGGAGTTTGGGGCATGATGTTGATTCGGGTGTAATTGCACATATTTGTACCCCTTTATCTTGAGATGTTTGTGGCATTTGCATCATCTAAGGAGAAAATTTATGCTAGGTTTGTGCGTGTTTTAGGATGTTTTAGACCTCAGCAGGTGGAATTAGCTTTGGGATCGAAAGCGATTTATGATTCTAGAGAGATTTGGATATTCTTATTCGGATAAAGCGAGAAAGTGAAGAGCTAAGAGGAGGAAGAAGAAGGATTTGTCTTACCCAAGGCTAGAGGTTTGAAGATTTTTTCTCCAAAGGGCGAATCAAGAAACTAGAAGGAAGAGAATAATTTTCTCATGGGTTTTCTTCCATATTTGTTACATTTCCCTTCCTAGCTGTGGAGAGTCTCCCCTTTCATTTGGATATTGGAAACCCTAGTCTAGGTTGTGTTACTTTGTAAGAATATAAATCTTTGTGTGTTGAGTTTATGGTTAATATAATTTTTTAGGTATTTTCATGAATTTTGGGTGTTACTCTTCATATCTCTTCATATCAAAATGTTGGGTCAATTTGACATAGAAGGAGGAAATCCTCTCAGAGCCCACACCTTGGCAATTTGGGTAACCCCTTCTAGGGAAATTAAGGACAAGCCTCAAACATCGGATTAGAGCAATGATTTCATTGTGATTGGTTTCTTTCTTTCGTTCTGGATTAACTTCCAAGGGATTGGTTTTGCAATCCTCAGTCGATTGATTAAGAGAGCCAGGTTCCCTAGCTTATCGTGATAATCCTTAGTTGTTCGATTAAGAGAGTTGGGGTTTCCCTACTAATTTCATCCTCCTCATGGTATATAATCACACTCTAGAGTTCCATTCGTTGTATCTTAATACGAGACTAGGGGGAACAATATCCGGGTGAAGCTTTCTCAAATCGAATTCACCACAAATTTACTATGCTTGCTTGGTTTCAACTGTAGTTCCTTAGCTTTCACCACAAACTGTTTGCTAGATAAAATATAAAATGATTGAAGTTGTGGTACATAGACCGCCTCAGGTTGATCTTAAAACACTTGGCCGATTCTACACCCACTAGACCACAACATCAATCGAACTCTCCGACTCTTGGCTCGGGTGAGAGAGTTGAGGGAGGAAAGAGAAAGATTGGCACATCGGGAATAACCACAAGTTGCTCCCGAAGTTGAAGTGGAAGGAAAAGTTGATTTTGAAGAGGAGTTTGAAGTTGAGAACCTTGAGATGGTGGAAGAAAACGCCCAAGGAAATTAGGAAGAGAGGATGATGGGCTATTACATGGCACCGAGGGCGGTGTATATTCAATCAAGTATCTTGCATTCTCCCGTGGCAGCCAACAACTTTGAGATAAAGTACGGCCTCATCATAATGATTCAGAACAACATACAATTTCATGGACTTCAACATGAATCTACACGGGAGCATGTCAAAAGATTTCTCGAGTTAGCAGGAGGCTTGAAGATTAATGGAGTGCCCGAGGAGGACATTAGGTTCAGGCTTT
This sequence comes from Linum tenue, assembly GCA_946122785.1. Taxonomy (NCBI): domain Eukaryota; kingdom Viridiplantae; phylum Streptophyta; class Magnoliopsida; order Malpighiales; family Linaceae; genus Linum; species Linum tenue. The sequence goes on from CAMGYJ010000006.1 coordinate 29,633,389, forward strand.
TTCCCTACTCCCTAAGTGGGAAGGCCTGGATAAACAACAGGCCACCACTCTCATTTACTTCATGGGATTATTTTCTTAACAAGTTCATGAATCGGTTTGCCCACCTTTCGAAACAGGAATACCAGAAGAAGATTACTCATTTTACCGAGGGGGATGAAACTTTAAGGGATGCATGGGACCGGTATTCCGATCTTTTTTCTTCAGTGTCCACAACATGGCTTTGGAGAGTAGTTCCAAATTGAGACCTTCTATAACGATCTCCTTCAACAAGATCAAATTCTCATTGATTCATTGTGTGAAGCGAAATTTCTCAATAAGACTCCACCCCAAATGACCATATTTTTTGAAAATATGGTGACAAGAGGCTATGATTGGGGTTGACAAGGCGTGGAAGGAGGATGCAAGAAAGAGAATTACACTCCACCGAACCTAGCCCTTCACATGCAACGAAGATTGATGAGTTGATCAAGGTGATCTTACATGATAGGAAGCAAGGGAAGAGCCCGGTTAAGGTTTGTGATTGGTTCTCAAGTCCAAACCATGAGGTTGAAGCATTTCAACTTGTGAAGGAAGCGAGCACTCTGGAAGATCAAGTGAACTTCATCTCTAATGCTAGGGGGGTCAACCCTAACAGCAACCCCTTTAGTGATACATCCAATCTGGGGTGGCACAATCACCCTAACTTGCATGGTATTCACCAACCAATCCTAGTCTACCGGATTTTCAAAGAATAACTATAGGTTCAAGACATCCCTTCATTCAACGAAGGCCACAATTTCAATCCTCTAACTTCCACCAACAATAATTTCAACCACAAGGAGTGCAAGGGTTCCAACAACAAAAACACCCCGGCAAGGTCTCCAAACTTAATGACCTAGTCACCACCTTTGTGAGTACAAGTTCTCAGAAGTTCGAGAAGATTAAAAAATCATAAAAGTCACAACAAACAAGTTCATTTAATAAAGCCAGGTCTAAGAAGCCATCTCGTTGTGATTTTGGGGGAGTTTGGCTCACTTTTTGTCGCCGGAAAGTTGCTCCGATGAGTTTCAAGCAAAGCTCCGGTGACCCCCTCCGACCACTTTTTCGGACAATCTTTGACTCCTTCCCCTTATCCTCACCTTCCCCATTTTTTCCTAATTGAGTCTCCAGGTGTTTTCATCTTCTACTTATTTAATTTTGGAGAATTAGATGTTGGGTTCTTAGGTGAGGAGAATTGGGTATTTTGCATGAATGATGAAATTGGGTGAGGGAATTGATGCACGATGGTATTTTGCATGTCGATAAAGTGCTTGATGAGATTCCTACGCCTAGGTGGGCTTGATTTTGCATGTTAGGATGATTGAAGTAAGGAATGCCCACCAAGTGTTTGCTTAATTGCCTTGATGCACATTTATGCATTTTGAATGGTGTCATCGAGGCATGATCTACGCTTGCAATTGCAACCTTTTTTTATATATGAAACACTTAGTTTCATGTCTTGATGTATTTGTGGATTGATTAAGCTTAATTGTTATTAAACCGAGCTTGTGAAAATCCTATGAAGTAATATTGCCAAAGCGCATTATTAGATGATTGTTTCCAGATATGGGGTGCTTTTATTGGTGTTTTGCAGGATGGTTGACCCGACGCATCCATATATTCGTGATTTGGTGCATCACTCGAGGTACGGAGAGTGGTATGAGACGTGGTGCGACGCAAACATTGGACCCTAGTGGGGCCTGGATTTGGACATGTTCAACATGTTCCATTGTCGAGCCGTGATTTCCGGAGCAATCGCCCATCCCCAATCGCGTATCCTACTCACCATCAATGAGCCCATCTACCAGAAGCTCTGCCTGGAGTTCTACTCCCCTTTTCTGCATGAGCGACCCAAGGGGCAACGAAATCAGCCCTTTGTTGATTTTATGCTAAAAGGGGTCCACCACGCCATCGGCAATGATGCTCTGGCCTAGGCTTTAGACCTCGGTATCACCAACTAAACCATTATGCGTCGGACAGAGATCTTTCCGGTGGAGATGCTCCAGAGTATGCATCGGGTATGAGTAGAGCGGGGTAGTGATTTCATTGAGGGCTTGTGTCTCTTTCCTTTATTGAGACTGGTTGTGGAGGAGGCACAGTAAGAGCCAAAGGCACCCCCACCTATGGGACCTGATGACTTGATATATACACATGTTTTAATCCACCATTCCTGTACCGTTTGAGTCTAATCTCTCGTGTTTTAGGCCGATTTCACGCTAGGTTGTTCTTGTTTGTGATATTTTAGGTCCTAGTACGTGAAAGAAGGTTTGGGCACGAGTTCGGGGTCGATTGGACGAAGTTAAGGCGTTTGACGAAAAGCTGGAAATTCCACACGGGCAAACCTAAATTCTACACGGCCAGTGACTTGGCCGTGTGGAATTCCATGATGCGGGCAAGCCACACTGGCCATGTATGGGTAGGGCTGGGAAAACGGTTGGCGGTTTGCGGTTAAATCGACAACCGCACCGAAACCGCGCGGTTATTGGTTAACCGCAAACCGCATATTTGGCCTATTTTGCGGTCGCGGTTGGAGATATGGCCTGTTTTGCGGTTTGCGGTTTAACCGCAACCGATACCGCAAATCCATATAACCGCATAGCTAACCGCGAAACCAAACCCAGCCCATAATTCACCCCAAGCCCAGCCCATAATTGACCCCAGCCCAGCCTGGCCAGCAGGCAGCAGCCCAAACCCCCAAACCCGACCCGGCCCTCCCCACTTCTCCCTGCCGACGCCGTCGTTTAATCGTTTTGAGTGACTTATGATTTGAATTTTGAAGAAACAAAAATCAAAACCCTTCATTAATTGACTTAATTCGTTTCGTTTCGTCCCTTTCCAGTTCCCACCGGAAACTGAAGTCTGAAAACCAAAAGTCCAAAACCCTTCGGAGCTTCGACCCTTCAAGAATGATTGAAGAATTGATGTTTAAGTTCTAGCTATGTCTATGTTTATTTGGTATGTTGGTTATTTCCTATGAAGTTCAAACTTGGGATTGTGCATTTGTGCTTGTGGATTGTGTTATTTGGATATGCAGACAGATGCAGGGGCTTGATGGAAGTGAAAACTGAAAATAGACAAAACAGTAGCTGCTGTGTTTTTTTTTTCCATGATTTTTTTGCGGTTAGTTCGCGGTTAATTGTTGGTTAGAGTGCTAACTGCGGTTTCATATGGTGTTTCGGTTGTTGCGGTTTTCACAACCATAAACCGCGGTTCACCGCTAACCGCGTTCTGCGGTTTTTGGTTAACCGCTAACCGTTGCGGTCGCGGTCGCGGTTGGCCAATATGGGTGTTTTGCGGTTGCAGTTAACCGCAAATTGCGGTGCAGTTAACCGCAACCGCACCGTTTCCCACCCCTATGTATGGGACCCCTTGTAGCCGTGTAGAAAGTCCAGGGAGCTCACACGGCCAGACTGGAAATCCACACGGCCGTGTGGTTTTGGCCGTGTAGCGTACCTGAAGCCACTTAAGTGAAACGCGGCGTTTTGCACTTCCACACGGGCAGCTGGGGATTTCACACGGCCGTGTGGTCTGGCCGTGTGATCGGGCAGAACTGGGTTTTAACCCAATTTCGGGTCTTTTGAAGGGGGAATCAACTTTTTGGAGCAAAAACAGAGTTTTAGAGAGAGAAAATGCAAAGAACAAATCCTAGAGGTGATTTTGGAGCTGGGTTTCCTCAATCGAGCTTGGAGATCATCATAGGAGTGAAGATCATCATCCCAGAGCAGATTTTCCTCATCTTTATGAGTATGACAACTCTGATTTCTGTTTTCCTCTCTCTCTCTATGGAGTAGAACCTTCTCTCACTTGGGTATGAAGAACCCTAGTTCCATGTGTTAGGGATCTTGTTTGTAATGACTTGGGATTATTATACTGATTGATTTTAATCGATTGATGCATGATTCATTGAGTCAATTAAAGCCTGATTATCTTTTCTTGATTTCTGCTGCAACCTGAAATAGATAGAATCTGATTAGGTTGTTAGAGCTTCATCAAACGGTAGTGGTAGATTGATTATACGAAAGTTAATCGATTTACTGCTTTGTACTAGAAACCAATTCCAATAGTGGAATTTTGCGTTCATAGCCTCAGCTTTCTATCCCGGTGAAGACTAGTCGTCTGCCGGGTAGTTGGACTGCTTAAGAGATTCCAAGCTACAGTCGAATCTTCCGCAGTTTAATCAATAGTTAATCAACCCAGGGTAATTACAACTTTGACCTAACTAAGGAGCTAGGGGGACTCATTCCCGAGTGACTCTTCCTTTGCTTTAGAAAACCGAACCATTTCCTGCTTTCTTACTGCTTTTAGTTAAACTCACAATCACTCGACTTAGTTTGCTAGATAATAGACATTCACAGAGTAGGCAGTAGATCTAGACCCCGGGTTGACAATTAGAGCTTGCCTGTTACTGCATTACTAGACTGCGATTACACTTGGTCGCAGTTTGGTGTTCTATTTTAGCCTGTCAAGTTTTTGGCGCCGTTGCCGGGGAACTCTAGGTTATTGTAGAAACGTGAAAGTATGTTACTTTAGCATTTACTTTTATGCATCCTCTCTTTTCCACCCTTGCTTTTCACTTGGGTATTTTCTTTTTGTTGGTGCAGATCTGATACATGGATTCTCAAGGCTTCTCCAACCATTGGGGGTATCCACCACCACCCAAGTGGTATTACCCCGAGACTTCCTAGTGCACCCAAGGAGGAGAAGACTATGGAGTCGGGTTTCAGTACCAACCCCCTACTACGAAAAACAATCAGACCCTTGGGTATTTCAAGAACAATCTCATTATCAAGAAGAATTCCTCCCACAACTAGAAGGGCCATAAAATCTTGATTTAGCCACATCCTTCACGGGCCATCCGGCAGAGCCATGCTACACTCCACAGCTAGATCCAAACTATCACTTGAGGCTTCTCGTGGAGCAGATTGCTCGAGTACCTGAGAGATCCTTTCTCGAGATGGATCCTCATAACCAGGCCATGGCCCAAACTGACTTCTCCTTTCCCCGTGAAACAGAGGATACCCTTCGGAGCATAAAGAAGCACATAGAGTTCGTTAAGAAAGCTTGTGCACAATTTTCTCAAGACAACCTTTATGTTGCCATACAAGTAGATGAGGAGGAAGAAGAAGGCAATCATGAGGATGTTGAGGAGCATACAGAAGTTGTCACAGAAAGCTCTCATGATAATCATGATCAAGTGTATCCTCTGGTGGTAGATCACAACTGTCCCCATTTCCGCTCTGATATGCTGGGCCCGAGCGAGGAGATGCAAGATGATCTCATTGAAGAAATTACATGGTGACTTGCTCTCCAATCTGTGCTAGAAGAAGAAGAGCGAGAAAGGGTGAGGGAAGAAGTTGTGGATGACGAGGAAGAAAGCAAAGAAGAGGAAGTTCTTGATCTTTTCCAAGGGGAGAAACCACATTCTGATGAAGGAAGGAGGGTTAAAGAAGCAAGTGGTGTCCAGGCTGAGGATGAAGTTGAGGTGGAAGAGGCGTGCACCGGCCATGAGTTACATGTGATATCTCCACCAAACTTCGAGGAGCTGCTTGGCAAGGACCCATTTGCAGTGTCTCTTTGCCAGACCAAGACCACATCAACATCGATCCCTCTTGGTGGATGCGATGGTTGTCAATCGAATATATCTTATATGGTTTGGGGCAATGAGACAAGAGCAGACGCGAAGGAGAGGTCTCGAGAGTGGAGACTTCATCTTCCTCAAGGCCACGACCCATCTTCATCACCTATCACATCACATGCTTGTGACTTGAGACTCCACCTCATTAATGAGAACCTCAACTTCAAGGAGGTTCTGGGGTGGACCGAAACTCAGGAGCCACCGTCCGGCTCGCGACGGTAAAGAAGCACTTGTGGGGAGGCAACCCCACCAAGGTTTGTTTTTCTTTCGTTTGTTTTTTGTTTGTCCACTTGGAACTATGGTTTCTATCACCCAGTGTGTTTTGATAACTCTAGACCTGCTGACTGGTCCCATTTCCAGTCCCCCGACAGTCCGTATTCCCGGTAACATCGTTTCCCCTTATCTTTCCCTTGCTCCATTGAGGGCAATGTCGTGCTTAAGTGTGGGGGGGGGGGGTGTTTATCTATTTTTTACTGCTAGATGAGTTTGTGTGCTTGGAGCCTAGTCCACTGTCCAATTTGATGAATTGAGGGCTCCAAGTAATGTTCCCTGCAAAATCCTGCTCAGTATGCTTTGAATTGACAGTCTTTATGGTGATATGCAACCGAGGGAGGTAGTTGTAGCACTATGGAGGATGTTGAAGTATAAGATTTTTCCTATCTGTCTCTCTGCTGTGCCGGTTGATTTTTTGAACTAGTGGATTTAGGACCGCTGATTCATGTGGTATTGATGACTCCTCTTATGTTGTGTTGTGGACTCGTGTATCGAAAAAGGGTGCTCAAGTGTGAAATGAAAAAGCAGTTGGTCCTCCATGTCAAAAATTTCAAATTCTAAAACATGGGGTAAGCCCAACGTGTGTGGCACCGTTCATTGCACAAAATCGAGTTTTGGAAGAGATTTTAGTGATCCTTGGTGGGGTAGGCCTACAAGGTGAAGCTAAGTTGTCTCTAGTACAAGTAAAATTTCCACCCGTTGAACGATTTGCCTACTTGAGGATGTGTTTTTAAGGGCACGGATAGAGCTTCCGACTCCCCTTAATTTCATTGACCCTCCACACGAACTGAGGAATAGGAGTTAAAAGAAGTACTCTGGCGAGTGACAGATGTACAGAAATTGCTCTTGCTCACCTAATAAGGGCAGACCGCGCATACAAACTGCAGTTGGAACCCCAGCAAAGAAAAAAAAAAGAAACAAATAGTAAGAAGAAGGGGTTCCACCAAGTGAAATCAAATGAAAGAGCACCCGATACAATGAGTCCTTGGTTGTTGAATTGTGTGAGTCTCCTTATCCATGAATTGACTGTCTTAGTTCCACTGCTTTTCATGATCCTGGCTTGAGTCTAGTACTCGCATTGAGATAGATAGGGGGCGTCTTATAAGACCAGTTGACCTCGTAAGTTGCTAAATGATCTAGAAAATCCTCTACCGATGATCGGGGGTGCATGTTGCTCTAGTGGTATGGAGAGTTGCATTGGTTTGAGTCAGGTTTGCTTGGGGACAAGCAAACGGTTAAGTATGGGGGAATTTGATGACTTGATATATACACATGTTTTTATCCACCATTCCTGTATAGTTTGAGTCTCATCTCTCGTGTTTTAGGCCGATTTCACGCTAGGTTGTTCTTGTTTGTGATATTTCAGGTCCTAGTACGTGAAAGAAGGTTTGGACACGAGCTCGGGGTCGATTTGGGCACGAGTTTCAGGTCCTAGATGTTGTTGGGTCTCATGATTTGGTACATGAACCTGCCAGAAGCGCATCTGTGACATTCCCTGGGTGAGGCTTGTCGCCTTAAACGTCAATTGGCTAGGGTAGCCTTCATACACTACCATCTTTTCTTTGCCCTTGTTTCTGGTGCGGGGCAAGCGGTTCCTCACCCTTTAAATCATGCAACTCAACAAAAAAAAAACGAGGCATACGATCTGGGTTCACCTTGGAAGGATCACCCACCTTAACAACAACAAATTTCATATCATCTCATTCACATACATAGACTTATCCTTGTGACAATCGAAAAGGTAAATCTCCTCACCATCCCTCAAGATCAAGTTTCTCTCACTCACATCGATTAATGCCTTGGCATGGCAACTTGATGCAAGCTAAATCCTTATTTATGATTATCAGAGTCACGCAATTGAGGTTCAATTGAACAAAAATTGATTGGTCTTGGGAAATTCAAAATGAAAACGAAACAAAGGTGCAACTTCATACTTGGAAAGAAGGTCGATTGGATTTGGTCAAAGCTCGGCGATGATTGATGTGGTTTCCAATCGATACGAAGCTCAAATCGAAGCTGGAACACAACCAATAACGAAAGGTTTGGTGACAAAGTCACGTTTCTTCAAAAACTAACTTTTACATCGAGGCTTTAAGCCTTTATATAGCAAACAACAAAGAATTAAACTTCTAATCTAACAAGGAATCAAATCTAGGATCAATCTCTAACAAGGAAATTGAAATCCAAACTAGAAAAGGAAAGAATGCTTGGTTGCTCAAAACAAAAGTTGTTGCCTTTCTACGCAAGTAATGGAACTCAGCCTCCATAGCTACTTTGAGGCTCTCATTCGAAGCTTCCCAAGGAGCTTCAAACCAATCGGCCTTCATTCATTTCTTCTTCAAATTGCCAGCTTCACCTCCAACTACCAGCTTCTTTTATGTACCCAGTCGTCTCGAATAATCCCTCAAAGTAAGTATCTCAAATTGTTCCCAGACTTGTCCAAATCAAGCAATTTCCCAGTTTCTTTATAGCAACTTGGACCCTCTTGTTCTTTCGATTAAAGGCTTGTAATTGAGCAACCAATCCTTCAGAGTCATAAACAAACTCTTGTTCTTTAACTTCCAACCTTCCTCTTGCATTTCAATTGATTAAAATGTATGATATGAACCTCCAAAGTAAGCACCATGATACGGGTTGAACACTTAGCAAAATTCCTCCCCTTTTCCTTCCAACATGAATAGATCCTTTGGCAAGATATTAACCTTGTTTGAGGGGTTAATTAGGATCATATCAGGCCCCCCTTCTTTAAAAATCTTTTCCCTCAAAGCTGGTTCACTTCTGCATCCAAAACCATCAACAAAGTTATCCCAAAAAGGATCAAAAAAGGGAACCTCTGTGGCCAGCGATTCGAACTCCGGCGAGCCCTTTGATTCTGATATTTCACGAATCGAGACTCCTAAGGACCATTAACCGCTTGAATGGAGTTCGCACTAAGCTCGAGAACCTCCGCCAATCGATCCCAGCGCCTGAAACTGCACGATCGACCTCAATTCACCATGCTCCATTTTTCCACGGTCGAATCAAATTTTCCACAATCCAACCAAGCAAACCCATATTTTGGCTACCCAAAATCGAAATTTGGGAAATCCAACTCAGTCATTTTTGTGTCAGTTTCTTTGGTCCTACACCATCCTTGGGACTCTATTAAGTTAACCCAGGGGTCATTCGCATCAAATTAGGCCTGAACTTCACAACCAATTCAGTGTTGTTTTGGTCGACGTTCTTCCCGTTCTGCTCCAAATTCGGCGAATTGGGTGTTTTCAGTTCAAAGTCTTCCACTCCAATTTACTTGTCTCCACACGTTCCTAGGTTGAAAACAAACATGTTGGCATAGCTAGCTTGATCCAGATGGTTCCCCAGTTTGCCAATCAATTCACTCTCTTTCCACCCCTGCCTTATCGTCGACTACAAATAGCCGATGACCTTCTCAATTGGTGGAGGAATCTTAGGTCTCCTCAAGGCAGTCAACATGAATCCTCCACGCACCAGGACAATCCTCTTCCTTGCTTCTTCGGATTCACCATTTTCTCGAGCTCTAATTGACGCCATCTATTGTTGATCGGAGCGAACCTCCGATGGTGATAATGGTTAGAGCACAATTTGCTTTCTTTCGTGCTTGAATCTGTCACAATTGGAGCCGCCATCATGTATAATGGCTCGATCAAACTGCCAAGGTCTTCCAAGCAGTAGATGAGTTGCTTGCATTGGCGCTACATGGCATAGGAGTTCATCCTTGTAGCCGCTGATTTCAAATGCAATTCGAGCTCGTCTCGTTACCTTGGTTGACCCGCAGTCGTTGAGCCAATGTAAGTTGTAAGGATCAGGGTGTTTGATCGTTTCCGATCCCATTTCTTGACGGTGTAGAGGTTAATCATGTTTGTACAGCTTCCTCCGTCGATGACCACTGACAAGGACTTGTCGTTGATGAGACACCTCGTGTGAAATAGGTTGACTCTCTGATCATTGCTCGCCTCGACCTCCATCATTAAAGCCCGGAGATTCATTCCTGATAGAAAAGTCCCAGACTTCGAGTCAATTTCCTCATCTACTTCCTCCGACGACTCATTGTGCACAGTTGGGCCTCTGTTTTCATCGTCGAGGATGCACTCTCCATTTCATAGGATCAAGGTCTTAAGATTGGGACATTGATTGGCCTTGTGTCCTCGGCCATGACACGTGAAACACTGGATGCTCCAACCCGCTCCTACTCCATCGGTGCCAAATTTATTAGAGCAGGCTTGGTCATTTCAGGCTTGCTAACCTGGATGGAACCATCTTCTCCCAGCTCAGAATTTGAAAATCTCCTCCCCACAAACATCTTTTGCTACTTTTCAATCTTGATCTTCAGGTGAACTCCTTCTTCTAATTCAATGAATGATCTAGGCTCAATTTCGTGTCGAATTTTTTGATTTAACCCATGGAGAAGTCGCGCAAAGGTGGCCTCCTTTGCCTCCCTGACGTCAGCCCTCGTCATCCACAACTCAAATTCTAGAAAATACTCTTATACGCTCCGTGATCCTTGTTGAATTCCTTGCAACAACTCGTAGAACTCTTGTTGGTAATACCCTAGGACAAATTGTTCCCTCGTTAGTCCTTGCAGTTGATCCCATGTGTCCACCAGAGTTTGCAAGTTTCACCGACGACGTAACTGCAATTGCTCCCACCATTGGGCAGTGTAATCTGAGAACTCGTAGGTAGCCATTGCTACCTTTTGCTGCTCATTGAACTATCCGCATTGGAATAAGAGAATGGTTTTTCTCTCCCAAACCAAGTATGAAGTAGGGTTCAGTGTCCCCAGATATTGAGGGATGGCAAGCTTAATTCTTGGCGGAATTGCCGACTCCGTTTCACATTTTCTCCCTCGATGATCTCGATGTTCATGATGATGTAGTCCTTGTTCAGGATCAGCCACCACTAACTATTGCTCGAGCTCCTCAATTCGCGCCATTAACTCACGATTGGTAGCGTTGGAATCTTCGTAATCATGGTCCTCTGCCTGAGTTTGGGGATTCCCCTGTGTTGCTGTCGGAGACAGGGCCTCGAGTCTTTGGCCTTGTTGCTCCAATTTTCGTTCGATCTTGTCGAACAGGGCTTGGAATACTGCTCCTATTTGCAAGGTGATGGTCTGTAAGAACTCGGTAGTGTTAAATTGACCCACCATTGCAGCCTCAGCCTCTGATTCTATTCGTCGAAGTCGAAGTCTTCCTCTGGTTTGCGCTGGTCAGTTAAATCCTTCGATCGGGTTCTCGAGGAAACAGGTCCTCGAGCTTTGTCTTACGACACTGTGTTTGAACCAGTATAGTGATGCCACTTGATGCAAGCTAAATCCTAGCTTATGATTATCAGAGTCACGCAATTGAGGTTCAATTGAACAGAACTAGATTGAACTTGGGAAATTGAAAACGAGAATAAACCAAAGGTGCAACTTCACACTAGGAAAGAGGCTCGATTGGATTTGGTCTAACCTCGGCCATGATTGATTTGGTTTCCAATCGATACGAAGCACAAATTGAAGCTGGAACACAACCAACAACAAAGGGTTTGGTGACAAAGTCATGTTTCTTCAATTCAAAAACTAACTTTTACATCGAGGCTTTAAGCCTTTATATAGCAAACAACAAAGAATTAAACTTCTAATCTAACAAGGATTCAAATATAGGGTCAATCTCTAACAAGGAAATCAAAATCCAAACTAGGAAAGGAATGAATGCTCGGTTGCTTAACACACAAGTTGTTGCCTTACTATGCAAATAATGGAACTCAGCCTCCGTAGCTATTTTGATGCTCTTGTCAAAGCTTCCTAAGGAGCTTCGAGCCAATCGGGCTTCATTCGTTTCTTCTTCAAGTCTCTAGCTTCAACCTCCAACTCCCAGCTTCATTCGAATGTACCCCAGTCGTCTCGAATAAGCCCTCAAAGTAGGCAGCTCAAACTATTCTCAGACTTGGCCAAAATCAGGCAATTTCCCAGTTTCTTCATAGCAACTTGGACCCTCTTGTTCTTGCAATTAAAGACTTGTAATTTAGAAACCAATCCTTCGAAGTCATAAAAAAAACTCTTGTTCTTCAATTCCCAACATTCCTCTTGCATTTCCATTGATTAAATTGTACGATATGAACCTCCATAGTAAGCACCATGATACGGGTTGAACGCTTAGCCAAATTCTTCCCCTTTTCTTTCCAACATGAATGGATCCTTTGGCAAGAAATTCAACCTTGTTTAAGGGTTAATTAGGATCATCTCAGAATGGGCGTCTTAGGATGAGGGTCACATCTAAATCCTTATTTATATCCAAGATAACGAAAGTAATCGGATAGTAGAATTTGCCCACCCACACTAGAACAACCTCCACAATGCCTTTTGGGTAAACCACAAACATATCGGCTAATGTCACACTCAACTTAATGGCCTTTAATTCACATAGGTCTAACTTTTGATAAAGTTAGAAAGGCTCATGACATTAATGCTTGCTCCTAGATCCGTCACGGGTTTCTTTATATGAAATGCACCTATGCATAAGGGAATAGTTAAACTCCCTGGAAGTGCACTCCTCGCTCAAGGTGACTAAGGCGATGTTAATAGACCTAGACAATAAGAAATAACACTCTCTTTTAGCACTTTTGAAATAAGAACCCACAAAGCAAGATGATAGGAGATTTATTGACGTTGAAGATAGTGTATGACAATTATGCCTACTTTTTAAGAATCTTCATACTAACAATGTCAACAAAGCTCCTTTATCACAAGATAACTATGCTTCAACCTTTGTAGTAACTTCAACTCTCTTACCATCAAGCATATCTATTAATTCGATGTCTCTAGTTAATTATGTTGATTTCACTAGTACTGGTTCATCAGATCGACCAATTGTTGTAAGCGTCGAGCACTTGGTAGAAGCAGTAAACTGTTTTCTCTAAGTTAGGGTAACTCATAAGTCGCTGTAGCAAAGTCCTTAAGAAATACATTTTCCTAGTTAATCTCTTTGTGTCTCAACCTTTTACTGTATTTTACTAAAATAAAATTATCATATTAGGTTAAGGACTAGGACTCCATAATTGGAGAGTTCCATGTTACAATTATAGAAATTCGAGGGAAATTCTCACTATATGAATTATATGGTGGGTAAAAAAAATAAGCATATGTATAACACAAGTATGCATTGATCGTCACTTATCAAACAATAAAATTAAATATTCCGATCAATGGTCTGAGTCCAAACTAGTGAGGAGAGGTAGATAAAAAGAAGGATAAATATATTTGTTTTGCCCGAACTTTTCATGAAAGTACTATTCTAACCATTATTATCGAAAATACTTAACAAGGCCTAAAATATTATCATAAATGAATAATTTGAACTCAACTTAATGATCAACACTCATATCAGACCAAATCAATCATTTACAATAATAATTCAAACTAGGATAGACATTTAATAATAATGGTCTGGATAGTAATTTCGTGTAAAGTTCGGGCCAAACAAACACTTTTTTTGGTAATTAGGCAAACATTTTATAGCTCCTTTTGGTCAACATGACCAAATCTCGAAAAAAATTACCAAGTCTGTAAATCAAAAATCTAAAAGGGGAATCCCCAAACACTCACAACATACCCAACGCGAGAAAACTACTTAAACAAAGACTATCCAGACAGCCTCACTAGGTGCTCAAATTTTGTCTTACTAAAATAATACACACGTACTTCCTCCTTCAGGTTATCAACCAGCTGCATACTACTATGACCAATTGCCCCAAACACATGGAGACAACATTCCCTCCAAATAAAACCAACCTTCCAACACCATAACGATGAATATGATATGCATGTATGGTCTTTAACTGCAATAGAACAAACTATGTCGAGACAGCCTTGCCAAGAGTTTAGCCAGTTGTGCAAGTGCTCAAACACCCATTTTAGAACTTCTGTTGAGTAAGGACAAGACAAAAATAGGTGATCTCTAGTCTCCCTAGCACAGCTGAAGAAAACACACAGACAAGTAGAGATAAAACCCAAATCAAATAGCTTATCCTTTGTCTTTATTCTATCTAATATAATGAGCAATGTAAGGAACCTGTATAGTGGTATAGTATGCTTTCCCCACAACACCTGCTACCAAGGAATAGAAGAGTTCTTCACTTGGATGGATTGCCAGAGCATTTTGATTGAGAATCAAGCCATTTATTCCCCCTCCCAGCAAACATCCCCTGCCCCATTAGATGTGTAGCAAAATTGAAACCAACCTCGAACTTTAACCATTTTTTGCATACCCATGAACCGGTGGAATTGCTTATGAGCTCCCATAATGATATGACATTAAGTCGATACTGAGATACCCAAGTAACTCAAAACCTCCCCCCTACATTAGGATTAGCCAAATAAGTTAAGTTGCATTTGCAACATTCCATGTCTCCAGATCCTTCAAGCCAAGTCCCCCTTCCTTTTTCGGCAGCAATCAGGTGCCAAGCAACCTTGGCCTTCCCCGAGCCTTCACCATACCATAAAAAAATCTTAGCAAAACTTTTGTATATGTGCTATGAATTTCTTTGGGAAAATAAAGATTGTCATCCAGAACTGCACAAGCGAATAAAGGACATAAGAGACTAATTGTATCTAGCCTGCATAGCAGAGTTTTGAAGCTTTCCGAGACCTAATTTGACTAGTGATATTATCTACAAGCACAACACATTCCTTGGTCAATAGCTTCCCAGCAGATAGTGGTAAACCAAGATATCGAAATGGTAATCTTTCCTAGTCAAATTCATAGCAGAGGAAATGTGTTGTGCTTGTAGATACAATGTGCCTGCATAGTAGAGGAAATACATAGCTTAATCCATCCAATAAATTCTTGACGTAAGTGCATACATTCCATCACACAGAAGAGAAACTCCCATGAAACATAATCAAATGTATTTTTCATATCAACCTTTATTTCACTACGTGATGCAAGACCCTTTTTATGATAATTTTACTTTAGTTCCTGAGCCATAATTATGTTATCTAGGATGATTCTCCCTTTAATGAAAGCTAATAGATTCAAACTAATCAATTGAGGCAAAACAGCTTTCAGCCTATTAGATAGCACCTTAGGCACAATCTTCTACAACACATTTATCCAAACAATGGGCCTAAAAGAAATCGGCGACATTGCATTTGGACTTTAGGGGCAGAGAGTTATTGAAGTAGAGTTCATACCTTTTGGTATCCGCCCCTTAGTGAAAAACTCCTTAACCCCAGCAGTCACTAAATCACTAACTATCCCCCGGGTCTTCTTATAGAAATTCACAATCCAGTCATCTGGACACTGTGATTTGGTGGGTCCATCTCAAACAAAGCACTTTTATTTCAGCATCAGTAACTTACATCCACAAACATTTCAGGAAACACATTGGGTGTAAAACTAATATGTTCAACAAGTGGGGAATCCACAATTAACTCAACACACACCTTAGCATATCTCACTTTCTCCCTCTTGCGAGTACGTAAATCCGTACAGAGAGGTTTACCTAACACGCTGGAAATACGACCCAAACCCTCTTTTGATTGTAGCTCATCTTGTAATCCAAAGAGACGGACCCAAATTGGCACCACAGAGTTGTCAATTTGATCGGCTGGATTCCTAGTTCCCATCTCCGCAAACAGATCATCACCTCCTGTAAATGCCATGGTCTTCCCTCAAATACTCAATTACAAGTATCCAATGACGGAAACTAAAAGATTAAGAGTCGATCACCAAATTCCAAGACCTGAATCTCCCCCTCCCTGCCCCAAATCCAGTTCGCTCAAGAGCGCAACACCCCTATAGCTGGTAATCATCCCACAAATTGACCCACTAAGTAATTCGCCCATGATAGAAACGTAATTCTAGGGTTCTATCGGTAGTGTTGGGTGATTTGGGATTTAGGGATTTAGAGATGGAATTGGAAATTGAGATTGAGAATTTGGGAAAGAAGAAGAAAAGAATAAGAATTGGCCGAAGCCATGGATTAGGGAAGAAGAGATATTAGGAGATAGAGTTGAGGGTTTGGGAAGATAATTTTTTTTATTAAATTCTGCTTAATCGAACCAAAGACGCAAATTACATATTTGTAGCTAAAGACTGGAAAAATCTAATAGACTCAAAGACTAGTAGTCATATCTAATAGACTCAAAGACTATCATAATATGACACAAAGACTAATAGTCATATCTATTAATATCCTAATAAATACTATTAATGATAATTATGATAAAATACAAAAATTCGGTTTCTATCGTTCCCTCCCTCTTGAGACCAACCTTGTCTTCAAAGTTGCAGTCAACTTTTGCTTTCCCGTCCTTCCGCTTTCTTCGCGTCCAGTTGTGTTCAATTCCACGTTTGAATTCTTCTCCAACAACTTCAATGTCTCTTGACTTCTCTCCCATGTCACTTTTTCCATAGCCAAACAATTCTTCCTCCTCCTTTTCAAAATCTACGAAATAAGAGTTGGAGAATTGTTCTTCTTGGAGCTCCTTATCACTAACCAACTTGTAATCTTAAAGGGAATGCTCCATAAATTCCTCAACAAGATCTAGCTTTTCTCGACCTCCTCTTGATTCATCTTTGACTTGGCCCTCAAATGTTTGGAAGGAAGAGATGTGGCCCAGCCTAAGGTTAAGCCCTTTTGTACTCCATTTGTCTTCCAACTTGATTGGGCCTAGCTCCTTTGAAAGCCCATCCACATTCATAAGAGCTCCATTCATGCTTGCCTTCTTCAAATTACAAGCCATATTGGGCTTAAACACTTCCTGAAGTGGCCCAATTCCTTAGTCTCGGCCCGTACGCTACTTGTTCCTCGGCTCGCTCTGACTAATTAAACCCAGTGAAACCAATCAGTTTCTTCTAAGCAGGCCTGCTCTCCATGGGCTCAGACTTACCTTTTCATTTTGGCTTGCCCATTCCCAGCTATTCTGGCCCGAACATTGGTCGACACGAACAACCATTCGGCCCACGCAGAAGTGTGGCACAAATCGCCACTCGGCCCAACGATGGCTGCTTTGATGGGTGGTACAAAGCTATTGCCCTAGGTATTGTGAGGGGGAGGTAACCGCCATCATCTTCCTTCTTTACCAGGGCCTCCATCTTCGGCGGCGAACACTTCTTCCGATGGCCAGAGACAAGCCCGGCTTCGTCTCCTCGGCAGTCGCCACCACTCTTCTTCTTCGTCCCGCCTATCTCCGACTTCCTCGGCGGTGAAAAGATCCTCTGGCGAGAAATCTTGCTTGTTCCCCGAGTAGTCTTCGAGGGCGCATCATTGTCTATCAACCACGCCATGGAGGTCGCCGCCAATCTCGAGTCCTTCGTCATATCGGCCTTTAGCGCGCCCTCTTCCTTCGCCTCGACGTCGAAAAAGTTAGTCTCCTAACAGGCCATTATGTTAGGAGATACTGATAGGGTCAGATTTTGGGCCACGTGTGCTTGGGCTTCATCCAATGGAGGAGAGTGGTGGCTCACTTAAATGAGCTGGAGATGGGCTTCCGTGTAGAAGCCGGCCCAGCGTGCGGCGCAGAAGGCGAGCCGAGTTCGTGGCTGGTGGGCCAGGGATCAGTTTGGGCGGGATTTTGGTTTGGAGTGGAAAGCGTGGTGGGCCCGGCTTCAGTTTGGGCGCCAGTTTTGGGTTGGAGTGGAAAGAGAATGAAATTTTTGGGCCCCATGTGATATATATGTATGTTTGTTTGGATATTTATTTGTTTTCAGTGGATATTATTATGTGTTATGTTGATATTACTTTGAATCATTGTGAAGGATTGGAATATTGTTTCTTACATCAAATTAAACACACTAGGAAATTAAACACACTAGGAAGTCCTAACACGTAAGGCTTGCAACCTTAGTTAGGGCTGCCCGCCGAGGGCCCATGGGCCGAAGGCCCATTAAATAATAATAGTTTTATGGTTTAGAGTTTGTGTTACGGTTTTATGTTAAGGGTTTAGGGTATAGCTTAGGTTTGAGTTGATATTAGTTCATGTTTTCGAAATTTTCTTGGACTTTTGGATATTCTAATAGGGTTAAGGATTTAGTTTTTAGCGATTAGGGTTTCGGGTTTAGAAGGCAATATTGTGAAAATGGTTTTGAACACAATGTAGGGTAGTCGATTTTTGTCTGTGGTGATAAAATATTATTATGTGATCGGAGGATATTAGTTGGCGATGTGTGGATATTTTGGCTAAGTAGCAGGATATTAGTTTGTAACCGATGGATATTAGTTAGGGTTGGTGAGGATATTTATTATGGGCAAAACGAATATTAGTCTGGGTGTTGCAGATATTTTTTATGGTAGGAATGAATATTAGTCTGGGTGATGTGGAAATTTTTTTATGTAGTACGGATATTGGGGCACTTCTGGTAACTATTCAGATGTGATCCTTTGTTTATTTTAGCATCTAGCATCACACACTTAGCCAACCATATTACACCAATTTACGGTTTAGCGGTTAGGATTTAGGGTTAAGGATTTAGTGTTTAGCGATTAGGGTTTAGAGTTTATGTGTAGTTGGTATTAGTCTGCGATGGTCAGATATTAATCTGTGTGAGGTGGGTATTAGTATGTGATGGATAGATATTAATATGTGTATGGTGGGTATTAGTTTGCTAAGGTGAGATAATAGTCTGGGTAGTTTGGATATTTGTTCTGTGTGGATGTTTATCTACTGATTTGTATATGATTACATCAATTTAGGGTTTAGTGTTAGGGTTTTGACTTTAGGGTTTAGAATTAGGGTTTGGAGTTTATGATTTAGGATTTGACTTTGGGGTTGAGGTTTAGAGTTAAGGGTTCAGGGTTCAAGCTTTGTGTTTAGTGTCTACGATTAGGGTTTCAGGTATAGGGTTTGAGTTTTGGTTTCGGGTTTAGAAGACAATATTGTGGAAATGATTTTGAACACAATGTAGGGTGATCAATTTTAGTGTGTGGTGATAAGATATTATTATGTGATTGGAGGATATTAGTTCATGATGTGTTGATATTTTTGCTGTGTAGCCGGATATTAGGCTAAGACATCCATATATTAATCTCTGTGTGGTGGGTATTAGTCTGTATGGTCAAGATATTGATTACGGGCTGACTCGATATTGGTATTAGGCGGTGGGATATTAGTCTGGGTGTTCTGGATTTTGTTTATGGTGAACGGATATTATTCTGGGTGGTTTGCATTTGTTTTTTTTGTGGATGTTTATCTATGTTTGTTTGTGTTGATATTTAGTTTAAGCAAATTCATAATAAAACAAAGTCGTTTTTCGATAAACTGCGATACAACTAGTATTTATTGTCATTCCAACTTGGCAATCCCATAATCTAAAATCTAAAAAAGTATAACTACATAAAAAAATAGAAAAGGAATAGTTCAAATGTTGTCTTGCTTGTGCAAATTCTCGATTATCTTCTTTCTCATGTTTCGATCATGCCACGTTTCGATCATGCCACGACGAGGTTGGGATGATCCTTCTCTTGGATATTTGTCTTTCTTGGATATTTGTCTGTGTCGTTTGGATATTTCTCTGTGTTGTTTGGATATTTGTGGAGATACTGACACGGCCCAGTGGAGTTTTGTGGGTTTTTTAGCCCAGCTGAGATGAAAGATGGAGCTGATGGTGGCGGCTTAGTAGGGTTTAGGTGGCAAGGGGGGAGAAATGGAAAGAAGGGGCCCAAGTGGGTCATTTATTTGGGGAAACAAAAATCAAAAATAGGAAATTCAAAGAAAATGGAGGAATTTAATGCTCCCAACTACCCTACCCACCCAAACCCGAAAATTGCCTCTCTCTCTTCAAATTTTCTCTGTTTTTCTTCTCTTCCAAAGGAAGAAAGCCGCCGCCCAACAGTATTTTCCGGCGACCATCTTCTTTTCCGGCGACCATCTTTCCTTTCCGGCGACCTTCTACTATGCCGATCGACGACAATGGGGAGTTGGATGATCAAGGATCTTCTCCAATGAAGAAGGGTAAATCGATCCTACATCATAGTGAAGAAGAAGAACTCTATCCTACATCATATGAGTTTGTTGATGAAGATTCAAGTGGTGCTCCTGCCCTCAACGAAGAAGAAGAAGAAGAAGATAAAGGTTGATTGAGTTCTTTATATGTTTGTGTTGTTGTGAGATTGGTTGGTTGCATTGAATATTTGATGTTGAGATTGTTGTGAGAATAGCATTGAATGATGTTGATGTTGTTATGGGTTTTTGATGTTGAAATTGTTGTGAGAATGACATATCTGTCTGGATCTTTCGGATATTTGTCTGTTTCTTTGCAGATATGTGTTTAACTAAACATGGTATTTGTCTGGGCTGGAAGGATATTTTTATATTGCTTGCCGATATTTGTTTAATGAAACATGATATTTGTCTGGGCTGTACTGATATTTGTATATCTGCTTGCCGATATTTGTTTAACGAAACATGATATTTGTCTGGGCTGTAACGAAACATGATATTTGGTGTGTGACCCACTATTTAATGCATTGTTTGATACTAATCTGGTAGTTATAGATATTATTTATTTGAATTCTGGATATTTGTTGAAGCCTATGTATTCTTACAGTTTGTGGTCAAGAATGGATAATAACATGCCTCATACCATTAACTCGCAGCTCATAAGACGTTGGATCTAGAAGACGAGGAAGCGAGGAAGAACATCTTTTATCGCACTAAGGATGAGTGTTTTGATTTCTATAAGCGCTACGCTCACAAAAAAGGGTTTGGTGTTCGAATAGATGGGGAACACATAAGAAAGATCAAGAATTCTAAAGGAGTGGTGGAGAAAAATTATGCATACCTTTATTACTTTTGTAATAAGGAAGGCTGGACTTCCACAAGCAAAGTCAATATGGATAATTAGATACAGTCGGAAGACAAGGTTGAGGAGAGAATGGTTTGCAAAAGAAAGAGGCCTCGAGTTAGGGATGGATGTCCCGCCCGTGTTCGCTTTGGATGGGATGCTGCTAGGGAGGGATTTGTGGTGTATGAATTCGTCGAAGCCCACAGTCATGGTTTGCACTCTACCGAGCATATGCACTTGCACAGGTCCAGCAAATGGATCTACAAAAAAAAAGTTCAAAACAAATATCATAAATGAAAACAACGATTATCCCATGCATGGTTATTAATATCACGAATGAAAAGAAATAATATCCTAAGCAACGATACTAATATCAATGGCACAGAAAACATATATCAGAGATAAGAAGAACTAACATCCTAAGCAACGATACTAATATCAATGGCACAGAAAACATATATCAGAGATGAAAAGAACTAACATCCTAAGCAACGATAATAATATCAGTGGCAAAGAAAACATATATCAGAGATAAAAAGAACTAACATCCTAAGCAACGATACTAATATCAAAGGCAAAGAAAACATATATCAGAAATAAAAAGAACTAATATCCTAAGCACATCAAATAAACAAAATCAACAATGTTAAAGGAGAAATTACCATTAAGAAGTGGATATCTCTGAGAGGCCATTGCTGGCTACCATTAGCCCTAGCTTCAGCTTCGTTTTCCTTGGCACGAGACAACTCAAACTTCATATTGCGGGCAACAAAACCACTCCAATTGAAAGTGGCAATGTCTTCCACCCTTCCAACAAGGTACTCAGCATAATCGAGATCACAAAGTCGTGACATCTTTGGGACGAGCATCGAACCCATAGCCAGCAACAAAAACTGCTTCACTGCGGCTGCAACAGGTGGTCTCCTGTTCGGTGCATCATCTGGACCACCACAAGCTGCCTCTCTAAGATGCATGACTTCGACATTTCGACTTCGATTACACTCGATGTTGAGCTCCTCCATGAACATATCAAGCATCTTGTCGTTAGACCTAACGACATCAATCTCAGCTCCACCAATAGGAAGGCCATAAACACGGGCAACATCCTCAGCTTCAATTGTAAGCACCTTCTTGTTCTCCCCTTCACCGAAAATGAATGAACTGGTGACCAAATCGTAATGTGCCATCAAGGTATCGAACAACTTCCTAGGAAAATTTGACAATCGAAGCTCCAATAACCCTCCAAATCCAGCCTTCTCCAACTCTTTTTTGCATGCTTCATAGTACCTTGGCTCTTCCTTCCAGTAATTAATAACATCTAGCCCAGATTTGGTATGGCACCGAAATCTGTACCACGGCTTGCCTTGGCCTAGAATATTATTTCTTGGTGCAGCTACTCGTGCAGCAACTTCAGCATCTTCTTCCTCATCCTCCTCTCGCAATGGCGGTGGATTACGTCGCGCTCTCTTCGTGGTTCGCGGATTTCTGGCCATTGATAAATCGATGCATAAACAAATATACAGATATATCAAACAAATATCTAGATAAATTAAACGAATATCCAGATAAATCAAAACAAATATCCAGATATGCCAAACAAATATCCAGATAAATCAAACAAGTATCCCGGTATGTCAAACAAATATCCAGATATTTAAAACAACTATCCAGGCAAGTAACAACTTATATCATGCTTGTCAAAACCAATATCCAGATATATATATCAAAGAAACAATCCAAGCAAAATAAATAATATAAATCAAACGAATATCCAGATAAATCAAACAAATATCCAGATATGCCAAACAAAAATCCAGATAAATCAAACAAATATCCCTGTATGTCAAACAAATATCCAGATATTTAAAACAACAATCCAGGCAAGTAACAACTGATATCATGCTTGTCAAAACCAATATCCAGATATATATATCAAAGAAACAATCCAAGCAAAATAAAGTATATAATGTCCGAAATCTATACCTCCGATTTTTCCGACCTCGAGCTGCTCCTTGTGCAGCTGTTTCTGCTTCGACTTCATCATCTTGTTGTGCAGCTCCTTCTGCTTCGGATTCAGCATTTTCTTCTTCCTCATCTTCCTCTCGTTGTCGCGGTGGTGGTGGTGGAGGGGGTGAAGTCGGTGACGCTCTTTTCCCGCTCGTTTTAGTCTTTGTCATAGATAAATCACCTGCAAAGACAAATACCCAGATCCAATAAAACAACTATCCAGGAAAGTGAAAACTAATATCATGCTCGAACAAAACCAATATCAATAGAAACAGAACTAATATCGGCACAAACCGAACTAATATCGACACGAACAAAACTAATATCGGCACAAACCGAACTGATATCGACACAAACCGAACAAATATCGACACGAACAAAACTAATATCGGCACAAACCGAACTGATATCGACACAAACAGAACTAAATATCGACACAAACAGAAGCCATTCCACAAAACCCAGAAACAAAATCCACAGAAGAACGCAACCATGCAACCCTAACTCAAAGCTGTCCAATCGAAAACTAATATCCACCAAACTATGCTTAAAAACTTACTTGATCAAGAACCCGAGTCACCTGCAAACCGCCGCCGCCGAGATCGCTGCTTCGTCGCCGCCGACAAGATCGATGCCGCCGAGATTGCTGCCGCCGAGTTTGCTGCAGAGTCGTCGCCGCCGAGATCTCCGAGTTAGTGCAAGGTCGCCGCCGTCGAGATCTCCGACTTCGCTGCTTCGCCGCCGCCGCCGCCGAGAACTCCGCCTTCGCTGCAAGACGTCGCCGCCGATATCTCCGATTCGCAGCAAGGTCGCGCCGCCGAGATCTCCTCCTTCGCTGCAAGGTCGCCGCCGCCGCCTAGATCGTCGCCGCCGCCAGACTTTGCTGCCGCCTAATTCGACGCCGCCGAGTTCCAATCACCGCGGGTCGCGACGTCTGCGTTCGGGAGAGGAAGAAAGGCAGAGGAAAGGGAGAGAGAAACGGGGGGAGAGAGAGGGGGGAAACTGATTTGGGGAAAGTGATTTGGGTTAGGGTTTAGGATATTTTTTTGACCGGGTTTTTGAATTAGTGGGCCCGGCGGGCCCCGCCAGCCGGAGTGGGCTTGGCCCAGCCGATGGAATCGGCTCTCATCTCTCACACGGGCCAGCGCGTTTCTCCTCCACCGATGGATGGCGGCTTGGCGACGTGGAGGCCCATCCAGCCATGTCAGTATCTCCTAACAAAATAACCTGTTAGGAGCATAACTAGATTGCCTCGACGTCGCGCAAAACCTCTCTGACGACTATCGTCGTCTTCTTCTTCTTCTTCGTCGGCGGCACAATCGTATGTCATCTAGGGACCGAGCTCAACGCCACCTGCTTGCATCGTGGGTTGCTGTCGAGGCGGATCTCCGCCAATCGCATGTCGGTGACCGCCGCCTTGTTCTTTTTCCCTTTGTCCTCCTGATCTTCCGTAATCGGCGTCGAACAGTTCCCCAAGCAAGCAGCAGTCCGCTTTGTAGCGGCCTCACACAACTCTCGCCTCGTCCTCACTGCCTTCTTCTTCTCCGGTGGCGCACTGCTCTGCACTCGGCGCTAGGGTGGGAGCTCCATTCCCTCTTCTCATCTGGCAGCAAGCAATTCATTCGGCGGTGGCGCGCCCAGCTCGCTTCTGGACCAACCGGAGCCCAAACCACCAGCGATTGAGTTCCCGTCTCCGCTGCCTTCTCCCAATTTTCTTTCATTTGGAATCAAGGCCACCATCCGTCCCTTAGGCCCTGTTCACTTCCATTTTCGTTTCCTGTTTTCTGTTTTCATGTTACAAATTTGGGAAACGAAACGAGAAAACATGTTTACTCTTCATTCTGTTTTCTATTCATTTCCAACTCTGAAAACAGAAAGTGGCAGCTTCCTACTGTTTTCGAAAACGAAAAAATGTCGTTTTCACCTGTTTTCAACATCTGTTTTCTCAAAAACAGGAAACAGAAATGAAAGTAAACAGGGCCTTAGATTCTTTGTCCTAAACTTCCAGTTAGCTCTGCCACTCTTCACCAGTAAATCTCCAATTGAAGCTTCAGGTTCTTGGGAATTCACTTGTGAGGAGGTGTCCTTTAATTTTAGATGTGATTCATTCTCCTCAACGCACACCGCGACCACTTCTACCGAGTTTAGAATGGCAGCCACTGTTGGTGATGATTGCGATCTGCTTTTAGCTAGACCTGGAAAATTACCTGACCCATTGACCCGACCCGAACCCGTCCGAAAAATATAAGTTTTTACTGACCCGAAATCCGAATGACCCAAACCCGATAACCCGTGATTTTTTGGATCTGGTTGGGTGGGTTAGTGGGTATACCCATTAGACCCGTTCCATTTCATATGTAACTCCCAAAATGATAAAATCATTCATAAATTGGTGAGATGTTTACAAAAATTAACAAGGATTTGAAAGACATGTTTGGAGTTTAAAGATAATCAAATATCATGTGTTTCTTATAGTAGTATTACTTTTGTGATTGTTTTTTGACGATTTGTGCAATTTGTATTGCATTTCAATAGCATGGGAAGATTTGATAATATGTTAATTGACATGTGTTAGGTAAACTATTGTCATTCATATGTGAAGATTTGTGTTCTTTAAAAAAATATGAAGCATGTTTGATAATGTTTCTGAGACCGCTTATAACCCGAAAGGACCGTAACCCGACCATAAATCGAATGAGTTGTGTCAATATTTAACCCGAAATAGGCCAAGCCAGAATGACTCGACCCGTAACCTGATACTTTAACCCAAAATTATCCAACCCGACCCGATTGCCAGGTCTACTTTTAGCCGAAGACATGGCCTTGTCGTTAGTGGTTGGCTGCTCGGCGGTGATGATTTTGGGGTGGCAGCGGCGTCGTCAAAGTGAGCTCCCTTTACCACTACCATACAGTCGTCCACAACCTCCTTCATGGCTGTCGCGCCTGTAGTCACCTCTGTCGGCATTGCACACCTCCGAGCCTCTCCGTACCGTCAGTCAAGAGCTTGATGTAGCAGCTTCTGCAATCGAAACCATTCCTGATCAAAGAGCTTTGACGAGCTCATTTAGCTTTGGATTGTAAATCATAGAGAAGAGAGAGAATCTTTTGGACTTTTTCCAGAAACACCACTGTTTAAAAAAAGAATTCCAAAAATACCACCTAACCTCAAAAAATTCCAAAAATACCACCTTTTTTCAAAAACCGCCACCCCACCCTGCGGTTTACGCGAAAATCGCTGGGCGGGGGCGCGGTTTTCTATGCAAACCGCTGGGCTAAGGGGCGGTTATAACCGCCGCCCCACCCAGCGGTCCAAATTTTTTTTCCCGATCAACTCCTAACTTCGGCCGAAACTTCAAACGAACGTAACTTTGCACTCGGGTATCCGATCGTAGCGATTTTTATTTTTTTTTTAATCCGAATAACTTTTCGAGATCTTGCAAGCCGCAAATGGCCGTAGGCGGTTTGGTCCCGCCTTCGTCTCGAAAAAACGTCATTTGCTACCCCGAACGAGCCTTTTTTTATTTCGTCAAACTTTGGGCGGTCATAACTTTGTGCTCCAAAATCCGAACGTCATGAACTTTTTTTTTATTCCGCATAACTTTTCAAGATCTACAACTTTTAAGATAATCATAATTTCGAAATGTACATGGATTTGTGAAAAGTAAAGTTATTCCCAAGGTCCCGTATATCCACAACTAATTCTTGTTTTGAAAATTTCATCCTAGTAAAAGTTGTAAATCTTGAAAAGTTATGCGAAATGAAAATAAAAATCGCTACGATCGGATACACGAGTGCAAAGTTACGTTCGTTTGAAGTTTCGGCCGAAGTTAGGAGTTGATCGAGAAAAAAAAATTTGGACCAAACCGCTGGATGGGGTGGCTGTTTGGCCCAAAACCGCCGCCCCACCCAGCGGCTTTTATAACCGCCTCTTAGCCTAGCGGTTTGCATAGAAAACTGTGACCCCGCCCAGCGGTTTTCGTGGAAACCGCAAGGTGGGGTGGCGGTTTTTGAAAAAAGATGGTATTTTTGGAATTTTTTGGGGTTGGGTGGTATTTTTGAAATTTTTTTTAAATACTTTTGGATTTTTTCCGAATCTTTTCGCCAAATCTTCCAAACAAATATATTAACCCTAAAAAAAGAAAGAAAAAAATAAACTCCCTACATATTCCATTTACAAGAGAGAAGTACCAACCAGCTCAGCTCCCATTTACAAGAGAGAAGTACCAACCAGCTCAGCTCCAGCAGCAGCAACATAACAGAGTGACTGACAAGCTTTAATTAAATATATTATACTTCTGCAAAAATTCGTACTTGATCAGGGTTAAGTACACAAATGACCGCTCTTTCTGATTCTCCACATTTCTTCTCGTTTTGGCTTTTTGCTGCCTCTTCCGTACCTGGCTTAATAACTCCTCCAGTCCTCTACCTCACATTAACAAGGGAGCCTACTGCCTTTGCCCAAAAAGGACTTCCTATATAGGGGAAAGAAAGAGAACATCGCCCTTTACTAAACCCTCTTCACTAAACAACCCTACGTGTGGAAAAACAAAACCAAGACATCCAAAAAACTGAACCCCCAAAAAAGGAAAGGAGAGAACCTAACAAAAAGAGGATTGATGAAAGACCAAGGCAGCCTGAGTTCCACAGGGGTTTGGTTTTGAATGATGTGATGTTCTACTAACTCGGTTCTTCGCCGAAGACTTCATTGTTGCATACGGGACAGACCTGAAGAAACAGGTTACAAGATCATATTACAGAATGTCACAGAGGTGGAGATAATCAATCAGAAAGGCCAGGTACAACATAGTAGTGAATGTGAACTTTGACCTTGCTGATCCCAAGCCATTTGCGGATGCATTCAGAATGGTAAATGTGTTTGCAAGGCAGTTTTATCTGCTTCTCCCCTCGTTTGTATCTCATCTGGCATATCACGCATCTGCTTCAACGCCACCAAAAGATAAAGGCAATCCACATTGATACAGAAGATTCTGAGGGACACAATAATGCAACTAAATAGCATGAAACAAATAATCAACTCTATAGTGACAGCCTGGTAGAGGTAATCAAATAATCAACTCTCAGCAAGAAATGAGGCCAAAAGTTCCAATGGAGGGAAGAAGATTTGGCAGCAAACTCACCTCTCTCCGGACTTTTTCCTCGAGAAGAAACTCCCAAACTTGCATTTTGATGTTGGCAACATGCTGATGAGTTCCTGGGAAAGACCTCTACTTTCAGTTCCTACTGCCTCACCTAGGTCAAGTAGTTCCTGCAACACACCTTATCCATAAGCCTCAACAAGCAAATAGAACAGGGCTGTTTCATGCCAAGGATTACGATGAATTCAACTACAATGGACCTTTCGAGTTTGTACCATTATTATGAGTAATAATTGCGATAGGGGTATAAAAGCAAACCTCGTAGGTCATGTTATCCGGATCAATATCATCCTGCCAGAGGCCCTGCCAAAAAAACAAGCAGCGTAAACTGAATGTTGGCAACTATCCTTTTCATTGGATTGTGAGGAGGAGAGAATCATTCAGTTCTAGATTGTGACGTGAGCAACTGAGATATAAAATCATTGATTAGAAAATCTCAAAGAACAAGATAGGCAAGAGAGCTTCTTTCTTACCTGGGGACTAGTACTTCCTGGATTATCTGATATGCCTACAAAAGGAGAGAGCCAAACAGGAGAGGCGGTAAGTCTCATGATCACCCTTCAACAGGCAACACCATAAATACTCTTGATCAGGAGACAATGAGTTTCAGATAGCATTAAAGCTATTTCAAAATCAGCTTCAGCCTTTTCAGCCATTGGTAATCACATTGCCCTTACTTTCCCTATAAAAACAGACCCTTCATTCTTATACCATAAATCTAAAGTGCTTCTATGTCCATCCAGGCCAGAAAAAAAGATACACTACAGACACTTGTTTCTTCTTCGGAATCAACTTAGGATAGGAGATATATCATCATTGGACTCACAGTCTTCAGGTATAGTGTTCACATCTGTGACCGTTGTTTCTTCTTCGGAATGCACTTGTGTTGTGGGCTCTTGGGCATTTGCCACAGAAGGGTACTCCCAAGCTCTCCTGGTAACATCCATTGTTGGTGAATTCGCATTCACCTCATAATGGTCGTAATAAGAAGTGCTCTCTGGACCAGAAGAAAATCCATATTTATACGCATTCATATTCAACGACCAATATGAATTGTCCTACACGTAACCAAAGCAAATAAAAGCTTAGAAAATTGCCTCAAATCATCACTTCAGGAGCAAGACAGTAGAAAATCTAGCAACATCTCAAACCATACTACAGAACTAAATGGATTCCACCCATCTACATTGTCTTGAAAGCACATAGAGGTCCTAGAATTCAACAGTCAGCAATTTGACCATTGTCACTAGTAGCCAACAAAATCGAAGGACTCTTTTCATGCCATTCATTGTAAATCCCTACATTTATCCTATATAAATGCAAGTTGGATTAGAAAAGCAACATACATGATCATGAAGTGGTCCGGTATGAGTGTAATTGACTGGCACTTGGAAGAAACCCATAAAGCTTTCTGTGGCGGCGTAAGGAAACCCTGTATTGGTGTAATGCAGCTCGGTTTGGCTGTTCTCATTCATCTTGGAACAATATCTTGAATAAGAATTCAGTAAAGTAATAGCTGCAAAATCAACCAAAGGTTAACCATCCAATCAATCAATCTGGAGGAAGGAAGACAGAATGAAGAATGCAGTTACTCCACCACATGATAAACAAAAAAGAGATTCACAACCCACATAAATAACATTGTTAGGTCACAATTTCTTACATGATTCACTACTGCTCTTATGCTGGAGCAGCCACAGTACCAGCACAGTTTCACTACTCCCCAGGACAATCAATGTAAGACGACTGGGATTCAGATCATAAGTACTCACACTTCCAATTTCAGTGAGAAACCCTGCACCAGTCATGATAAAAAAAAACCACTTTACTCACAGGCACGCCATTAATTTCCAGACTAAGGGAACAGTGAACAGCCGAGCTGAATGGAACTACAGGCAGCATTGGTAGCCCAGACCATGAATGAATGTACTATCAACAACATTTTTCCAGACTTTAGCCCAAGATAATAATAAAAGCACTAGAGCTCTTTACGTCCTCCATCTCGTTTTCATGCTCATACGTAGAGGGCAAAACCTTGAATAAAATTAGAGGAGTACAAACCAAAAACAGAAAGGGTGAAAAGAAATAAAGATCCTAGGGAACTTTCTTTCCTCACCATACAGCCCCAGCACAGACATCAAAACTCTTCAACACCCATGAAAACATAATGGTATTTCTCTCGCTCGTCAAACAAATAAGGCAAGGCACGAGCATTGAACTTTTTCCCCTGTATTTTTGAGCTATTATGCACTGATCTGTTAAACTCATTCGGGAAAATCTCTTAACCCTTCGACATTGTTTCCCTAAATTCTCAACCTTTAAAAGAAAAACACCAACACAATCTGCCAAACAGGAAACCCAGATAAACACAAAACACAGCGATGTAAAAAAAGAGAATTGAAGACTTCGGCATAAACAAGGTGAAAACTTTGAGGAATTGCATTGATCAAAGTAAAACAGCAGAAGAGATGAGCAAGAAGAGAAACCTTTGTTTGAGTAGGGAGAGGCGGAAGAGTGAAGCTCCAAGGGGAAGGGAAAGTGTGGAAGTAGATGAGAAGAGAAGAGAGAAAGTGAAATTGTTTGTTACTTTTTCACTCTTTTGGGCTGCTTCGCACTCCTCTCTCAGCTCAGCTGCTGCTGCTGCTGCTGCTGCTGTAGCTGTAGTAGTTGATCTTTTTCTTTCTTTCTTTCTTTTGCCTTTCTGCCAGAGGCCGCGTTTTATGCTGCTTTGAGTCTGTTTTCTTTTTCCCCGTTGCACAGAGAGGGAGGCAGCAGCTTTGCACGTTATGCGGCATCGTTTCCCCCGTTTCAGTGGCTTCTACCAGTATGAAACAAAAGTACAGACAAACAAATATAATAATCTTATCTAATTACACTCTTAATCATACGATCTTATCAAATCAGTAAACATGCACATGATCAAATCAATACAACTGCATACATTGTTGCCTCTAGAAAAATATTTTCCCACTTTTTCTTCTCAACATTTGTGCACCGCACCTTCAATACGGCTATTCAGAGAATGTTCTTTTATTTCTTTAATATTCTTCTGCGTTTTGGTAAGTACAAAAGACTACAAAGCCCGAGTAGCTAGCAGCCAATAGAGTGACGGAGAATTCAACTTGTGATGTATTTTTCTCATCTTTTTCATTTACTTTTTCTTTTGTTTGATAACAATCATTAGCCTTTCCCATCTATATATGGTGCGATTCAATGGACTCTATCCTACTATCCTGATTAGAACAAGTATAACCTAGTTAGACAAAAGTGGTATAGTGGTGATCGAGATCGTATTCCACGATACTCATAAATTGTCTACTTACAAGTTAGGTAGTTATCGGGTTAATTGCATGGTTGATCACTGAGATTACAAAAAAACGTTCAAGTTTGGTCACTCAAAATATTTAAATCCATTGGTGGTCCTTCAGTTTATTGAAATCGTTCACGTTTGGTCACTCGCCCTTAACTTTGGCTGATGTGGCAGTCAACTCTCAAAGTTGACCGTTAACTTAGTGACGTGGCAATTAAAAATAATAAATTAATTTATTTTAAAGTCCAACTCTTTTTTACCATAAAATAAATAAATAAAATAAAATATTATTATAATTATCAAATTGAAGGGGGCGCTCCGAGACCTTACCATCTCCTGCTGCTTGCCGCCGGCGACAACCATGGAAGAGCTCCTACTCATTATTGCCGACAAGTTCTGAGGCTCGGACGCAAAATCTCCTGCCTTCGACACGGACCGGGGAGGAATATTGGTGTAGAAAGGAGACTCCCAAGCCGGCCGCCAGATCCATACCTCGACACGGACCGGGGATTAGGTGTAAATCTCCTTCCCGTCTGACCTGTTATTGGAGTTAGTTCAATTCAAGTTGGAAAAGAAAGGTGACTCATACTCATTCAAATCGATCTACAAGATGCTCTACTCTGCTCTATATAAAAGGAAGATGAGATGATAGAAATTGATTGATTTGTTCAAATCTAGTCTGGACTCCTTACATTCGGAGTGGGGATTAGCTTTGGGGTTTAGATTTGCAGTACTTCATTCGTACAGAGGCACTACTTCAGTTCAAATTAGTCCGAGGAGGTTTAGACCTAATCCCCTGTCCGTGTCGAGGTAGGGATCTGGTGGCCGGCTCGAGAGTCTCCTTTCTACACCAATATTCCTCTATGGTCCGTGTCGACGGCGGGAGATTTCACATCCGAGCATCAGAACTTGTCGGCAATCGTGAGCAGTAGCTCCTTTATGGTTGTCGCCGGCGGCCAGCAGCACAAGATGGTGAGGTTTCGGATCCCCGCTTTTAATTTGATATTTATAGTAATTTTTTATTTTATTTATTTATTTTATGGTAAAAATAAGTTGGACATTAAAATAAATAAAATAAAATTTTATTTATTATTTCTTAATTGCCACATCATTAAGTTAACGGTCAACTTTGAGAGTTGACTACCACATCATCCAAAGTTAACGGAGTTGGACGGAGAGTGACCAAACGTGAACGGTTTCAGTAAACTGAAGTACCACCAATGAATTTAAACATTTCGAGTGACCAAACTTGAACGTCTTTTGTAATTTCAGTGACTAACCATGCAATTAACCCGGTAGTTATCTAGTTGATTGTTAAGTTGTTTTCAAGTTTACTAGCTAAAGCTACACAAGTTGCAAGAAAGAAGAAGCGGTATCGAGGGTTAGTCATATATGACATGTTTTGGTGTGAGGATCACTGATGTGTGTCGGTGCAATGATCATGTCTCTTAAACCCCCCTCCCTCTCCTAGTTACACCTACCAAATCAATGATCATGTCTCTTAACCCCCCCCCCTCCCCCTCTCCTAGTTACACCTACCAAATCAATGATCATGCAATAAGCTTCATTAGCTAGGAGTAATATATATCATCTTTAAATGGTTTAACCTAATAAGCACACAATTCGAATGGCTAAATGATCATGCAGCCACTCAAAGAGCATCGATAGAGTAAGTCCTTACTTGACCAAGGTGAATGGTCATCTACTCTAGGTCAAGCCCCTAAATCATTGTCACATCTAATGAACTTATGCAATTGATAACCATGTTTAATTAATTCATGCAACAATGTATTAAGAACATCAATTAAATGAAACTCATACCATAGATTAAATAAGTCATCCCATTACACATAAAACCTCGGTTAGGGTTTGGGGAACTTAGTCCCAAATACCTTAGAAAACTACCCCATGAAGGGGGAAGAGAAACACATAAATAAGGAGGAAGAACATGGGGAAGGCCTCTCGGATGTTGGAGATTAGCTTCAAATCTTCTTCCCCTTGCTCCTCTTCTCTTTTTCTAGGTTTCCTCTTCTTCAGCGGAGAAAAACACTTCTCTCTCTAACAGTTGTGTAAATATGTCTTGGTTTGACCTCTTAGGGGTCTCCAACTATTTATAGGAATCTGAGAATAATGTCCCACTATGCAGTCTGTTTAAGAGGGTCTTGTCTACTTTAATCGAGATTCAAGATTAGTAGAGGATTCCCCACAGTAAAAGTATCAAGTGAAACGAACTACAGAATAAGTGACATCGACCTAAATATGAGCTAGGGGGATTCATATCTGCGTGACATTCATCATATTTCAAACCCGAATAAACTTTGTTCGATTTCTTAGTTTTATAGTTAATTGTTTTCACAACCGACCTGCTAGATAACAAGTCATCACTGAATAATAGTACTTCTGGGGATCTGGATTGATATTTAAAGCTTACTTCCACTATACTACTTGGTCATTGATTGGAGTGATAGTTTTTGGCGTCATTGTCGGGTATGGTT
The DNA here is from genome assembly GCA_946122785.1 of Linum tenue. Taxonomy (NCBI): domain Eukaryota; kingdom Viridiplantae; phylum Streptophyta; class Magnoliopsida; order Malpighiales; family Linaceae; genus Linum; species Linum tenue. The sequence goes on from CAMGYJ010000006.1 coordinate 29,667,063, forward strand.
ATGAATTACAAGGAAAAGTGAATACTTGAGCTTTATTTTGTGTTTTTTTATTTTCTCCCCCTTGTGCGTTCATGGTTGTTGATTAGTGTGTGGCAAGTAGTGTCTGGCTCGTAGCCAACCAGATAACTTACTGTCATTGGATGACAACATCAACTAGACCTTATGTGAACTTAAGTGGGAGAGGGACCGCAGGCAAGCTTTTTAGCAAGCAGTGGACCATAAGCCTCCTGAAGTACAAGTCAAGGTTGATGCCTTGGGAGATGAACAACCGCCTGGAGAACAACCAACTAATGAGCTAGAGAGGACAGTGGGGGTCTACTCTACCCCCAAGGCCGAGGAAATTAAATCCAACATTGGACACCCACAAATTTTTGTCAATAACTTCAAGATCAAGAACGCCATTCAATTCTAGGGCTACAGAATGAAGAACCAAAGGAACAGATCCACAGATTCCTGGAGCTGACATATGGAATCAAGGCCAACAACATGCCACATGATGCTATTCGATTGCGTCCATATAGGTTTTCTCTAAGAGGGCGAGCGATGTAGTAGCTGAACAACCAGCCTCCACTCTCCATCACTTCATGGACTGATCTTATAGAGATGTTCTTGGTCAACTATTTTCCTTGTTCAAAGACTTCTTAGCTTCAAAAGCAGATTACTCACTTTGCTCAGGAGGATGAGACACTACGTGATACGTGGGAACGGTATACTAGCCTTTTTCGTGAAGTGCCCACATCACGAATTTGATGCTTATTTAAAGGTGTTGACTTTCTACAATGTCATCTTTCAAGAGGCTCGTCAGCTTATTGATTCCTTATGTGCTGGAGGAATGTTGAATAAGACTCCGTCACAGATGAGTCACTTGTTTGAAGAAATGGCCGCTCGAGGATATGATTGGGGATTCCCACGTAGAAGCAAGGGGTCCAGAGAAAGAGGCATCTTGCAGGTTGATTCTCAGCCTTCTCTTGAAGCCAAGATTGGTTATCTCATCAAAAGGATGGATAGGACATATGGTTTGTATGGCAACGACCTAAGTACCAATGTATGCAGTGTGATTGGTGCATGAGCACCAACCATAAATTAGAGGAATATCAGACGATGATGGAGAATACTACACCTCATGAGTATGTCGTGTATCCACTTGTGATGAATGTTTTGTAGGATCAAGATCCCTCTCCTTCTTCACCACTCAAGCAACCCAAGTCACAAAAGGGAAAACCTAAGGAGGAGTGGTTACCTAACGTGAAAGCATTGACTCGTGCCTACACTACTATCCCAACCGAAAGCCAACTATAACCAACAATCGAGTGTAGTACAACAAAAGTAACCTTTAATTATCAACCCGTGCGGTAAGTCTACTATTACTTTGTGAACTATTTGTTATCCAGCAAATCTAGGTTTGGTATAATCTATCAACTAACAAGGAAATAAAGTAAAGATTGATTAAAATCTATTGAGAGAAAGTCACTCGGGTGGGCTTCCCTCTAACCACATATTAGACTAATGACTGACGTTCCAAACTTTCCCACTAGATATTTATACTATGGAGAATCCTAAACTCGCTTGAACTCCCTATTCGAGTTATCCAAGCTCAACTAGAACTCTAATCTTCTCTCCTAGAGCTCCTTGTTTGCGGTTCTTCTCCTTTGAGATATTCCATGGAAATCATCTTCTCCAATATTGCCACTGCCGCTTTTGTTCCTCCAAAAGCTTCTATCATATTTCTGAAGAGAGATGGATACTCAGCTCCTTTCTTCTCTTCCTCCTTTTAATGTTCGGGAAACTTTTGGCAACTCCCATCCATGTCGAGATGGCTTTGACTTCCTCCTTTTTGGATTGTTCTCTATGTTGCTTGGGAGGTTTCCTTGAGGCTTATGAGGTTCAGCATCAATGAGGAGTGCAAGTTTCTTTAAATATTCTTGTAGCTCGCTTACAATCCTATCATCCTTCCTTAAAGCTTCTCAAATCTGGCGGGTTCTTTGACACCTTCTCCTTGCGCCTTGTATTGAGGTTGGTTGCCAAATCCATGTGGACTTGATTTCTTCTGCCATAGTGTTTCATAAGGTTCATTGGTAGAAACCATGCAAGTGATAATGGAACTAAAATGCACTTTGAGCAATTATTAAGCAATGCAAGTGATAATGGAACTAAAGATATGAAAACCATGCAATTCTTGCCATAATAAAGGGTAAAAAATAGTATGTTTTACGTGTCATCATATACACATTTCTAGCCAACTTATAAACAGGGAAGGAAATCTCATGGTTGTTAATACTTTGACCAAAAATTTCCATTCAACCGAATCAAAGGACTTCAAGAGGTCGAATCAAAGGACTTCAAAAGCTATACAAATGCAAGAGATAAGAAGTGGTGTCTGAGGTTTGGTTTACTCACCCTAATGCGAGGTAATGGAATGGAATGGATGGAAATAGTTGTCTATGGCACATTTTGGTGCGAGGACAACTAATATGGGAGTTGGTGCAATGATCATATCTCTCAAACTCCCCTCCTAGCTACACCTACCAATTCAATGATCATGCATTTGGCTTCCTTTGCTAGGGGTAACTCCTAACCTATATAAATGGGTTTAACACATAAGCACACAATTTGAATGGCTCAATGCTCACGCAACCACCCAAAGAGAATCAGTTGAGTAAGTCCCAAATTCACTAGGTGAATGGTCATCTACTCTATGTCAAGCCCCTAATTTATCATCGCATCTAATCTGCATGTAATAAATTACATGTAATAAATTCATACAAAAAAGCATTAGGAAGATCTCTTGAAGGCTGAGAATTAGCTCTAACTCTTCTTCTTCGGGCTCCTCTTCTCTTCTTCTAGCTCCTCTCTTATTCAAATGAAAAGAAGATTACTCTCTCTAACATATGTATGACTTACTCTCCCTTCAGCCTCCTTTAAAACTTTTGGGGGTCTCCCTCTGTTTATAGAATACAGAAATTTGGACAAGTTCACAGGAATTTTAAAGTTCTGGGTTGTGAACTCGAAGATTGACATGCGATCTCCATGAGACGCCATCTTACCCTGTTAATGATGGGAGTTCGCGGCTGGTGACCCCAGATGTTAACCCAGTTTTTTGCCTTGATCTTTTCTTGTATTCTTAGGTTGTAGGCCCACGAGTGAGACCGTACGACCTTATGATATGCTTGTCGATGAGCTCCTGAAGTTCACAGCATTGGGACAAAATATCCTGATTGTGATCTTCTACATGCCACATAATCTTCAATTTGCGATAGAATATTTCCGACTGTGATCTACTCCTTTTCACACATGAACTCTGTATGGCTCATTTTCCTACACTTGAGTCTCTAATCTTCTTCACATGTGCTAAACACACATACCTTCACCTAATAGAGATCATATATATGATAGGAAGCAATTGAAGACTAAAATGTGGATTTAAACACTCATTGATTTACAAATCCACATTAAAAACACCAAGATCTAGGGAGGGAAATAACATTTGGGTATTATCAATGTTCTCTCCTATTTTTCCTCCTTTCATAAAAGCAGTTTGATTATCCTTGATTACCAATGAACAAATTCACTTAGCCTTAATGCTAGAATCTTATCAAAACATTTGTGCAATGTATTACAACTAGATACTGACCTAAAAACTTCATTTTTAGGGGGTTATTATATCTTTGGTATTAAGGCTAACAGAGTGAAAGTTATCTCTTTTGGAATCTGTACACTATCGAAGCAAGACTGAATAGTAGTTGTGACCTATGCACTAATCATGCTCCAAGTAGGGTGAAAAAATATGTTGGACACTCATTTATCTAGATCTAGGCTCTTGTGCTATTGTGCTCAAATTAGAATAGACTTTCTTATTTAACTTTCTTAGCAACCCTTTCAAAATTACTAGTTTTCTGCAAACTCTTACCAAGAGAGAAACATAAACCTCTGAACTCCAAGCAGATGCAATATCGACTAGCACGGTATAAAATTCCCGTTGTCCAAAGATTAAGGTTCGAATCTAGAGATATAAGGATCAATTGGGATCGTTCTTGATGGATAAAATGAAGGTAACTACTCTTTGTTATTACTATTGCATAATTCTTTGGTTGATTGCATGGGCATGGAAATATTTGGACGTGGGCGGCATGAAGGTCCTAGCCCCACCATTTTTTGGGGTCCAAGACGTCCATGTTTGTTGCCCAAGTCGTCCAAGTGTGAAACGAAGAAGGAAGGAAATTGCTTAACCACTTAGCTGCTAAGGAGTTCCATTAGTCATAAAAGCGACTTTAGTACTTATTTAATTAGTATTATGTTTCCTACTTAGTTTGGGATTTGTTTTTCTATTCCTAGAGGGTTAGTTTTATGTTTTTGTGCCCTCTGTAAGTAGAGGGTGTAATACCTACGAATTTTATCATCAATCACAAGTTTTATCAATCAAGTTATAGAGTTTATCTCGTGTTCATCATTGAACGTTTGTGCAAGACTTATGTCGATGATTTTTGGAGATTGTACGTCTCTTATCAACTAGATGATCTCATCTAGTTAATGGCGAGTTTCTACCAAATTGTGATTGGCCTTATTCACGAGTTGGAGATTGTTTGGTTGGTTTCTATAACAATTGGTCCTTCTCATGAGTTGGAATTGTTTGGTCGTGTTCCACCTTATCCTTTATTTTGATTTGAGTTGAAGAAAATAGTTCGAAAATCAAAAAGATTCAAGTTGATGCCTACTTTGGTCATATCACAAGCTTTATTGAACGGACCATAAATCCTGGTTGGCGTATAAACGCTCCACTCCACCATTGGATAATGCAGATGTGCGTACGAAATGGTGAGGAAACGAACTTCCATGACCATATATTAGTTTTGTATGGGACGTGATACAAGGATGCTTAGCTTGCAAGCAAGGAACTCTTTCTTGCCACAGTCCCTGAAAACCACCGAATAGGGCATAACGCCTTAGTGCTCCTTTTAAATATGAGGTCCAAAGAGAACTTGGTCAACAATGGAGGAAAGAGGAAGCCAGAAAGGGGATCCTAGTGAAAGTGGCAAGTCGATAAAAGGTTTTGCAATGAGAAAAGAATACAGTTGGGGGATATATTCTGCGTGACTATTGATGGCATTGGTAACGATTCTTCTAAGTTCTATCGCATGATCACATTATCAATTGCCTACTCCCAGCTTTCATACGCAAAGCAACAACTTTGCCCCCAACGAATGAGTTATGCAACTGGTCAATCTTTGTCGGTAGGCTGACAAAGACTTTCATTTTACTGCGCCTTTCGATCCGACACGCGAAATCAATGATGTAGAAAGAGCGTGTAGACAAGTTTAATCTGTTGTAATAGTGAACAGACCATTGATCTTACCACCACAATGATCGCGAACTTCAATACAAGACGGACCTAAATTATCATGACAGTAATACATGCGAATGCATAACAAAAGGATAACAGGAATGTATGTCGATTAACGCTCAAATCGATGACAGAAAATAGAAACATCCGACAGTGGCACCTTAGGCCACAAACTAGTAATGTAAAGCTTTCTTAATCCAAAATTCCCAAGTGAAAGCAAGTCCAGGGGGTATTTATCACCCACCCCCTCTCAAAAAAAAAATTTGTAATTATTTGAAGAAACATATCATAACGACTGTCTGCTGCGAGGACCACCTTCTCCCGGAATGTGAAAGATTTTCATCAACATCTAAACGGCTAAAAAGAGAGACCAGTGACGGAACTTAACCACTGCCGGATCCGTACTTCTTGCCGAAAACAATCAGCTGCAACTTGTCGTAACCAGCAAGCACACCAGCACCAGCAACGGCACGGAGGATGTTTGCGCCAGCACCCTTGAAGAGAGACTTGGTCCCCTCATTCTTGACAATCTGCTTGAACGCAGCCAGCGAACTGCTGTACTTCACAGCTTCGCCAGACGTCATCATCATTCTTCTGCGCACGGTGTCAATTGGATAGGATGCAAGACCAGCACCATTGGTAATAAGCCAACCCAGTGCAAAGCTAGCGAAGAAACTATCCTGAAATGTAGCAAGTTCACCCGACAAACAAACAAACAGATATATATGTTAATAATGGTAGCCAACAGCTTAAATAAGAAAGAGCTTATTTCTTACTTCAAAGCATTAAAGAGTTTTGAGTTAACTGACCTGGAGGTCACCAACCAAGAGAACTGGCTTTAGAGAGTCGTACATCCCAAAGTAGAGACCACGGTAGACAATGATTCCAACACAAGAGATGTTGAACCCACGGTAAAGCCCAGCAATACCATCAGATGCCAAAGTCTTCTTGTAGACATCAACTAGACCATTGAATTGCCTCTCGCCTCCCTTCTTGGCAGCCTTGGCATCATTGGCCAGACGGGTTCTAGCATAATCCAATGAGTACACAAAGAGAAGGGAAGATGCACCAGCAGCACCACCTGATCCCAAGTTACCAGCAAACCACTTCCAGTAACCATCCCTGTCCTTCTTGAAGTTGAACAGCCTCTTGAAGTAGTCCTTGAAGGCAAAGTTCAAGGCCTGACAGAATTTAAATCCAAAAGATACAAGTCATCAGAAAAAAAGGGTGAAAAGAATTTGAAATTGGGAAGAGGCTAGGTAAGTTGATTTAACCTGGGTGGGGAAATAACGGATGACATTAGCTGTGTTACCCCTCCACAATGCAACAAAGCCTTCATCAGCAACTGTCCTCTTAAAACAGTCACCAATACCCTTGTAGGGCTCGGCAAGTCTGCCAGTCTTGATCATCTCGTCCTGATTTTGGATCAAAAGCTTCACACGCTCAATAGGTGCAGCAGCAGTTTTAGAAACTGCTGCAGAGACTCCTCCCATGAGAAAATCAATAGCAAAGCCTGCCAACCCTTTCTCAGCTGGTGCTTGAACAAAAACAGGTGATCCAGTTGATGGTACAATGGACGAGACAGATGAAGATGAACCACAGTACTGGAATGCTGCGTTAGAGTAGTTTCCATATGCACGCCTTTGGTACAAGGCAGGCCTCTGGAAAGCACCATCATACCTCTGAACATCCTGGGAGGCCAGGTACTGGCCAGCAACCTTCTGCATCACTGTGGGGTGTTGGACCTTATCAGCCATTGTCACTCTCCCTGCAAGTGACAGAAGGTAAATTAAAATAATTACATCAAGACACATTATAGAATCCAAAGCAATCACTTCAATGTAGTTTGACACTGGAAGACAAGGATCAAACCTAGGAAACCCATTACAACCACACAAATCACAAATCATTTTCAGGCACAGTATTTCTAAAGGGCAAACATTTAAACGTGTGCAGCACATCAAAGTGTAACATCATCCAAGACAGATCACCCACATCCTAAATTGTATAACAAATCAATCATGGAAATCCAGCAAAGGTTTTAACAAGCAGCTCAAAAGTCAAAATGGTTGTGATTGGATTTGATTACAGAGTAAGGCAATCAAATTGTTTATAATACAAGGATTTATCTAGGGAGAGTAAGAGAGGCGATCATATCGTTTATAATGCAAGGAGTTATCTAGGGCAAAATCGGATCAATTATCACAATCAAACAGGCCCAAATTGAATCTTTAATGATGTAGGCCAAGACAAGAATCGATTGTTAACAATAAGAGGAGCACAGCCCTCAGACCAAAAGACCCATCTAACACCTAGAACGCATCGACGAGCCACAGTCACGAAAATGAATGTAAGCATCGTAAAACAGAAGCATATCACAGACACTAGATCTATAAAAAAAAAAAAACACGAAACGGAACGCAGAAAGGAGAGCAGCTGAATTATTCAACAATCCACCGGAAAAGATCACGGTTATGTCGCCGGACAAAAATTAGATCTGAATCAATCAGATCATCCGGAAACAATCAACAATTCAGTATCCGGTAAAAGCCAGAACGCAATGATAATTGAAAAAAGATCAAACCCTAGCAAACCGAAAAATCAGATCTTAGAGAAACATCATGGAGCGATCAAAATCAAGAGAGAACAGAAAACCACAGATCTACGCAGAAAGGAAAGATGTAGAAAGCGAAAGTGAAAACGAATAGATCCGATAGACAGTCGCAATACTGTGAAGAACGGAAAACAAGAATCAAGATCGTCACCTGAAAATGCAGCTGAGTATTCAGACGCTGAGGGAGAGCGGAGAGTGGAGAGATAAGCGCGTAGAGAAACTGTTGCGAGTAAGGCTGCGTGCGTTGAATTGAGCAAAATGTTTGGGTTTTTATTGGCTGCAATGGGCTGACCTAGGGAAACTTCCCAAGCGAGGGCTTCGATCCTGTGTACAGTGGACTTGGTTATCCTACGATGCGGATGCGTTGTTACCGTTAGGAATGGCAATTGGCAATGTCTTGTAGTAGGTAGAGTCCAACTCGAGTAATTTATCATGGGTTTACGAGTTGGTGTAGGTCGGTTTATTTAAGTACATAATAATTTAAAGGCCAAATATTAGATATATTCATGATTTTCATTAAAAAAAACTCATAAAAAAACTATAACATGATAAATGAGTTAATTGCATGGTTGATCATTGAGATTACAAAAAAGTTCAAGTTTGGTCACTCGAAATATATAAATCCATTGGTAGTACTTCAGTTTACTGAAATCATTCACGTTTGGTCACTCTCCGTCCAACTCCGTTAACTTTGCTGATGTGGCAGTCAACTCTCAAAGTTGACCATTAATTTAATGACGTGGCAACTAAAAAATTATTAAAAATTAAAAAAAAATTATATTTTCCACCTCATTATTACATTTCATTAAAAAATTAAAAAAAACATAATTTCTTTTCTACAAACCCCCATATCGTACCTGACCCAACCTCCACCGTTGTGCGCGATCTTCATAACTTTGCTGACCCGGAAGCTGGAGACAGTGATGTGATTGAAGGTGAGGAGGAAGATGACGACTCTGTAGTCGTAGTTCTTCTTCACGTACGGCAAGAACCTCAGGTAAGTCGTCGCCGCCCTTATTTTTTGGGATGTCAATAACGACAAAAGTAAGCAGATTGAACCCGGTAAAGTTAACCAATTGCGCTAATTCATAATCACTAATAAAAAACGGTTGTAAAGGTCCTTTTATCGACAATTTGATTATTTTGTCTACACAGACTTTGTGACTATCTATCTTTAAACTTAATGACAAAGAAACAGATGATTGAGATGGAAAAAGCTTCATACCAATAATGAAGACCGCGCAAACCGATGAGATGGCGCAGTCGACTTGCCCTGTTGCCTCGGCGATGAACTCGATTAGAAACGCTAATGAACCCGCCAAGATGGTGCCTAATCCCTTGTTCAGCCCCTTGCACAGGGTCACCCTTGTTTCATAATTCGTATTAAGGGGGGAAAATTACTTCTGAGAGTATTAGCGAAAGGGGCTACTAGGGGGGTTTTGACGTTACCGGCAGTGAACTCGAGGACGACGACGGTCATGACGGCCCAAATGGCGTTCTGGCCGATCCCTTCGAAGAGGGGCTCAAGGAGGTAGAGCATGGAGACCAGAGTGAGTGCAAGCCCGACTTTGACAGCGTGAATGGCTCGCCGGGGGTCATCCTTACAGACTTTCCACATTTTCTGGCTCGTCGGGTGTTGCTACGGTGGTCGGATGCCGCGACGGCGGTGGAGGTTGGGTCGGGTAGGGTTTGTAGAAAAGAAATTAGGTTTTTTATTTTTTTTATTTTTAATGAATGTAATAATTAGGTGGAAAATATAAAAGTTTATTTTTTTTTATTTTTAATAATTTTTTAGTTGTCACGTCACTAAGTTAACGATCAGCTTTGAGATTTGACTGCCACATCAACCAAAGTTAACGGAGTTGGATGGAGAGTGATCAAACGTGAACGATTTCAGTAAACTGAAGTACCACAAATGAATTTAAATATTTCGAGTAACCAAACTTGAAAGTTTTTTTTAATCTTAGTGACCAACCATGCAATTAACCCCATGATAAATATAGTTAAATTATTGGAGTAAATGATGTGTTCACTTGGATGTCCTGGCGCTTAATGATAATTTTTTATTCTCATAAAAAAATGATGTGTTCACTTATTAGCGACTACTTTATAGCTAAAATATGAGGTAACAAAAGTGAGAATCTAAATAATTTGACTAAAATTATATGTAATTTAGGTAAGAACATGTCGAAGATGGTGGATTCAAGGATTGATCCAAGGATCCAAATGGCAAACTACAATGTAGTACCTATACTTTTTATATTTTAGATTTTGGTGCCTCAAATTTATTTTTTATACAAAACTTACATTGGAAAATTATGTTTTGGTACCTAATTTTTTTTCTTATGACATTTTAGTACGTCAACATTTCAAAATTAACATTTTGGTCCAAGACTTGGATATCATTTGAATCCATGGATCAATCCACCTATCCATATAATCCAATCCATGAATCCACCAATCCACTTAATTAATTAATCTACCAATCCAGTCCACCAATACATAGATCCAATTATTTGCCACCTCTAGCTATCATCCATTTGTGATATTGATTTTAAAACTAGTTAGACCAGCCAAAGCTATGTGGGGAAAAGTGGTGAGAAATTTGGAATGTTTTCACTTCAATGAAGAGAGAGCTACAATGGAATAAGATAAAGCGAGAAAGAGTGAGATTGGATTTTTGGGTGAAATTAATTTGGTATTGATTTCGTTGCTTTGTCTATATAATTTGGTCGTAGTTTGTATATAGATAGTAAAAGTTAATTAGCATGAATATTTTGATGTATTTATATAATTTTGACATATTTTTTTATCATTAATGACAAAAATACAAGACCATAGATTGATTTGACCATCGAATCCACTTTTGTTTGATTCCAAATGCTCATATTCTTGTTCTTTTTCATGCCATGATGCCTTGCCATGCAAACATCCAAAATGTTTATCCAAAATGCTTCAAATGTGTAAAAAAAATACATGGAAGCTATCAAATGCACTTTTGAACAAAAAAAAATCAAATTAAAATGCCATGAAATGAGGTGACAAAAAAGTATATTTTATGTGTAATCAAACGTTTGGATAGAGTATTTGAGAGAGTTACTTGGGTTCAAATAACCCCTGTTATAAAAACCGGACCGGACCGGCCGGTCAGACCGGGAAAACCCGGACCCGGACACAGCTCCGGTCCCGGAAGCACTAAAACGGACGGCTGGGCAAACTTTAAATGACGCATATGATTTTTTTTTTTTTTTTTGGTGAAACGCATAGGATTTTTGGATTGCCTTAATTAATAATTTTAAAAAAAAGGGAAATGAGGCAACGGGGGAAGTGGAAATGATAGGCTGATAGCTATCCAACTTTCTACAACCACCTATGCCCTTCCTTTTTTTTGTGTTGTGCCTTTTATTTTATTTTTATTCTATATTTATTTCTTAATTTCTTCTTATTTGGAGCCAAGCACCGGTTTATGACCGGTTCTTGATACCGGTTAATCAACGGTTATCCGATAAACCTTAAACCTCTCATGATTCCGGATCGATGTCCGGTTCGGTTTTGACAACACTGCAAATAACTCACAATAAGTTATATGGACACAAATAACTTGTTTGCAGCATTTTACTACGGACCGCAAGACCATACCGGAACGAGAAAGGTGGGGATCTAGTCGCAAGACCATACCGGTCACAAAGTCTTCTCTAAACCCGCTAAGCCTCGTATCCACAAATCACTTTAAGTCAGCGGCGGATCTAGGGGGGGCCGCCCCCGGGCCACGGCCCAGCCCTCCCTCGATCCGTAGCTAGTATAGCACGTGTAAATTTCCGATTTTTGGTGTTCGTTTCGGTGTTCTTTTCAGTATTCGTCATATTACGGCCCAGCCTTCTCTGCTTTTTTCCAATGTGGCCCAGTGCTCTACCCAATCCTGGATCCGCCGCTGCTTTAAGTTGTGGGCAATTGGCCGGAAATCACTTGTCTGGTCCCGGTAAGTCCCTCTCCCCTCAACTTTACGGTTGTAATCATGTTGCTCTGCCGATCCTTTTGGCAGTGGCGTCGCTGGATTATGCTCTAAACTCAGCTATGGTTGCCTGGTCAGCGTTTGGCTACGGCAGTCTTCTGATTACGGTGGCGCCGGTTACCTTATTTCTCGTTTCCGCAATTACGTTACAAGTAATTTATCTAACTACCTTCCTATTTCTTTTAGTTTCAACGTTTATGTTTGTCTATGTGTTACATTAGCTTTTACTATTTCCTCCATAATTACCTCGTCGATTTACGTTGAGGTAAGTAGAACTAATTCAGATTATTTAATTACTTCCTTATATGTATTGAAATTTATATTATTTGTCAAATTAGCTTTTAATTTCCTTTATCAATTATAATTAATTCTAATAACTCAGAATTTCCTTACTATTTGTTTTTTTTATGAAACATTCCTATTTTTTTTTATTGAATCCGTTCTTTTTATTGTTCAGACTCATTTAATTGGGTTTGCTTATTTGTTTTTAAAGGATCTACTTCCCTAAACTAGCGGGACCTTTAAGACGGTTTTATTTTCATTTTGATTTCAATGAATTTAAAGAAATTTGAGTTTTTTTTAATGTGGTTAGACTTTTGTACTTATTTATTTTGGCTTTAAGGCATGAATTTTACTCCTAACTTTGTGGGACTATCCTAGTTAGTACTATATCATTTTAATTGATATAAGGACGTTCTTGGGAAAAAAATTCTCTGAAATGCTCTCGACTCCGCCGGACGGAATATCGCCGCTGCTGTCATCGGCCCCCCTCTCTGGAAGACCTCCGGATCACGAACAAATGCAGATTGAAACGCAAGGTCATGCTACGAAGGATCCCGGCGTGACGTCTCTGGAAGGCGGTGTTACGCAGACAGCAGCTTTGACGACCGGCACGAACACTTTGAATCCGAAGGTGGTTGGACAGGTCTCTTATGCTGGAGCGGTGACGGGGGGGAGAAATGTGCTCTCTCAACCCCTCTCGTCGATTCAATGGGTAGCGGTTGGAGAACACGATCTGGTTCCAGGTGATCACCTTGGGGAGCCGGCACTCAAGGTCTCGAACGGTTTCAAGGAACGTCTGTGTGCTCCGTGGCAGAAAACGCTGGTGGTCCGGCTCCTGGGTAGTAAAGTGGGTTTCAATACTTTATGCTCTCGGTTGCGGTCTCAGTGGCGCCCGGTAGGGACAATGGAAGTCTTGGACCTTGACCATGACTGTTTTCTGGTCAAGCTGGACAACGAGCAAGATTACTTCAAGGCTCTCACCGATGGCCCTTGGACGGTCTTCGATCACTATCTCATGGTTCAACAATGGACGCCGCAGTTCAAAGCGTCCGACCCCCTCCCGAAGAAGATGATCGTATGGGTTCAGCTACCGGCGCTGAAGATTCACTTCTATCACAAGGAGGTTCTGAATTCGATCGGAAATTTGATTGGGCGCACTATCAAGCTAGATTATCATACCCTAAATCAACAGCGAGCGAAGTTCGCCAGAATTGCCGTAGAGGTGGATCTATCAAAGCCTCTGGTACCGAGGATATATCTAGACGAGGAGTGGCAAAAGGTGGAATACGAAAATCTACCGGCAGTCTGTTTTGAGTGCGGCAGGATCGGTCATTCGGGTTCCAAATGCCCACTACTGCACCAATCGATGAGCGAGGGACAGGTTACGGTGGTCGGCGTTACACCGGAAAAAAGCCAATCGGAAGCGGCGCCGGAATCTCAGGCCGGGTTCGGGCCTTGGATGTTGGTTACTCGGAAGAGTCGGCGGCATTCTCGGGATGGTCAGCAAAAGGGGAAAGTGGAGACGGACGTTGGAGGGAATCCTTCAGGATACTCGGGCAGAAATGGAAAGGGGGCAAACAAGCAAAAGGAAGGCGAGGATTTTTCTCAATCGCCCAGGACCTTAGTGCTGGACAAGAAAGGAAATAACAACACTAAGAAAGGTGGTGATGAGCATGGTAAAGGAAAAGGAAAGATGTCGTTGGAGGCAAGTGATGCATCGAAGGGAGTCCTGGGACCACGTCCTTTTGTTAATAGCAAGGCTATCTCGGGCCCGAGGCCCATAGAAGCTGACAAGGCTTCCTCCTCTTCGACAGAAGGAAGGCAGGCTTCCGAGCCCAAAAATGTCACTAATGGTTCGGGGCTAGCGATCTGCGGAGCGGACAACAAAAATAGTCCAAGAAAGGACCCTCCCTCAACAATTCTGACCCATTCGGTTAGGGGGGAAAATGGAACCAATATGCAGATCGTTCTTGTTCCACCCTTCTCTCCCTCGAAGACCACTACCCGACGGAGAGACTCTTCGGGGACCCAGGGGGAAAATACCAAACGCGCCAAGAATTCCAAGAACCAGCCGAAGAAGCACTCTCCCGCGAAATACAATCCGGCCAAAGCTCTGAAGATATGGTCCCCGGTGAAGGACAGGAAGTCCAAATCCCGAGCTAGGATGGCAACCCTCACTTTACAAGAGATTAACGCTTGGACCGAAGCGGCAACGACATCGAAGTCCAAGGAGAAGGCTGATGAGGGTTTTACGCCAACGGCTCTGACGGGGAATCTGTCTTCGGGAGAAATGCCTGGAGCTGCGCCCTCATCCGCTTGATCCGGTGTTTTTCGATCCTTTTCTTTTCCTCGCCCTTTCTTGTCCTTTTTGTTGTTTAATATGTCAGTTCCCAATCATAGTTCAATTAAAATTCTGTCTTGGAACGTTGGTGGAGCAGGTAGTAGAGCTTTTGCCCGCTCCTTGAAGTTCACTATCCAGGAGCATCAGCCTGATTTTGTGATTATTCTCGAGCCGCAGATCAGCGGTAACACCGCTAATTCGGTGTGTGATAAATTGGGGTATCCCAACGTGATGAGGGTGGAGGCAGAGGGAAGGAAGGGTGGCATATGGATTTTCTGGGACAACAACAAGTTCAGCGCCCAGATTTTTACAGCCTCTTCTCAACATTTATCCCTCCGTATCTCGCAAGCTGGCGGTCATCCTTGGCTGTTAACCGCGGTTTACGCGTCTCCAAGACGAAGTCAGCAACGGGTTCTCTGGGACAACCTCATTCAGCAAAGCAGAGACATTACTGTCCCGTGGATTCTTTCCGGGGATTTTAACGCGATAAGAGCTCCAGAGGAGAAATCAGGGTCTGCTTCATCGGATACTTTTCGCAGGTGCAGGTTTTTCAATGAGCAAATTAACCTTGCCGAGCTTATTGATCTGGGATTTTCCGGGCCCCGTTTTACCTGGACTAGGGGTGATCAAAACAGCACGTATAAGGCTAGCCGTTTGGACAGAAGTCTCTGCAACCTTCAGTGGAATACGATGTTCCCTAACACCTCTGTTCTCCACCTTCCGAGGGTGCAGTCGGACCACAATCCCATTCTCACTACGATTGCTATCCAGGGGCAATCTAGACCTCCTAATCGTTCTTTTAAATTTGAGGCAGCTTGGTTTACTCACCCTACCTTTTTGGATTTTGTTACAGGGAAATGGGAGCAGAACCAGGACCTTCCCAATGCGCTCCGCGAGCTGGCAATGAGTTTGCGGGATTGGAATGCTAATGTTTTCGGTAATATTCAACAAAAGAAGCGCCGTCTCCTGGGGAGGATTAAAGGGGTGGAGAGGACCCTTGCTATCAGTTTCACCCCCGGGCTAGCCAAGCTGCACTCGAAGCTAGAAGCAGAGCTGGACAAGGTTCTTGAACAAGAGGAATTGATCTGGTTTCAAAGAGCAAGGGAGAAGTGGGTGAGGTTCGGGGAAAGAAATACTTCTTATTTCCATCAGCTGACTCACATAAGAAGACGGCGTAACAAAATTCGGGCGCTCAGGTCCAGCAGTGGCGAGTGGGTGGAAGATCCGCAGGAGCTGGCAGATCTGGTCTTCAGCTTCTTCGCCTCACTCTACGAGCAGGATGACTCCTTTTACGAGGACAAACTTCCGAAGCAAGCGTTTCCTCGTTTGGATCAGTTAGAACTCATGTCTCTCCTTCGGCCTTTTACTATGATGGACATCCATGAGGCTATTTTCGCGATGAAACCCTTCCAAGCGCCGGGGCCGGATGGGTACCAGGCTGCGTTCTACCAGAAGCTTTGGAATGTAGTGGGCAAAAGCTTGACAGACATGGCTTTATCCTTCTTCTCGACTGGAGTTCTACCGGAGGAAGTCTCGGAGTCCACGATGGTCTTGATTCCTAAAGTGGAATCCCCGGAGTATGTGACTCAGCTCCGCCCAATATCACTGAACAATGTGAGCCTGAAGGCCATCACCAAAGCTATGGCAGATAGATTGAAACCTGTTATGAGGAAGCTGATTTCCCCTAGGCAAAACAGTTTCATCCCGGGTCGTCAAACTACAGATAATATCATCACGGTCCAGGAAATTTTACACTCTTTCAGGAAGAAGAAGGGGAGAAAGGGCGGTTTGATCGTTAAGATTGATTTGGAGAAGGCCTATGACAGGTTGAGATGGGACTTTATTAGGGATACGTTGAAGGAGATTGGTCTTCCCAGCTCGTGGATCAGGTGCATTATGTACTGCGTGGAGCAGAACCGAATGCGCATTATGTGGAATGGAAACCTTTCTCCTCCGATCCATCCCTCCCGTGGAGTTCGTCAGGGAGATCCTCTTTCCCCTTATCTTTTTGTTTTATGCATGGAGAGGCTTTCACATCTAATAGACTCAGCTGTTGAGGGTAAAAAATGGAAGCCAGTTAAGATTACGAAAAACGGTCCCCCTCTCACCCATCTTTTTTTTGCAGATGACCTACTTCTGTTTGCGGAAGCGGAGTCGAGGCAAATCCAAGTTATCAGAGAATGTCTCGATGATTTTTGCTTCAGCTCGGGGCAGCGTATTAACTTCGGCAAATCTGCGATGTGTGTCTCGCCGAACATCCGCCGTTCAAAAGCTATGAGGCTTAGTGAAAGAGCAGGGATTCCTCTTAAAGCTGAGCTCGGGAGATACCTGGGTATCGAAGCCATTCACGGTAGAGTTAAGAGAGAGAGATACCACGGCTTGGTGCTTCGAATCCAGAATAAACTAGCGCCATGGAAGACTCGACGCCTGACGTTAGCAGCCCGCCTCACTGTGGCCAGCTCGGTATCCTCTTCCATCCCTGTCTATCATATGAATACTGAATTGATTCCTAGTGCTGTGTGTCAAAGCATCGACAGGATCAATCGCAACTTCATTTGGGGTGACGATGAGGACAAGCAGAAGATGCACCTCGTGGCGTGGGAGAGGATGATCCGACCGAAAGCGCAAGGTGGTGCAGGACTTCGTTCCATCAGGCAAGCAAACCTGGCGATGCTTGCAAAGAGTGGATGGAGACTGCTCACGGAGAAAGAGGCTCTTTGGACTCAGGTTATGAGAGCAAAATACGGGGGTCAAAGGAAGGATCTGGATCTTCTTAGGCCAGTTCAGGGAAGTTCCTTCACCTGGAACAGCTTCTCTAAAGCTTTCTCCCTTCTCCGGAAGGGCTGTGCTTGGAATATAAAGAGCGGGAGACACACTAAGTTCTGGTCTGATGTTTGGTTGTTGCAGGTCCCACTTAAAGACGTGGCTACCTACCCGGTCCCGGAGGAGTGGAGCGAGGCGAAGGTGGCGGACTTTGTTACCCAGGAAGGCTGCTGGAAGATGGATGTGTTGGCAGATATCCTCCCGTTCGAAGTTCAGCAGAAGCTCATGAGTGTGGCCGTCGACATCATAGCTGGGGATGACGACTCGCTTTTTTGGTCCGAGTCCTCCAACGGTAGATTTACAGCCAAGTCAGCTTACAACATGCTCAACACAGCACCCCCGGATCCAGACGAGAAGTACTGGAAAGTGATTTGGAAGCTGCAGGTCCCGGAGAGGATCAGGGTCTTTGTGTGGACCGTTCTCTGGGGCAAGATAGCTACCAATTCTTTTCGGTTTAGGCGAAAGATTGCTACAAGCCCAGACTGCCCTCGCTGTCAAGGTACCCCGGAGTCCATCATCCACATCTTGCGGGATTGTCCCCCTGCCATGTATTTCTGGTCCCGGCAGATCGATGGAGCGCAGCAGGGAAGGTTTTTCAGCATGGATCAAGAGTCGTGGCTGCGGGATAACTTGGGACGTTCGGACACGTCTTCTCATGGGATGTCATGGGCGAGCTTTTTCGCTATCGCAGCGTGGCAGTTATGGAAGAATAGATGCACTACCGCTTTCAAGGGCTCCACAAGCGCACTTTCCTCACCCTCGCTTGCTCACTCGATTATTGCTAAGGTGAAATTGTGGCATGAAGCTTGGAACGCTCCGGCCGTCACCCCTATAAGCAGGCAGCTGCCGGCGGCCCGATCGATGGCGAACATTAGCTGGAACCACCCTCCTGATGGGTGGACGTGTCTAAACATAGATGGGGCGTCAAACGGAAATCCCGGCCCGGCGGGAGCGGGCGGTCTGCTTCGGGACACGACAGGAAGATGGTTGGCCGGCTTTGTGGCGAACATTGGGGCGGCCTCTGCTACTTTGGCCGAGCTTTGGGCTATGTTTTATGGTTTGGAGCTGGCTTGGAATAGAGGTCTTAGAACCATTCTGGTGCAGTCGGACTCTCAGTTAGCGATCCACCTCATAAACGACAGGCACGATCCCGTTCATCCCTATGCTACTCTGCTTGCTGGGATTCGTCGGAAGATTAGTCAAGATTGGTTGGTCCGCATTACTCATACATACAGAGAAGGGAATAGAGCCGCGGACTGGCTCTCGAAGCACAGTCTCGTCTATCCTTTCGGTATGCATGAGCTTGCGAGCCCGCCAACGGCCCTCGCCCTGATCCTGCAGGAGGATAGCATAGGAATTAGTTTTGAGCGAAGGGTGGTATCTCGTACGATATCCCCTCCCGCCTAATCTCTCTCTTGTAATCTGTTTCTTGGCCTCGGCCTCCCTTCCATGCAAAAAAAAAAAATATCATTTTAATTGCTTTGGTTTATCATACTTGTTTTTCTCTAGGAAAATTACATTTTTTAATTTTTGTAAATTTTTATGTGTTAAATTATTCTAAAAATATGAATCACATTATTAGTGTGGTGTATTCGGTAACTCCAACTTTGTCTCATAGGTAGACTATAATCTCTTGAGATAGAGATTTCTAGCTCCATAGTGGTTGCCTTTTTGGTTGGCCACTTTGCAGGAATCTGAGTGATAAGAAGGAAAATCAAGGAAGGACAACCATTTTCGTCAGTCTATCAGAAAGCTTCTCACTCTCGAGCAGGGACCTTGGAGAAGATCTTCTCTTTTCCTCTTTTCCGAGTTAGTGTCTTTTGCTCCTCAGAGTGTTAACAGAGTTGTCCATGTAGTGGCTAAACAAGCTCTTCCATCTTGAATCCACTTGCTTACAGATTACCGCTTTTTTTGGAGGCCTCCTTGTATAGTTTGGTTAATTTGGTTGTTGTATAATTTGGACGTTTGGTTATGATATTGTATTCCATGGTTAATATATTTTAGTCTTATTTGGTTTGATAATTGTCATGGTAACTATTTGAACACCCCTAGTTAGATCGCTCCCTTCATCGCCCAGAAACTGTTTAGTAGCTCCTTCCTCTTTCACAACATCAAATAGTTTATGGAAAGCAACATCGAAATGCTTATTCCTCTCATTTGATTTAGTTGGAAAGGGAACTTCCGACCGAATCTGACTAAGACCAATATTTTCATGACAATATGATTGTGGCATGTCAAATTTGATAAAAAGTGGCCTTATTACTGGATGGAGATGGTTAGTTTCAAGAGAAAGTAGGGAATGACCAAGATCATCATCCATGCCATTGTAGCTTTTTCGATTTTGTAGCCAATATGGAGGCCTTCCTTTGTTGAGGATGGTGCAACATGCGACACTGAGTGTGGCAAATAAGGAACTATCAAGTTGTAAAAATCATCATCATGTTGTGCGTTATTTCCACAATCTTATCAATTAATTTTTGAAAATCATCATCGTGTTGTTCTTTATTTCTATTGAGCCTAGCATGATAAGGAACTATTAGCCTAGAATTCGCTAGATTGAGATTACTATGTAGCTCCTCTTCTGATATGATCTTGTTGGCCGACATGGGGCCATAAGATTAGTTGGATGTGGGCAGGTCCAGGGAGGTTTTAAGGCTGCATCTAGTGCCATAGTCATCCTCTTTTTGAAATGTTTGCTTTTATCGATGAGAGGTTGCTTCATAAGGAGTTTGTAGTGTCTCCTTTCCACTTCTTATAGCTTCATAGGAGTTTCATATATCATTGCATTGACTCTATCAAGTAGCTCTTTAGATTGATGCTCTTGGGCGTGTAATAGCTCGAGTATGTTGGTCTTGGTATTCAAGTCATCTTGAAGCTCATTCACCATGAGCTTATCTTGGGAAAGCTTGTTAATGCCCTCTTCAATCTGGTTATGCCTTTCTCGAACCCTCTATTCTCTTATCAATGATTTGAGCATGGGATTAGAGTTTTAAGGCCTCATGGGAAATTACCTCATTCTTTGAATATTCCTCATGAATGGGCTGGTTATTTAGAGCATAACATTCCACATCAAGCCACCTCTTACTGCTTTTATGATCTTGAGTAAGCAAAGCAAGTTCAGTTTGGAGCAATGTTGATTGTTTAGCCATCTCTTCTTGCTTTTGCATCAGTGTGACATTGAGATCTCGTTAAACTTGAAAAGGTCTTTAATGGTTGAGAGGCTACTCTATCCTCCCATAATTTAGTTCTGCGAGCCATGGTATCATAGTGTGATACAATGCAGCTGCGTATTTTGGTCATATCATCCGAGTTCGAGAGTTCTCTTGGATTTGGATTGTATCATAGTGATCCATTTCGGCTTCCGCAGTGAGTTGAGTGACACCTCCTTCTATGAATTGGTCAATTATTTGAGTATCTGGAGTGTCTAAACTCTTGTAGAACCAATATGATTGTTGCTCCAAGATAAATCCATGATGTGAGCATGATCAAAATAACTCTTTGTAACCAACCCATGCATCATAGAATGCCTCGACATCCTCTTGTTTGAACCTTATAATGTGACCCCTTATCTAGTCAGCCTTCTATGCAGGGAAGTATTCCTCTAGGAATCTACGCCTTCCCGATTGTTTAAGAGTGATTGGTGACCAAGGTTGTCAAACCGGTTTATGCCAGTGTGCCGGTTTATCAAGTGGAATGGTTCAACCGGTGGCACATACCGTTTTGTGCCGGTTCATGCCGGTCAATATTACAAATAAAATTGTAAATACTCATATTTAAACATGGCATTTAACGTCAATACCTAAACATTTATACTTGAATCCAACAAATAACATCAATATTTAACTTTTATACTAATAAAATAAATAATAAAATAATATTTACCAATTAAATTCACTAAAATAAGGTCATTTTACTTAGAGATTCTTATATCGATCATACCGGTCATACCGGTGGTATCACGCCGGTTTTATGACCGATACCGGTTGATCCCGGTACAACCGGTGGCACGCCGGCCGGCCTGACAACCATGTTGGTGACACTTTAATTATAGTATTTGTCACTCCCATTCTTGATAAATTTTTCTCTTATATTGAAGCATCTTTAGTAATTTCAATAGGATTTCTTGTCTAAATCACAAGTATTTGACCAATGAGCTTTTAATAGACCTAGGGAATGTTCTTGTACTATTTGATGCCTTCAAGGTACGTTTTTTTAATGATTTTGAAGGTACAAAACAATCTAAAGAAGATTGGATCATGCATTAATGAAATTTAGAAGACCAAATGAGCTATAAAGAGAAGATTAAGGAGTTTCACGAGAGAGAAGTGGTCCAATGACGGAGAGGACAACTACAAGTTGCTAGAATATGCCAAGACGAGCCCATAGGAGGAAGAATCAGAAGGAGTGAGTGGTGTCCCAAGAAGAGGTTCCAATCTCTGCTCTCTTAAGTTGCAGCCCAAATCATCAGGAACAGAAGTCCATGGATCAAGAAGCCCAACCCTTAAAGAAACAGAGAATCGGGTCCAACTAACGCCCTACTGTCGCCTTCCCATTGCTTTGTTGACCAATTAATCTCGCATACCATAATGTCAATGGCCTGCTCCACGAGGGAAGAAGCACGATGATTACCCCAACATCACCTATAACAATGCACCATATGTTCATGAAGCACAATGACAAAAGAAACCAAGTCCACCTGGATTTGGTAATCAACCTCAATAAAAGGGGGCAAGGAGAAGGTGCCTCAAATCCGCAACCAACCAGATTTGAGAAGCTAGAGGCAACTGTAATAGGACTGCAAACTAGCTACAAGAATATTGAAAGACAACTTGCACTCCTAATTGATGGTCAACCTCAAAAGCCTCATAGCAACGTCCCAAGCACCACAGAAACAATCCAAAGAAGGAGAAAGTTAAAGTAATCTCAATTAGGATGAGAGCATATAAGAGTTTTGTGAGTATGAAAATGGAGGAAGAGAAGAAGGAAGCTTACTATCTATCTCTCTTAGTCAATTTTTTATTTCAAAATTTGTATTTTGGTTTGGAGTTACTCATTGGAGGAAAAAATTATTTTCTTTAGATAGGTGTTACACTTGGAGCAAATTTCAATCTTATGACAAGAATGAATGATTTTAGGGTTAATATTTTCGTATGGCCTGAACTTTGACCAAAGTAAACATCCTGGCCAATCTTTTCGATCTATAACATTATGGCCCGAACTATACACCAAAGTAAACAATTTGGCCAAATCAGACTTTTGACCGTTAACTTCGACGGTCAAACGCGTTGACTAACGGTCAACGCGCCATGTCACCGCCAACTCAGCAATAAAAAAAAATTAATTTCCACCTAGCCCATTTTATTTCCACCTAGGTCTTTTCTCAATTTGAAGACGAAAAAAAAAACCCCCACCAAACTCACCCTTCTCCCTTCTACCTTCGCCCAGAAAAAAGAGATGATAAGCTCCCCGCACGCCATTGTAGCCCAAAAAAAAAAAACCTTCCCTCCTGATCTCCGACCTCCAGAATCTCTAAAACTCCAAACCAAACCAAAAAAAAAAAAAAAGGCCAGCAATCTCCTCCCCCTCCGCCCCGCCGTCGTCTACGCCTCATCCAACCCGGACCTCAACAACCGCCGGAGGCAGCTTCCCCCATCCTCCTCCGCCTCGCCGAAATGGTGGTCCCCTCTCTTCGGCTGGTCCTCCGAGCCGGACGCTCCCGCGAGCCAGCCGGCGGCCGATCAGGACGAGAATCGGCCGGATCTGGATGCGAAGCAGGCCAGATCTCGATTCTCCCCCGGTTGCTTCACCGCCGAGAAGGCCAAGCAGCTCCGGATGCTGACCTCGGGGACGTCGTCGCACCACGATGCGATGTACCACTCCGCCATCGCCTCCCGCCTCGCCTCCGACTTCAACAGCAAGAACAGCAACAGCTCCTCCTAGCCTCCGCCTCCGCCTCGCTTCGCTGTTCGATTTCCCCTCTCCCGCTTTGTCCCTCTCGTGTAATGTAATCTCGATCGTTTCCCTAGATCCGTTCCCCACCCCTTTTTTTTCTCCCTTAGATTTGTAAAATAGTGTTTTTTTTCGAGTTTGCGCTGTGTCATTGGCCGTCTCCGTCGTCGGCCAGTCAGTCCGTCTCTCCGTCCATGAATTTTAGCTTGGAGGCAGAAAAAAAGCGTGGGATGATTCCGGTGACTTCTTCTTCTAGGGATCAATGTTTAGTTTGTTCAATTAGTTCCTTGTTGTAACAGAAGAATTAACTAGCTTCATCCTGTTAAGTAGTGGTTGCAAAAAACAAGATTAGTGTCAGTAATCATGTTTATGCTTTGCAATCGTTTCCCGGCGATCTGTGCCGCGGGTTCCGCCATTGAAACGGTTGGGGGTTGTTGGAGCTCTGCATGTAGCACTTTGTAGGACGAAGAAGATGAAGAATGGGGGTTAGGGCAGGGGTTAGGGCACCCGCTGCGTTTTGTGGGTTTTTTTTTTCCGTCTTCAAATTGAGAAAAGACCTAGGTGGAAATTAAATGGGCTAGGTGAAAATTAATTTTTTTTTATTGCTGAGTTGGCGGTGACATGGCGCGTTGACCGTTAGTCAAAGCGTTTGACCGTCGAAGTTAACGGTCAAAAGTCTGATTTGGCCAAATTGTTTACTTTGGTGTATAGTTCGGGCCATAATGTTATAGATCGAAAAGATTGGCCAGGATGTTTACTTTGGTCAAAGTTCAGGCCATACGAAAATATTAACCCATGATTTTAAGACATGAAAAATAGTACCTACTAACGAGGTAAGTGTTCTAACGAGAAAATGCAGGTATCCGAAGTAGAACACGAGAGGAAGCCACGTCGGGCACCACACTCGTGACACTGCCTCCCCTACTTCCTTTTAAAATGCCAAAATTTGACCATTTCATACCACTTACCTTCATTTTCACTTTTCCCTTTCTCTAGCCGAAAATCTTATCCCTTCTCTCTAAGTTTCAAATTTTCTCCCACAAACCTAAACTTTCAATCACCAAACACATTGCCAAAACTCAGAATTTTCACCTCAAATTCGGGATACAACCTACCCATCACCTACTAAACAATTCCCAAAGAAAGAAAATTTCAAAATCTCACCGAAGGCATAATGTCGGCCATACCCATCGTCGAGTCGCTTGTCGCCATTCTCATTCATTTTTCAAATTTCTTCAATTTTTATGCAAGCTTCTTCAATCCAAGTAAGTATCCATGATCTTTAGATGAATTTAGGAGCTTGAGCCATTAATTTAGGACTTCGATTGAGGATTTCAACGTTTAAAATTGCATGAGATTGGTTGGAGAGTCTTCTGCAAATTTCGGTCTCTATTAGGCGCAATCTACGTTTATGGATAAATGGTGATTCCTTGTATGCTTATAAATAAGATTGCACAGTGCTTACTATGATTTTAAGAGAATGTATGCTTGGATGGATTGATGAACTTTAACAAAGGTCATGCCAAAATTTTAGCACAACACAATTTCACATTGATCTTTAAACGATAAAAAGCTATGCTACATTTTCGTAATATTGGTAGGAGTTTTGATTTTGGAATTAAAATGAGATTAGGAAATTTTTAGTTTCAAGTTCATTACTAAGTTGGACCGAATGCATCTCATTTTACTTGTGCCAACTTATTGACCTTTGCCTAATCGTATACCTTGGAGATTTCAAAAGTTTTGAAATTTTCAAGATACGTGCTTCATTTTACTTCTACATTTTGATCTAGAATACTTCCTATCTTTATACGAGCTTACACGATAAATGAAGTATTTGACTTACTATCTTGATACATACTTGAGAAGTTATATGATTGGCTTAGGGAAGAAGACCTGCTCTTAAAGTGTGGGGTTATACCCTATGATCTACACTAATATGGTTTCTTTTGAGTAGTAAAATGTCGAATTCCTTCCCATGGTTATGGAGGCATAAGAAGAAGAAATGAGACTATGGTGCTTCTTCATCAAGAGGGTCGAGCAATCCTAGTCCACCCAGAGTAGATCCAGAGCATGTAGCACCACGATGGTTTGAATGACCCAATAGGAGGGAGCAAGAAATCATGATTGAGGAGGAGGATTCTTCTAGGGAGTCGAGTTCACACTTTCTCTTTGCTAGGAGATCCTTGAGTCACACCAGCATAAGGCTATCTATGGATAGTTGGAGATCAAGAAGCAGGAGTAGACCGCTGCCACCAGAGTATGAGGTGATGGAGACTGATAGTAGCCTGGCGATTAGAGATGACTCACCTGAGCCTCCCTGCAGACCTTCATTAAATTTCCATGCGGGAGTCCTAGTGCCATAAAGATATCAAGATGGAAGGAAGTGCCTGTTTATTAGGGCTGGTAATCGCTCGCTTACCAGTTTAATTGGTTAGCGATTAACCGGTTATCAAAATAACGACTAGTGCCAAATTACTGCCACTACCGTTATCGGGACGAAACTAGTTAACCAGATAACCGGATACCCGTTATGGGTTAGCAACCGGTTACCGTCGTATCTTTTTTTATCAGAAGCCTTCCCCTAAAAAACTTACCGCAAGAATAGAACAGCAACACAAATTCAAAGCGCAAGGACAATCACCGCAATGAAAGAAGCAATACATATCAATTCAATTTCAATCTCATTCTCAATTTCGTCCATAAGAAGCCAAATAATACCACATGTATTCATTTAGTAATTTAGAGAATTGAAAGTTGAATTTCAAGTTGCACGCATCTAGGCAATGGCAGCCAAGCCTAGCCAAATCAAATGACTCCATAGGGGTGCATTCGAGTGATCTGAGTTGAACTGAACCTAAGACGCGCACTCTTTGGGCCGAAATTCGGTTGATTTCAAGCCACTTCTCAGTGTTTGGTTCGGAACAGAGTATGCACTGTCTCACCGATAACCACCAGCCTTCCCTAATCCCTCTACTTCAGTTTTAGGCATGAAAATCCCCACCGACGAATCTCGCAAGCTTGACGACGGATGCATCGATGCCATACAACGAAGGCAAAGCCATGGTTAATTGAATTCGTGATTCGATGCCATAGCAGGCGACCTCTTCCACGAGCTTTTGTTTAGGGACCCAACGTGTTGTGGAGGGGGAGAGAGGAAGATGAAGAAGGTATGAGGATTGGTTGGCCTTTTATGGAGATATATTAAATTGGGGGTGCGGGGATTGATTTCAAGGGGAAGGGGAATGGTGGAATTGGGAATGGAGGATTGTGAGATGTGGGGAGATGGCAATGGCGTCACATAGAATAAATGAAAGATGCGGGTGGTGGTGGTGGAGTGGGTGAGAGAAAAATGAGGAGGAAGATGAGAGTTGTGTTGCTCTAGTTTCACATTAAGTAGGCGCTTTCTGGTTATCCAGTATACCGGCTAACAACTGGTTACTAACCAGGTAAAATCTGGTATACCGAGTTCATTTTTTTGCTACCATTTACCAGTACCGTTGGTTAACGGTATAGCCGGTCACCGCCGGTTACCACCCCTACTATTTATCAACAAGGAGAGCTAAACTGACACTTCGACCAGTACCAAGGATGAGGAACACAAGTCAGAGAGAGATTGGATGATGCTGGTCTCTTGTCACTATTTAGCATTTGAAAAGAGAGCATTGATGTCCTCACTATGGAGTTCTTGGCCACATTGACAGTCGAAGCATCCGAGCAACCGAGAATGATCTGCATCATCTATCGATTAGCGGGACGAATCTTCAAGAACAGTTATGAAAGCTTTGCAGAAAAGCTTGGGACCCCTTACCATCATAAGGGGAGGACACTCTCTGATGCTAGTCTCAAAGCATATTGTGAGCCGACAAACAACCATCCATATTTCAGGAGCTTTGAAAGAGACTTGCATGAAATGAGAGGGCCGTGTTTTCCGGTCAAGCTGCCCTTCATAATCCACCAAGCGATTTTTGCCAAAACCACTTGATTGAAGCATTCATAATCTCGAAATTCCAAACCACCCTCTTGTTTACCCATTATACATCGTCTTCCAATCAATCCAATGCACCTGCTTATGAAAGTGCAATTTCTTTCTCCATGGCCCCAGTCCATCAAAGTGGAGATATGAAACCAAGCTCAAATTCGAATCTGGGCCGGGCCGGGCCGCTTCATATATGATTCCTGGGTGGGCTGTCTCATATGGGAAGGTGGCTTTCTTCAGTTCGGCTTGACGAGATCCGCGTGCTATTGGGCACTGGAAAGTCGCATGGGACGTGGCAAGAAAGACGCCGTGGGAAGGATCAACGGGGCCGGGGAAATCAAATTTGTGTGGGAGTGGATGGAGGGCGCTTTCTTTTGAAACCAATCATAGGCACGTGCCGCGTGATGCCTTCCAGTTCTCCCACTCCCTCCCACCATCACTTGCTGCTTTTGACCGGGCCTGCATTATCATCCGCCACGTGTCCCGTAGCTGGCCTGTCGGCGGCAAAAGTAAATAAATTCCCCGCCCCTGGTGTCCGTTCCCAGCCTCATCTAACCCTCCTTGACGAAACTGCCCACACCCTGGCCTTAAATACTTCCAGTTCCAGGATATCATAATAAGCGTAATAATTGGACGCTTGTTTGGGCATTCCAGTAATTTCATCCGTTGACAGCTCTCTCGCACAAGTCTTTACAGTGCAGTACTGCACCGCCCTGAGTCTAGAAACTAGAAAGAGAAGTCTATCTTTCCCCAACTGTTAGCTTCCTCTGCTGCTTCTTTGCGTTCATCCAAAATCCCCAACTCCATCTCTCTTTTGCGATCTGCATTGCCCAATCTCTTCCCGTCAAGCAACTTCACGGTTTCTTTTGCAAGATCCAGAAGTTGCCTCTATCACATTTTCTCAGTTCGGGTTCCTGCTTTTTCAAAAGGGGAGCCCCGCCTCTGCTTTGCCTTCCGCTGCTTGCTTTCTTTCTATGGTTTGCAAGCTATGGACACAAAGAAAGTCGGATTGCCAGACCAACTCCTGCTCTCCCCAACGAGGAAATTGCTATCTGGGTTCGCTCTCTGGATCGCCAGCGCCTTTTTCATTATACTCTCTGTGCTCCTCCTCAGCAGTTCCTTAAAGGGGCGCGCCGTGTTCCAAGGGTTTAATCACGTCAGTGTCAATTCCTCTTCCCTTGTTTCCTCTTGGCCCTTCTCGTTTCCCGCCTCTTACTTCCCCGGCAAAGACAACGCCACAGCAAGTGCATTTGGGGTGGTTTTGGGGAAAGTGCATTTGGGGAATTTGAGTGATGAGAGTGGGAGCGGAGATCCGAAAGGAGGCTTCGTTGTCGTCGGCGAGGAAGATCCGGGAAGTGTTCGACAAAATACCCAAGTGGCGCAAGGCGAAAATCTCACTGATTCTACAGGGGTTGGAAGTAATATCCATGGTTTGCTGACCAATGGAAGCTTGCCCGTTGGAGAGCCGATTGCAGAATCCGAATCTAGAGAGATTTCTGTTAAATCAAATATGACAGATCATGCAGGGAGACGGAATACTACTAGTAAAGAAGCTGACTGGTCCAACGGTAGGGCTGTAGAGCAAGGTCAAGATGAAAAACGAAGTACAGAAGCTTCTTACCAGAACTGTGATATATTTGATGGAAGGTGGGAGAGAGATGACTCCAAGCCCTTTTATCCCGCTGGGTCTTGTCCTCATATTGATAAAGATTTTGATTGCCACTTTAATGGAAGGCCTGATTCTGGATATGTCAAATGGAGGTGGCAACCAAATGGGTGCGACATCCCAAGGTATATCATGTACATGCCCTTTACTTGAGATGGAAAACTATGTGTGCTTTTGGAAGTTTTGGGTTCCTGATGCAAGTAGGGTTAAGTCTCTTTATTGATTTGGTTGGTACTTTAACCAGCGGTGCGGTATGGGATCAGTAATATTCATTAGGATTCTCATTAAGGATTCAATACAACCTTCCTGATTAAAGGTTGATTCATCATTTCGTTCAAGTGTATACATTAACTCGCTTGTTTTAGATTAAAGAGGTCAACGGTTGTTCGAGTTAGGTTCTTTCTCATGCATGTGGTTTAATTTTGAAATAGTTAGTTGTAAGAAACATGCTATTTTTGGTATAGTCTTATAGGAAACATTTTGAACCGTCCTTCTCTTACGTTCTCAGGTTGAATGCCACTGATTTTCTAGAGAGATTAAGAGGGAAGAAACTGGTTTTTGTGGGGGATTCCCTTAATAGAAATATGTGGGAATCCTTGGTTTGCATTCTTCGTCATAGTATCAGGAACAAGAAGAGAGTTTATGAGATATCAGGAAGGACAGAGTTTAAAAAGAAAGGTTTCTATGCCTTCTTCTTTGAGGCAAGTCTCTACAAAACTTCCAAGCTTAAACACATTATTGTTTTGCTTTCATTTCCATATAGTTTGATGAGTCAAACTGGACGTGTTTGCAGGACTACAACTGTACTGTGGATTTTGTTGGCTCTCCTTTCCTTGTCAGAGAATCATCGTTTTCTGGTGCAAACGGAACATTCGAGACCTTAAGGTTGGATTTGATGGACAAGACAACTTCAATGTATCATGATGCCGATATCCTAGTTTTCAACACGGGTCACTGGTGGACCCATGAGAAAACTTCTAAAGGGTGAGTGGAACAATGATTTAGGTTTCTCATGCTGGTTATAATTGTCTGTGGAACAATGTGAATTGCTGATGCGGTTTATGTATGATCCCTCATGTTTGTTGCTTTCATGATTTTGCAGAGAAGACTACTATCAGGAAGGTAGCCATCTACATCGAAGGCTCAAGGTACTAGAAGCATATAAGAGGGCACTTAAAACCTGGGCCAGATGGGTGGATAGGAGTACAGATCGAAGCAGAACTCATGTCTTTTTCAGAGGCTATTCAGTGACCCATTTCAGGTGAAAGAGTAATCTTTGATCTCATTTTCATTATCATCAGTGCTCCATACTTCTCTATGCTTGTGTAGTAAATCTTTTTTAGTGGGGAAATAGGTCTGCTTTTTGCAACAAGCTTTTGCATTCGAAGAGGGTTTTGTCCCTTTGGTGCAATTCTGAGGAAACTTGTTTTGTCTTTCATTTTGGTTACAGAGGTGGCCAATGGAACTCAGGAGGACAATGCCATAAAGAAACAGAGCCCATCTTCAATTCAACTCATTTAGCCAAGTACCCAACAAAAATGAAAGTCTTGCAGAATGTTCTCAACGAAATGAAAACTCCAGTTACTTATCTCAACATTAGTAGGCTCACGGATCACAGAAAAGATGCCCACCCATCAATTTACAGAATGAAGTACAAGACGGCTGAAGAACTCATTGCAGCTGAACGGGCTCAAGATTGCAGTCACTGGTGCCTTCCAGGAGTGCCAGATACCTGGAATGAACTCCTGTATGTCTCACTCTTGAAGTCTGGGTTCGGATCCTGGAAGACATGAGTCAACTTTCGCCTGCGGTGCACCTACTGAACTTTTATCAGTAGGGGGTCGCGAAGATCGGAAAGTCATGCTTCATCCCATTACATATTACTACCATTCTTTGAGAACTTAACAAAGTCTAGCTCATCTCTGTAGTAACCTTTTCCAATTACCTGTAGAAAGTAAGCTTGTTGATGCTAAAATGAATGTAATTTGAGCGGCTAGCTCAATTAGGCACAGAGAATTGTAAATTTTGATACCAGGTGGGTCCTGTCTTCAGTCCCGTGTTACAGAAGTGGCCATATGTTAGATTCTTGTACTGTTCTACACTTTTACTTGCTTATTCACGATCATCAATAAGAAAGGGAGAAGGGTTTTGAGTTCGCTCAGTATGTCATGTTGATGTGACGAGTTGGCTGAAACTAAATACCACAGTTAGAGAGCAATCGATCAGATTCTTTCATCAGAAAGCAAAGGTTGAACAAATCTAGGGGAGAGGATTACACACATCCATACGTTTATTGTTGTGCTCCTATGAAAACATTTCAGAAACAGAGAAACCCAGGAAACCAATTATCAAATTAAGCAGATCAAACCAAACTTAAAAAGTCAGGCCGAGCTTCTGCAGAATCAAACAACATTACCCAATGCATTCCATTTTCTTTTTCATACTTGTCCATCCAACATAAAGAAAACATCAAGATAAGGTAGAATGGTTAAAGAAAAGATACAATTTTTAGCCATAAGAGAAGACTCATGACTGAGCCGGTTTGCCTTTCTGTGACTTGCCGGTCTGCCAGGGGACGATCGCCTTCAGCCTGATCATAAGCACAGGCCATGGCTGAAGAGTGATCCATCAAACTGGCAAACTGTTGAGGAAGAACATTGGAGGGAGGAAGAAGGAACCGACCAAAGGCAAGTTGGCACCACCACCTCACCCACCAATCTGCCACCCCCACAAATTCCCATGCTTTCTTTCTTCTCTTTTCAGAGATATGGATGGAACGATGATTCTTGACAGAGGATTTCCATGCCTATCAGATTCCAAAGAAGAAAGAAACTAAACATGATAAGGAGCGGTATCCAATGGGAATAATTTGGCTCTTTGTGTAAAGAGCCAAATGGTGGGGGGGGTGAAGGACCTTGGTGAGGTAATGAAGGAGGGGTTTAAATAGATAATTTCCATTCGTTCATTGATTGAGAAGTGGGGGATGAGTTGCATAATTTCCCATCTCTTTTTCTCTTTCCTTTGTTCATTTCTTGTTTATATGTTTAGTAATCTTGTTGCGAATTTCACTTTTGGAAAAACAATGCGTGGGGTATAGTTGGGAGTAAAGTGACTAATTATTGGTTCTTTGTCTCCCACCTCGTCTCATTTGCTTGACCCTCTTGCCCCTTCACTACTCGTGGTCACAAATTTTGGTTTTGGTGATAGTTTGGTTGAGATAGTTACAATGCATGCAATGTCCATAATACATTGTTTTTTTGAATTTTCTACGCAAACAATACATGCATTGTTTGCTTGATTTGACACAAACTATCACTCAAAATGAGTAATAGTTAAATCTAAAGTTTTCGTTGAGATTGTTTGATAGAGATTATTGTGTTTTCTTCTTCTTCCAAATATGTCCCTATCTTTAAATGTGTGTTGCTTTTTTATATTAAAAACAAAGGTTAAAAGTGACATTTCACCCAAAAAGTGATATAATTTATTTAAATACTACAATAACTATCACAGAAACCAAACGATATAAACTACAATACACCAATTTTCTCATATACATGTATATTATTATGCATACATTGATGACAATATATCGATTTAACTATCACCAAAACCAAACGACCCCTTGGATCCCAGGTAACTGTTTGCTTATAAAGTTTTGAGTAGGAAGATTATTTCAATATAATCCATTTTATCTAGCTTGTTTGATGTATATGTAAATGTAGGCGGGCAAGCTTGGGTATTTTACTATTTTTACTTTATTTGATTTATCCTGATGCATCATATTTTACCTACAATAAAGTTATAAACAAGTGAGAATTTGAATTTCACGAATAATTTAACTACATTTATCATGTTATAGTTTTTAATGAAAAAATAATATTTTGAATGTTGTTCTTTTAAATTCTGAATCGTTATTCGTCGCTTTAAAATTTAAATTTTATCGCACTAAACTACATTAAAATGACACATATGCCTCTACCCCAAATCAAACCTAAACCCTAGACCCTTCTCTCGACAACCAAAATCCGTCGCGTCCCATTCTTGACAAAACCCGTAACTGCTCTCTGTCATTGTCATGTTGCTGTTACTAGGCGGAGGAGGACGAAACCACTGCTGTTGTCGCTGAATTCACTCTCCGCCACCTGTTGCTATGCTGTGTTGTTGTCGCTGTCGTGCATGCAGAGGTTTCCTTCCATCTTAATTAAGTAACAAGAGACAAAAACTCTACACTTTAGGAAATGCCAACGGTCTTCCTAAGCAGAGCTCGAGTAGGGTTTCACTATCGGAGAATAGAATAGAAACCTGTCTCTTGTGTGTTACAAAGGCAGTTGCCACAAGGCCTACTAATACCCTTCTACGTGAGTAATCTAGGGCAATTAGGAAAAGATTGCATAATAACAAATAAGTACCCAAACAAGGTACTAATGAAGATTACACGTCAACACGCCCCCTCAAGCTGAAGCATGCAGGTCATGAATGCCAAGTTTGGATAATAGGAAATGAAACCGATCAGCGCCTAAGGGCTTGGTAAGGATATCCGCCAGTTGAGAGGAAGAACCAATCTTCAGAGGGTCAATCTCACCGGTGACCATGCGCTCGCACACAAAATGATAGTCCATCTCAACATGTTTGGTGCATTCATGGAAAATCGAATTCGCCGCAATGTGCAGGGCAACCTGGTTGTCACAAAACAAAAGTGTGGGACCAGACCGAGGAGCGCCCAACTCAGTAAGAAGAAAACACAACTAGATAACTTCACTTACGTGCTGGCCATAACACGTTACTCTGCTTCTGCAGAAGACAAAGCAACAACACGATGCTTCTTAGTGTGCCAAAAGATAGGTGCAAAGCCCAGCTGAATATAGTACCTAGTAGTAGACCGTCGAGTGGACTATCAACCCCCCAATATGCATCACAATAAGCAGTAAGTTGTATGGAACTATCTGCAAGAAAGAAATGCCCCTGACCTGGCGCCGTATTGATGTAGCGAAGAACCCGATGAGCCGCTGCGACATGTTCTGGGATCGGATAATGAACAAAATGACTCAGAACATTAATGGCGTAGGAAATGTCAGGATGAGTAACAGTGAGACAGAGGAATCGACCAACAAGACGACATTACGAGGAACCATCAACCGCCTTACCGGCCTCAGATGAACTAGGATGAGTGAGTGTATGGTTTTGTTCCATAGGAAATCGGTTAGGACAAGAACCAATAGCTCATTCATCATGTAAGATATCCATAACATATTTGCGCTGAGAAAGCACGACAACTTCTGGAGAGCGAGCAACCTCAATGCCCAAAAAATACTTGAGGGTACCGAGATCTTTTATGCTAAACTGAGCATCCAGAAAGGACTTGACCTGGCTGAAGAATTCTGGATCATTCTCAGTGAGGACCACGTCAGAGAAGCAACGAATCGGTAGCCACGACGATGAATCAAGAGAGAATGATCTGCACGGGAGGTGACAAAACCAAGCTCATGGACGACAAGAGTGAACTTGTTATACCAATTGCGAGAAGTCTGGAGAAGACCATAGAGCGACTTCCTCAAACGGCAAACTCGAGTATCACCCTTTTCGGAAAATCTCAAAGGTACCCTCATGTAGACTTCCTCCTCAAGATCACCATGCATAAATGTATTATTGACATCAAGCTAGTGTATCTGCCACCCAGAAGCGACATCAACATCAATGAGAGTGCGAACGGTGACGAGCTTCGCCATAGAATTGAAGGTGTCATGAAAATCAACCCCCTCTAGCCGGGTAAACCCCCTTTGCAACAAGAGGAGCCTTATAACATTCGACCGAGCCATCCAGATTGTACTTGATTTTAAAACCCCACTTGGAATCAATAGCCTTCTTACCTGGTGGAAAAATCTCCAAAGTCCAGGTACCATTGGCCTCTAATGCCAGGATCTATCCGATCATCGCCTCACGCCAACAAGCAAAGCGAACAACAGAGTGATAGTTCTTTGGTTCGGTGAGCTGGGTAATGGCGGCAAGGAAAGTGTGATGATTAAGAGAGAACCCGTGATAGCTAACATGGTTGGAGATGGGGTAGGTACAGGCATGAGAGGATTTACCAAGAAATTCCACATCATAAGTGTCAAAACGAGGCAGTGGTCGACGTTCCCTGTCCCCGCGGCGAAGGACCGGAACAACAGGTGGAGGTTCGACAGGGGAGGATGCTTCATCGACGGAGATCTCCT
Source organism: Linum tenue (assembly GCA_946122785.1). Lineage (NCBI taxonomy): Eukaryota > Viridiplantae > Streptophyta > Magnoliopsida > Malpighiales > Linaceae > Linum > Linum tenue. The sequence goes on from CAMGYJ010000006.1 coordinate 29,702,279, forward strand.
CATTTGTGGAAACAACCGTATCGACAGAGGGAGAAGCATCCGATTGTGGCGAAGTAGTAGGAGGTGAGGGTGGATCCATGGAAGTATCATGCAAAGGAGAGGCAATGTTATCACCCACGTCGAAACTTTCACTAAGGTCCTCATCCACCGCAACACGTTGTGTAACCAATGGTTCGAGCTGGTTGAGATCCTCGACAAAAGAAGCAGGCAAAGATGGTGAAGGGATCGACATGGCAGGAGCTGGTGGTGACGAGATGGCCATGCGGAAAGGAAACTGAGTTTCAACAAAATGTACATTGTGAGAAGTGTAAACCCGTCGAGTGACAAAGTCATAGATGCGATAGCCCTTCAGTGAGCGAGGGTAACCCCCCAAACAAAGCAGTCAAAATCGGGATTTCACGTAAAATCGAAAACTGAAGTAAAATTGTAGGATTTTAAGGTTCATATAAAAGCTAACATATAATAACACCAATAAGGTAAATCATTAATATCACAATAACACTTAAAATAATAATTATCAAGATTAATGTCCCACAATAATCCATAATCCTTTTAAGTAGGGGTGGCAGTCGGTCGGTTTCGGTTTAACCGAAAACCGAAATCCCGGTTATCGGTTAAACCGAGCCACCCTGCATACCTGCCGACCACCGACCGGTCGGTTTCGGTTTTAGGCTGGTTAACCGGCCAACCGGAAAATACCCTTTATAAAAAAAAAAAAATTAAAAGCAACTAAAATCTGAACCACTCACTCCTCACCCTCTCACTTCTCGATTCTTCTTCTTCCTATCCACTTTCCAGAGACCGCCGACCGCGCTCTCACCATCTCGATTCCTCTTCTTCCTTTCACCATCTCGATTCTTCTTCTTCTTTTCCAGAGCAGCGACCGCCCTTCTTCTCCTTCTTCTCCGTCTTCTCCCTTCTTCTTCCTATCCCTTGCTACCGCTCCCATCTTCTCCTTCTTCTCCGTCCCAATCGCATACCTTTTACAAGCTGGGATGCTTCCAAACAACAGCTCCGCAAATCCTTCCCGAATCACCAAACCAGGGCTACCTTTCTTCACTTTGCTTCGCTCGCTCAACTGCTTGGGTAGCTTTGGAATTAATTGCATGATAGCACTCTTCGTTTGGAATCATGGGTTTCGCATTTGATTTGGAAAGAAGGATTGAGAGTTTTGCAGGCCAAGGTTGGTGATTGTGGGACTGGTACTACTGCATGGTTTGGGGGTCGGGGCTATTTTCTTGTTGTTATAACCGAAACTGTCCTCCAAATCCACATCGTCATCCGGCTCTGCCTCGCCGCCGCCGTAGATGGACATCGGGATGGGCCATTCCGACGAGCAAGAGGAGGCATCTGCATCTCGACTCTGTGGAGAAGAAGAATCTGGAAGAAGCATCTGCATGCAATGTTTTCATTGTCAAGGTACATTAATTGTTTGATTACAACGTACCCATAAATTGATTCTTCTCCGAATCCATGAAAATGAAAGTGTTGAATTTGCAGGGGAATGTTTGATTACAACGTACCAAGCAGGAAGTTTCTCCATCTAGATTTTTACCCATTCAAACCAAACTCCTATTCCTACTTTCCTCTCTCTCTGTAGAACTGAATTAGGATGCTCTGTTTCAGGTTGAAGAAGGAGTGGAGGGGTAGCGCGATTGGAGGTGGACGGCGACGGCGATTGGAGGGGGCGGCGAGGCGGAGTTGCGGCGACGGCGATTGGAGTTGGGAGCAGGTGGATTGGAGGGAGGCGGCTGGGGATTTGGGAGATGGGACGAAGGCTGCTAGGGTTGGGGATTTGGGGATGGGGTGGTTTATGTAAGGCAAAAACGGGGTCGTTTAGGCCTGCCGGTTAGTGTCGGTTAGCCGGTTTAATCGGCGTCGGTTTTTCGGCTAACCGCCTAACCACGGAGAGCCTCCGACAACCGACCGTGCCCTGTTTTTTTCGGTTTTCGGTTAGCCGCTAACCGGCGGTTAACGGGTAGACCGGCCGGTTAGCCGCTAACCGGAAACCGAAATGACAGCCCTACTTTTAAGTGTTATTTAACCGCAGAATTCTAAGTCAAAATTAAAAACTATATTTTTACCCTCAACTTTGTCCCCTCGTGTTATGTCCAGAAGCCCAAAAGTTAAAAATCATAAAACCCAGATCAAGGTTGTCAAACCGGTTTATGCCAGTGTGCCGGTTTAGCAAGTGGAATGGTACAACCGGTGGTACATACCGGTTTGTGCCGGTTCATGCCGGTTAATATTATAAATAATTTATAAATTCTCATATTTAAACACGACATTTAACGTCAATACCTAAATATTTGTACTTGAATCCAACAAATAACATCAACATTTAACTTTTTAACACATAAAATAAATAATAAATCACTTTTTATCAATTAAATTCACTAAGATAAGGTCATTTTATTTGGAGATTCGTATATCGATCATGCCGGTCATACCGGTGGTGTCATGCCGGTTTTATGACCGGTACAGGTTGAACCAGGTTCGACCAGTGGCACGCCGGCCGGCGTGACAACCATGACCCAGATCCTCTATCCCATCGGCTTTTGTCGCCGGCTGCCTGCATTATGTTCCGGTTAAGAAAGCAGCATTGTCGCCTTCCTCTGTGAGGAACCTTCATCGTCTCTATCCCTCGGGGCTACCTGCAAATCTCCGCCACAGGAATCATACGAAACAAGGGTAGTGTAATTGCCCGATTAAAAAATAAGGATGCAATGGGGATCTAGGTCCTTCAAAACCAAAAATCAAACCACAGCCAATTCGAATCGCTGGGGAGTTGGAATCTTGGCCATTAAGCTCTGTGTTGAGGAAAGAGACAAGGCCGGCTGTCATAATCGTCATCTGGGTGCAGATTTTTTCTCCACGAGCAATACTTGGCAATGGAGCATTGACGAAGGAGGTTTGTAATTGACGTCGGGTCGGCAAATCCAAAAAATCGAGGGAGGTGCTGCAATTGATGATGAAGGTTCTTTAAATTTGTAAATCCATCTCAACGAAACACAACGAGAGCACTAAAACAGAGATCCAAGACCAAGAATAGCTATATATAAATCGAAATTTGTCCAATTTGGGGAAAGAACAGCAATCGACTTGAACCATTTGATTGACCGAGACGTGTAATTTAACCCGGAACTCAAAATCGGTAAAATCCATTTAAAATCTCGATTTGAATGATTTTGATCCCGATTTTATATGATTTTAAGGTCCACCGATGTTATAATAAAATCGGGATCGGAATGCCCAAGTAAAATCTAAAAATCCTACAATTTCATGATGAAAATCCTAATTTTGACTGCTTTGCCCACAAAAACTCCTCGGCGGCCACGCTCAACGAATTTATCTAGCGACGTGCGAGTATCCTTGGCATATACCAAGAAGCCAAACAAACGAAGATGATCGTAGGTGGGTACTTTGCCTAGAAGTATCTCAAAGAAAGTTTGTTTCCGAGCACCGACGAAGGGAGTCGGTTAATTAAATACGAGGCATTCAAGACACAGTCACCCCAAAACCGTACCGATAAGCCTGCATGAAAACAGAGAGCTCAGGCTATATCAAGGAGAAGGCGATGCTTCCGCTCGACTACACCGTTATGCTGCGGTGTATTAACGCAGGAAGTTTGGAGAACCATCTCATGGTCAGCATAGTAACGACAACGAGAATGAGTCTGAAACTCTAACCCGTTATCGATATGAATACGACGAACTTGCCGCTGATGACCATGTGACAGAACATAAGTAGATACCGTTCAACGTTGGACTTGTACTTGAGTAAATAACCCAAGTTGCCCTACTATAGTCGTCAACCACTGTCAAGAAAAACCAAGAACCATCGAGTGCTGGATTTTTACAACCTCCCCAAATATCCACATGAATCATATCAAAACATCCCTGAGTCGTAATAGAGCTAGAAGGAAAAACTGTGCGAGTCTGTGTAGCTCGCCAACAAGAATCACAATGAGTTTGTGAAGAACTAGCAATCTTTGAACCCAATATATCTCGTAAAGTAGAAATCTTCTCCGTAGAAGGATGCCCCAGTCTTTGATGCCAAAGCTGATGTGCCTCGATACCCGTCGCCGCAAACACCTCAGGTAACTACCGTGGGACTGGAAAAACTAGGGGTGGTAAACGGTAAACGATTAACGGCATAATCGGTAACCGATGGTTACCGGTTATACCGTTAACCGACGGTATCGGTATACGATAGCCAATATTCAGCTATCGGTATACCGTTTTATAACCAGTTAATAACCGCTGGTTATCCGGTATACCGAGTAACCGAGTTTCAGCAATCCCTTTACTTAATACACGCCCAAACTCCGCATTTTCAGCTGTCCCTTTTCCTTTCCCCAACCCTCCCAAGACCCCCAAAGCATCAGCTCTCTCTTGATCGATTGATCTCCTCTCCCCAACCGTCCCCAAAACCCCAAGCATCATCTCTCTTGATCGATCTCCTCTTTCCAATCCCTCCCCCCAAGACCCCAACCGTTGTCTCTCTGGATCGATCGATCTCCTCACTCCAACCGTCATCTCTATCTCGATTTTCCTCTCCCCAACCCTCCTCTCTTTCTCGGTCTTCTCTCCCCAACCCTCCTCTTCTCCAATCTCTACCCAGAAAATCTTGTTTGCAAGTGGTGCATGCGAACGAAGAGAAAGAACCCACTGCAAATAAACCTCCCGATCCTCCCACCGTTGTGCCGCCGTTGCCGCCACTGTGATTGATTCGTCAGAATCGGACCTCAAGATTTCGCCAACACATCCGCTTGCACCGCCTTCTTTCTTTCCATTTTCGTTCCTCTTTGTTGTTTCCAGCAGGGGAGAGGGAAAGATGAGGGTAGATGGGTGTTTAGCCAATGTTACACCACAAATCCCCTTTCTCGTTCCTTCTCCACTTCGCCATCGACTACGGGAGAGACAGTCACCAGAAGATTTTGTTCGTTTGCCCTCTTTTTGTGGCAGATCTGAACTGAGATGGTGATGGAAACGAGGGAACAAGGCTGGTAGGGGAAGAAGTCGGAGAGGAAGGAAGAAGGAGAAGTCAATTAGAAAAGCAAGATGGTGGTTGTTGATGATGGAGTGGCAACGGGAAAGTGAGAGGTTTTCCTGGAAAGTAAAAACTCAAATATAGAAACTCAAATCCTGAAAGAGAAAGAAGGAAGAAGAAAAAAGAATTAGAGAAAAAAATAAAAAAATAGAAGGAGTAAGTGGTGGGGGTGCGGTTTCTCGGTATAACCGGTTGGTAACCGGTAACCGTCTATCCGGTTATCCGGTTAACCAGATACCAACCGGTATCGGTAGTCGAATTTCGAATTGCCTCTGCTGGTATACCGATAACCGGCTATTTGTTAACCGGTTTAACCGATACCGACCGATTACCAGCCCTAAGAAAAACTGGTTTCACCCGCTCGAAGTAATATAGGCCATCACGAAGACTCCCCAGTCTAATCATCCTGGAATGTGAGTCCTAGATCACACACATACCACTGAGGAAAGTCAAAGCCACAACATGATCCTGTGTAAGTCTATCACTAACAGAAGATTGCATTTGAATTCAGGAAGAACTCGACGAAAGGTAGTATGATCATTCAAGACCACTGTGCCAATACCCTCCACAAGAATGATTTTCCCATTCAGTATACGAACTGATGAATAAACTCCTGAAATATCAGTGCTATCTAACCAAGTGGCATCACGAACAATGTTCTCGTTACACCATGAATAAGTAAGCCATTCACAAGGTTTAGTGAGATTACTAACCATATGTGTCAGTAAGACCACTGTAGCAATCGAAGCACCCCAAAAACTGCTTCAACTAAGCGAATTGAGCTCCAGTAAATCCCGGGATTGGACTCTCGTCGTTGCTGCCCTGAGACGCATTGACAGGAGCGAAACAAAGGGTGGGTTCGTTCTGCTGCTTCCCTTTCCGGCCCTTGCCTTGCTCAGACGAATAACCAATTATCTTGAAACACATCTCCCTTGTATGGTCACGCTTGCGGCAGTGCTCACAATGAGGCTTGTCGTCCTCGTCCTTGTCATCACGGGTTTGGAGAGCCAGCGAATCAACAATAGGGCACCACGGAGAGGTGAGTTGTCCTCGATGCTCCTCCGCGGCAGGCATTTGATATGCCTAGGCCAATGACGGAGTCGGTTTTAAACTCAGAATCTGCGTGCGAACGACCGAGAATGTGTCATTGAGTCCAAGCAAAAAATCAAATAGGCGCTCGGTCTCTTGCTTCTCCCGCGTTTGCTTGGCTCTGTCGCACGAATAGCCATTGCAAGTGCACTTCAGGTTGATAGAAATGGTCTGCAACTCATCCCAGAAGGTGTGCATACTGGTGAAGAAGGTGCTGACGAATTGCTTACCCTGGCGAAGCGAGCCAATCAACCGGCGAATCTCGTAAGCTCACCCATTCGAGCTTGTGCCGAACCGCTGTTAGAGGCCGGACCAAATCTCATGTGTTGTCTTCATGCCACGAACACTGTTATGCACTTCCTTGTTCATTGCACTTTTGAGTCACCCCTTCACGGTAGCATCACACTTATCCCAAACATCAAAATACATCAGGCTAATACCAGTGGCTGATCGCGACAAAGAGCCATCAATAAAGGCTCGCTTATTCTTGGAAATAAGGGTTTTCATCATATCAGCAGCCCACTCCCCATAATTCAGATCGGTCCAAAGATCGTTGCCGAAGAGTTGACCTAGATTCTTCGATGTATGAAGGAAAAGCAGAGAAGAGAGGGGGATTGATGAATCCCGTCGGCACCAATGAGAGGTCCCTTGGTGGAGCTTGAAGAATCCTTCATCTCTACCATCATAAACAATAATCGATTTGTCTGGATTGATTACTACTATGATACTATGTCATAAACCAGTTGGTCCCAATAACTCGAGTTGTTTAGAGAAGTTTATTATGGATCTTATACCACACTCTTACACGCCCCCTCAAATGAAAGATAACTCATGGGTTTGAAGTTTTCACAGGCCCACCATACCATGTGCTTTAATCAACTGTTAATATTGGGGGTCATAGAGATTCGAGCACACAACCACTTGGCCAAACCAGCTCTGATACCATGTCATAAGCCAGTTGGTCCCAATAACTCGAGTTATTGGAAGAAGGTTATGATGGATCTTATACCACTCTCTCACACGCCCCCTCAAACGAAAGTCAACCCATGAGCTTGAAGTTTGCACAGACCACCATACCTTGTGCTTTAATCAACTTTTATTATTGAGGGTTGTGGAGATTCGAACACACGACCATTTGGCCAAACCAGCTCTGATACCATGTCATAAACCAGTTGGTCCCAATAACTCGAGTTATTGGAAGAAGGTCATGCTGGATCTTGTACCACTCTCTAACAGCCAGAGAACCAGAGCAAGTGAGTTCCATTTTATAATTAACAACAAAATATCAATTGTTCCCTAGATTTAAATTCAACTCACTTCAACATTCATCATATTTGAGATACCTTCATTCGAATAAGGTATGAAATTTACCTTGCTTTGTAAAATGTAGGGAAGGCATATCCGGACGGGTTGAAAAACTGTGCTATACACCCGAACAATAAAAAATAAGGGCATTTGTGTAAATTCAATATGATTTAGGGCGACGAATAAGCTATTTAAGGGAGACAAAAAACAAGCCCATTCAAATTAGGTTTAATAGCAGTTTGTACCTTTTTACTATGGTAAATTAACAAACGTTCACTTCCACTGAATTTTGGCACAAACATATCCTTCTAATATTAAAATATAATGAATTTACCTTTTCATCCAATTATGTTTTAAGTTGTCGTTAAATGGGCTATAAAATTATCCAATTACCCCTCATTTACTCCTAAACACTCCTAATGTTAATTTTAATTATTTTATATCTAAAATAAATTAATTAAAAAAATGAAACCACTAAATTAATTCACGCATTTGAGCAGAATTTGTTCGACTCCTTGGGTGTCTCCCTAGGCAGTTAGTCCCTCCTTGCAGCGGTGGTGCATGTTCCTGCATCTCCTCGCTAACGACGGGATTCTCAGCTTCCCTGGCTTCCACCCATGACTTTTTGATGCCAGCTTCCTAGCTTCTCCCGTGACATTCCGACGCCAAATTCTCGGCTCCTCCCGTGATCTGGGAAACAGACAAATCTAGGATTGGCCCATTAAACAACCATCATCCAATGGGAGTACAAAACCCATCTACTCGAATACGATAATAACAATGCTACACAGGCTCTGAGGTGAAAATGAGAAATACAAATGGTTTCTTTTCCTTTTATTCTTATCTATTTTTTGTTCCCCTGTTCTTGTAATTGAGCAGTCTCTAGTATAAGCAATGGTGAGTTGGATATTTGTCACGAAGATGGCAAAGGAGACCGAAATCCGTGGGACAGTTGGAGACAAGAGGGACGACATATTTTCTATCCCGACCTTCAGGGGAGACCGACAATTCCGGTTGAGAGTGCATGTGGATAATTTTGGTGTTTGATGTTTTAATTAACTGATTTGGGACATAAAAATTATTAAAATAAAAAATAGGAGTATTTAGTAGTAAATGATGGTAATTGGGTCATTTCACAGTCCCTTTAATGGTCACTTAACAAACAATTAGATTTAAGGGTAAACTTGTTACGTTTTGATATTAGAAGGGTATGTTTGTGCAAAAATTTAATAGAAGGATACATTTGTTAATTTACCATAGTAGAGAGGTACAAAATGCTATTAATCCTTTAAATTACATACTCATTTGGATAGATTTTTCCCAACTCACGCCCCATAATAAATTATCCTACATGCATCGAATTTGTTACGGGATAGTTATAGATATCGAGATACTACCCTAACTTGTCCATTAGCATTCCTGGATTTGATAGATGAGTAAATCCTTAACACATGAGTTATATGAACCCCAGAAATCATAAATCACAACCAGCTCTGTATTCAAATGTCGCTTTCCTGTTGATCGGATTTGAAGCTTTGTATAGAAAATGGGTAAAAACTAAAAAGGATTCAAAGTCAATGGGGCGGGATACGGTGTCAACCCCTAAAGGGTAATTTAGGTATGAAAAAAATGAATTTATTAATTAATTACTTTGTATTAATTACACATTGAGAATTAAAATCCATATTAAATACATGCCTTTTTAAAAAAATAATTAAACCCTACAATTAATACACTTGTATCTTTCTCTATCTCTCTCTCTCTCTTTTTTTTCCAGCAGCATCTCCGCTCTGGCCGTCAAACTTTCTCCGATCGGCAGACTTTTTTGCGGTGAAATCCTTCTATTAGACTCACTCCGGCCACCTGCAGGTACCACTTCATCAGTGCGCTAGTGGTAGTGATTTTCGACTAGTGGTACGCTACCACTGGTATTGGTACGATACCACTACTCACTGGTAGCGCTATCAGCAGTAGTGGTACGCTACCAGGGCTAGTGGTACGGTACCATTACCACTTGTAGTGGTACCACTAGCGGTACCAGTGCCACCGGTAGCGTACCACTAGAGACTAGCGCAAAAAAGCCAAATCTGAAATTTGAAAAATCACAGATCTGGTAAAAAAATCGGGGATGATGAAAGGGGGAGGCAGGGAAGAGGCGGCGACCTCGTGGCGACGGTGGTGGTGGGAGACAGAGGGCGGCAGGAGGGTTGCGACAGGAAGAGAGTGATGGCGCGACGGTGGAGGGAGGAGGAGGCCACGATGGCTGCGGTGGGAGGGACATGGCGGTGCTGGGAGGCGGAGGGCGCGACGATGGGAGGGTTGCGACAGTGATGAGAGACGGAGGGCGCGGCGGGTCGGTGGGAGGGCTGAGGCGGCGGTGGTGGCAGCCGACATGGAGAGAGGGAAGAGATGAGAGGAAGAAGACGAAGAATAGGAAGAAGAAAGTGTGATGGAGTGAGAGAGAGAGAGGAAAGAGAGAATGTAGGGTTTTGGGTATTAATAGGGTAATTATCTAGTGTGGTCAATTTTTTTTGTCCAAAAATACCCTTAATCCAATCTGTATCATTGATTTGAAAAAAAGAAGAAAGAGACAAGAGAGAGAATGAATCCTATGGTTATAAAATGGCACAACCCCCTAATGGGGTTGTCACGGTATCTCATTCCAAAGTCAATGTATTTAAACGAGAGAAAGAAAGAGCCCAAAAGACTCCTTTTCTATGGTGCATGACATTTTTTTACTGTTAATAATGGGTGATTTTATCCCTTCCTTGATTGAACCAAATGGATCACTAACTCAACCTACTTTCCTAATCCATTAACAATCACCATTCACTTTTTGGAATGCTTTTCCCTAAAACAAAACTTTTTTAACTGCCTTCGTTTCACTCTACAGTGTAAATATGAGATAAGAATAACATGAAGTTCTTCCCCGTGGAGGTTCACTTGGCAAAACACGTAAGACATGGTGAAACAAGTAAATTTTGTTTTGTTAAAAACGTAAATCTCGTTACGTGACAACTTTACCGAGTCAAGTTGGTGTATTTTCTGAATTCATTTTGTTGTGCGTTCTATATGTAGAAGTTGTGTTATTCCTTTGATTTGTGAAAAGAATAATCAAATTAAAATTGTGATAACACCTAAAATAGATGTTATTACTTATTTGTCTTTCAATTTTTAAATGTTTGAATGCCATAATCATCATATTTTGGTCATTTTGGATTGATTTTGTGCTATATTTTTTTTGAAAATTCATACCCTAAGATTCAACACGACTTTTATGTTTCTTGGTCATTTGGCCTCCAACTTGTTCATTCTCATCTTATCGTAGTCTAGGTTGTGCTTTCTTTCCTAATATCAGGTCCTAGCATGTTGAGGAATGACGTACCAAGTTTCGTGTCAATTGGAAGTTATTTGAAGGGTGAAAAGTTCACAATATATAGTTCATGCCAGTGAACTCCTTATTTCGACCGTGAACTTGAGCAACAGTGAGTACAAAAGGTCTCATAGCCAGCCTTATGACCACAACAAGCCAGACCGTGAGATAAATTTCATGATCGCGAGTTTGAGGTCCGGAGGGTCAAAATGAAGAACTAGCTAGTCTCACCACCACAATAGTGACAGATTTCAAGAGTTCATGGGTATTTGCCAAAGTTCACGACTGTGTACTCCCTCTAATCCCAGACCATGAAGTTTGATATGCCAATGGGTTTATAAGTACTTTGGGTTGTTTTTAGGACAAAGGGGGCATCTTAAAGAGAGAAAAACATAGTATGAGAAGATGTAGAAAGACGAACTTGGAGAGGTTTTGAATGATTTCTTTCTCATCATAACCCCAAAATCCTCCCAAGATTCAATAAGGGTGACCAAATCGAGAAGGAGAAGAAGGATCTAGCCCTTGATTGTTGCTCTTCTCCCTCTTTGTACACTCTTTTCTTGTCTATGTTTTATCTTCACTTGTTGTTTAAGAAGATGAACTTTAGCTTGTATGTTGTTTATGAGTTTGTTTGTAAGCATGATTGTGAACCTATTTCCTCTATCCATGTGACGTTTGATTATGACAGTCTCTTGCTTTAGCAAACGTGATTGATTCCTTTATTCTTGACCCAAGCATGATAACCATCCAATTAGGTCAAGATTAGAACACCCATCAATAGAGTGAAGTTACCAACTACAAGATCATTGGATTGTAGCTTCATTTGCATAGGGTTAAATACAATTTAGGAATCTAGGCTTAGTGCTCTAGTAATTTATTGGTTACATTATCATTGAATCAAAAGTCTAACAGAAGTGCATCTAAGAGTCATGATCATTGACTTAGGTGCTCGCTTAAGTGATCCCTCACAATTTAGAAGATATGGAATCCTTCAATAAATTGCATTCAACCCACATCAACCTATGATGAGGTCATCAAAACCAATTCCATATCGTCACAAGAAGGTCCAATTACACGATTACAAGCAAAGAGGTTAAGGGAAGAGTTTGCTGCTTATTTGGATCGTTATTTTCTCAAATGGACGTGGATCAACATCGTGGGAAGCCCATTACATTGCTACAACTCGTTGACCAGAATGGAGGAAGAATGGGCTTGGAAGGAGGAGAGGATTCAGCCAAAGAAGAGAAGAGGAGCCCTAGGTGTGAAAGGAACCAAGGCGTGAGCACAAGGGCATGGGCGAGTTTGAAGGTTAGATTCAAGGGAGTGTGCTGACTTAGTCTTTTCTTGTTTGTTAAGATTTTGTGTTTCCTTTTAAGTGTAGGATTTGGTCTTTTGTTTGTTTACCTTTTAATCTTTGGATTAGTGTTAGGAGTCTATAAATAGGGGCCATAATTCATCAACTTTTCAATCAATAAACTTTCAAGTTTTGAGTTCAATACGAATGAGTTTCTTTGTGAACGCTTCTGTCGAGAGTCTCCAGGAGTTTCACGTCTCTCTTATCAACTAGAGAATGCATCTATTTGTGTCAAGCTTCTACCCAATAGTGATTGGTCTCATTCACGAGTTGGAGAACGTTTGATTGGTTTGTACACCAATTGACCTTTTTCACGAGTGGAATCCGTTCGATCGTGTTCCATCTTATCTTTTGTTCGAGTTTCGTTTAAGTTGGAGAAAAGCTTCAAAAATTCCATAAAGAGAAACCCGATTCAAACACAACGTAGTAGAAGAAGTTTTTGGAGTTCTTACGTGTCCTTGAAGCTTCTTGGTTGAGTTCTTGCAAATCTTGACGTGTTCTTGAAGGTTTCTTGCAAGTTTTCTTGGAGGAGTATTTGGTGCCGCAAACATGGGAGATGAAATCAAGGGTTTGACCAAGCAAATCCAAGCCTTACTTCAAGCACACACCAGCAACTAAGTCAAAATTCAAGCGACACTACAAGCTCAAACCGCTCGGATGGAAGCATGGAAAGCAAGGATGCAAGCACCCCAACCTCTTGAATGGGAATAACCAAACCCTAACCCTAATAATGAAAGGGCTAGGAGAGAAGAAGATCGAGGTGAGAGGAGGATTGTTCAGCAACCCATGGCCAAACAACAATTGAGGCGCCATTGCCCTTTGGGGATGCCACTAGCAAGACTAGGCCAACCTCGAGATGTAGAAGTCGAGTACGAAGATCAGTAGACTCACCCTTGAGATGAAGATGATGAGTTGAAGAACATCAAGGTGACCATTCCAGCGTTTAGAGGCTCTACTAATCCCAAAGCTTACCTAGATTGGGAATGAAAGATGGAATTGATCTTCTACTACTACAACTATTCCGAAAGGAAGAAGGTAGAAGTGGCAGCCCTCGAGTTTACAGATTATGCCATCATATGGTGGGATCAATCAAGCATGAAGAGGAGGAAGAACATTCAATTTCCTATTGAGACATGGGCAGAGATGAGAACCGTGATGCGAGATCGATATTTCCCTAGCTATCATCGTAGGGAGATGCATCAGGCCCTACAACTTCTACGACAAGGCACCAAAAGCGTAGAAGATTATTATGATTATGATTAGAGAGGATCTTGATGAGGAACGTGACACCACTATTGCACGTTCCAACATGGTCTTAATCGAGAAATCAGAAACGTGCTGAAAATTCATCCCTATGCAGATCTATATGACTTGGTTGCAATGGCGGCCAAAGTAGAGAAACAACAACGTAGCAACGTTAGGATGAGATTCGTACCACCTCAATAAGAACCAAGGGCAGGAGTGCCTTAGAATTAAAACCCTAGGCCATCCATAACGAAGCTAGAAGTACCAAAACCGACATCCAAGGTTGAAGCACCAAGAGACAAACCCGCCGCTCCAGTGGAAGCATCCAATGCTTCAAATGTCATGGAAGAGGGCATATGGCCAACCAATGCCCTAATCGAAGATCTCTAATCATGCTAGAGAATGGATAGTATGCTTCGGATTATAAAGAAGAGGAGCAGGCAAAGGATGCATTAGATTCGGAGATCGACGAATCAATCGAGATGGAAGCACCTCACGGTGATTGATTGAACAAAGAGAGAAATTGTTTCATACAAGGTGTGTAGTGGATGGAAAGCTACTCTCCTTGGTGATTGATGGCAGAAGTTGCACTAACGCTATTCGCACCATTGCGATTAAGAAGTTGGAATTAAGTACAATGAAGCATCCCAAACCCTATAAGCTCCAATGGCTCAACGAAGATGGTTCAATCAAGGTGGCAAGATGAACGTTTCTGAGGTTTGAGATTGGAGGCTATAAGGACGAGGCCCTATGTGATGTGGTCCCGATGAAAGTTACACACGTCCTACTTTGAAGACCGTGGCAATTTGATCAAAGCGCACAACACGATGGATTCTCCAACACATATCGATTGATTCATAAAGGAGAGAAGATCGTATTGAATCCCTTGTCTCCCAAGGAAGTCTATGAACATCAATTACAATTACAATGAAATATGGAGTAAGAGAAGGAAGCTAGTGTCGTGGGCCCAAAGCAAGGTGAATCTAGTGTCTTAGAGTCCAAGACATTAATGCTAGCACGAAGAGGGGACATGAAGTAAGCTATGAATGATCATGAGTCCATGATCATGATCATCTACAAATGATTTCTACTCAATCAAGAGCTGGTTCGAGATATACCACCTAATGCACGAGTAGTATTGGAAGAATTTGATGATATCTTTCCCGAGGAAGCTCCAACGGGTTTACCTCCAATCCACGAGATAGAGCATCAAATCAACTTCATACCAGGGGATACTATTCCAAATAGGAAAGCCTATAGGATGAATCCATATGAGACGAAGGAGTTGCAAAGGCATATTGATGAGCTCATGGAGAAGGGACATGTTCGAGAGAGCATGAGTCCCTGCGCAGTTCCTGACATTCTCTTGCCAAAAAAGGACCATACATGGAAAATGTGTGTTGATTGTCGAGCAGTCAACCATATTAGGTATCGTCATCCTATACCACAATTGGACGATATGCTTGATGAACTACATGGTTCTAGCATGTTTTCGAAGATTGATTTGAGGTCAGGCTATGACCAGATTCGAATGAAGGAAGGAGATGAATGGAAAACCGCTTTCAATATGAAGCATGGCTAGTACAAATGGATGGTGATGCCCTTTGGTCTCATAAATGCGCCCAACACATTCATGAGGTTGATGAACCACGTATTGAGAGCTTTTATTGGGAAGTTTGTGGTTTCTACTTCGATGATATTTTGATCTATTCGAAAAGCGTGGAGGAACATCTTGATCTTTGCGTGAAGTATTGAAGACCTCGAGGAAGGAAAAACTCTATGCCAACCTCAAGAAGTTCATGTTCTGTACCTCGAACGTGGTATTTCTAGGATTCGTAGTAAGTGAGATTGGTGTTGAGGTCGAGGAGGAGAAAGTTAAGGTGATTCAAGCATGGCCTTCCCCTACCAATGTGAATGAAGTGAGGATTTTTTATGGGCTGGCTGGTTTTTATCGACGATTTGTTCCAAAATTTAGCAACATTTTCGTCACATTGACAAACTCACCCATGCTCATGTTCTGATGCTACCTGATTTTAGCAAGACGTTTGAGGTGGAGTGTGATGCATCATGATTGGGAATTGGAGTCGTATTGATGCAAGAGAATAAGCCTATCGCTTACTTTAGCAAGAATTTGAGTGGAGCTACGCTTAACTATCCTACTTACGATAAGTAGATCTATGCATTGGTTCAAGCACTCTAGACATGGCAACACTATTTGTGACGAAAAGAAGTCGTGATTCATACCAATCATGAGTCTCTTAAGTACTTGAAGGCCCAACACACATTGAACAAGAGGCATGCTCGTTGGGTGGAGTTCATTGAGTCGTTTCCCTATATGATCAAGTACAAACAAGACAAGGAGAACATGGTTGCTGATGCATTGTTGTGGAGGTACACATTGATTACTACTATGGATGCTAAATACCTTGGATTCGAGCAAATCAAGGCTGCTTATGGTGGGGATCTCTACTTTGGAGAGATTTACAAGGCTTGTGAGAAACATGGAGAAGGAAAGTTCTACAGAAGTGATGGTTATATCTTTCGTGGTAATCAATTGTGCATATCTTGAACATCACTTCGAGAGCTTTTGTTGAAGGAAGCTCGTAGATGAGGATTGATGGCTCACTTTGGTGTACCAAGACATTGAGCTGTTTGCAAGAGCACTTCTATTGGCCTCACATGAAAGGATATGTGGAGAACTTATGTGCAAGATGCGTGGAGTGCAAAAATGCTAAGTCGAAAGTGCAACCATCTGGGTTGTACACGACACTACATATTCCTCATGTACCATGGGTTGACATTTCAATGGATTTTGTGCTAGGATTGCGGAGGACAAAAAGAGGAAGAGATTCAATTTTCATGGTGGTTGATTCTCAAAGATGGCACACTTCATTGCATGCCATTAAATTGATGATGCAA
This sequence comes from Linum tenue, assembly GCA_946122785.1. Lineage (NCBI taxonomy): Eukaryota > Viridiplantae > Streptophyta > Magnoliopsida > Malpighiales > Linaceae > Linum > Linum tenue. The sequence goes on from CAMGYJ010000006.1 coordinate 29,718,616, forward strand.
ACAACGTGGCAGATTTGTTCTTCAAAGAGATTGTGAGATTGCATGGAATGCCATATACCATCGTGTCTGATCGAGATGCGAAGTTTTTTTAAGCTATTTTTGGAATACATTGTGGAGTAAACTCGGCATAAAGGTTATGTTTTCAATGATTTGTCATCCTCAAACGGATGGACAAACTAAAGTGGTCAATCGTACTCTCTACCAATGCTGCGAGCCATGATCAAGAGCAACATCAAAACTGGGGAAGATTGTCTACCAGATGTCAAGTTTGCTTACACTCGAGTTGTGCATTTAACCACAAAGCATTCGCCTTTCGAGCTCGTTTATGGGTTCAGTCCACTTACACCATTGGATTTGACACCTCTACCATTAATGGAGGAAGTTAACATGGATGGAGCCAAGAAGGCAGAATTTGTGATGAATCTCCACGGGAAGGCAAGGCTGAATATCGAGAGGAGGATGGAGTAGATCATGAAAAACGTCAACAAGAATAGAAAGTCTCGATCATTTGAAGCTGGAGATCGGGTGTGGGTGCACATGAGAAAGGAAAGGTTTCCTTATGAAAGGAGATCCAAGTTTTTACCTCGAAGTAAAGGTCCCTTCCAAGTGATCTCAAAGGTTGGGAGCAATACCTACAAAATTGATTTGCCAGGAGAGTATGGGATAAATGCAACCTTCAACGTTACTGATCTTGCACCATATTTGGAGGACAACTCGAATTTGAGGCCAAATCCTTTTCAAGAGGGAGGGACTTATGAGGTCATCAAAACCAAGTCCATATCGTCACAAGAAGGTCCAATTACACGATTACAAGCAAAGAGGTTAAGGGAAGAATTTACTGCTTATTTGGATCGTTACGATGCTCAAATGGACGTGGATCAACATCGTGAGAAGCCCATTACATTGCTACAACTCGTGAACCAGAATGGAGGAAGAATGGGCTTGGAAGGAGGAGATGATTCAGTCAAAGAAGACAAGAGGATCCCTAGGTGTGAAAACGATCAAGTTGTGAATGCAAGTTTATGGGCAGATTTGAAGGCTAGATTCTATGTAGTGTGTTGACTTGGTCTTTACTTGTTTGTTAAGGATTTGTGTTTCCTTTTGAGTGTAGGATTTGTTCTTTTGTTTGTTTTCCTTTTAATCTTTGGATTAGTGTTAGAAAGTCTATAAATAGGGGCTCAATTCCCCATTGTAATTCATCAACTTTTCAATCAATAAACTTTCAAGTTTCGAGTTCAATACTAACGAGTTTCTTTGTGCAAGCTTTTGTCGAGAGTCTCCAGGAGTTTCATGTGTCCCTTATCAACTAGAGAGCATGTCTAGTTGTGGTGAGCTTCTACCAAATAGCGATTGGTCTCATTCACGAGTTGGAGATCGTCTGATTAGTTTGTACACCAATTGGCCTTTCTCACGAGTGGAATCTGTTCGATCGTGTTCCATCTTTATCTTTTATTCGAGTTTCGTTAAAGTTGGACAGAAGCTTCAAAAATTCCATAAAGAGAAGGAAGGCTGCGTACTTTGGTCACATTAACCTATGACTAGAAGGATTCAACCAAAGCAACAACCTACCTTAGTGATTTCCCTCTGTTTACACCTAAAAATAATCTTGTACCAAATTGATTATTCATAAGGTATTTAATACCTTTATAAGGCCAGATCAATAATAACAAGCTATGTTAATTAAACTTGGCCTTATCGTACTAGATTTTGAAGCCCAAATGGCAAAGTCTCTAAGAGGGCACTATTTTCAGCGTGGGGAAGCTAAGTATGCTAGAACACGTTCGTGACGAGTCTACTATTCTTCGCGAGTTTGGTAGATGTCGGTTGTCGCGAGTCTGCTAGATCACGTTCGTCGTGAGTCCACTAGACCACATTGGTAAGGAGATCTAGACAACTTTCGTCATGAGATCTAGACCACGATCGAGATCTAAACCTATAAGTTGGACATGAGAAGGAAGCCACAAAATATACTAAGTCTGAGAGTGGTTGGTCACGAAGGAGTTAAGTTCCTCGTTGGTGGTGAGATATAGACATCCCTCGTCTCGATTGATCTAGACTGTGTTGGTTTCAAAATCTAGATCTAGAGCATCAGTCTCGAGGAAGAGATCAGGCCATGATGTTCGTGAGTGGGCATTCTCGCGTGGAGTTTGGTTGACCTCGTTGGTCCCGAGATCTAGATTTCCTCAGTCATGATATCTAACAGACCTGGTCATGGTGTAGAGGAGGCAATCACCAAGACTTCAGCCCCAACAAGAGAGAGACGCCTACGCAGTTGAGGGAGAAACTACACTCATCTCACGTCTGAAGACACATCCGAGGAAGAAGAGAACAATTCTTTTTGGAAGTTACTCTCCAAAGGAGATTTACTCTCTAAAAGGTTTTTCTACGATAGTTACCACTTCAAGGCTATAAATAGGAGGAGGAGTTGAGAGAGAAAGGGTTTGCAAAAATCACTACTCGATACCACTTGTCAAGTTTTTATCATTTTATCTTTCCCCTGCAAATTTTAGCCATAGTCGTAGATCTGGAGCTCTCACAGTACCTCCATAGGAGTAGGGTAATTTAATGTTGATTTATGTCTCGTGAGCCATGTAATAATTAAATATCAAACACCCTCGTTCGAACTTTGTTTGAAGAGGTGTGAACTATGTTAAGCTACCAAAGAAGTGAATGTGCAATCAATTTGATTTCAACGCAAGTTTTCTTGCAGGAATTTTTTTTGGCACACCTAATGAGACACTTATGGTCGATATGGATATGAGGGGGAGGAATCAAGAAGGTGACGCCTGACTTTGTGGAGGAGCAGATGGCCAACATTGAATGTGGCCAAGCATAAGAGGCGGTGACTGGAGGAAATGGTGGAGCGAGATCTTGGTGGCGACCATGGTAGTTGAGTGAGGTAGTAGGAGGCCATTCGTCAGATAATGGTGGAGAAACGCAAGATGGTGGCAGAAAAATGTCAAGCCACAGAGGAGAACCGCCAAATGCTGATGGAGAACCGTCGTATGATGGAAGAGGCTAGGGTTGGTACTCATCATGTAAATTCTCAAATTTACTATCTCAATTCTCGCGATAGACGTTTGAGTCAATTTCTTGAAGTAGTTAACAAAAATACGAATGAGTTGGATCTATTCTGATAGTCTCTAAGTAGACCAGTAGTGCAGTCAAGAGTTTTTCCATTAGATGGCACAAGCCCAACTCCTACTAATAATGTTCTTTCTCCCGCCGGTGGTAGGAATGGCCAACCATGGAAAAAGAACTTGCCGCCTCAGATTGCAAGCCAACTACCTCCACGTCAAGTAGATTATGTTGAGATTCCCACTACTGCTCAATTGGGGGAGTCTTCACATGTACGTGTGAGATTTGAAGTGGTACACCCTCGTGGTGATAACCTCGCCACCATGTTCAACACTCATGTTGAGCAAACATCGGGGCAAGTGGGTGCTCTACCCTCTATCCTGGAGGCAAGACCCTATGTGGCTCCCCATGAATTTGGGGATGGGAGGAGGACAAGGTGGTAACATGGATCAAGTCCCACCACGAGGCTACCCAATCCCAATGGCACCCAATTTTAATGGGCATGGCATGGATCCCATTGGGTTCATTCTATATGGAGGAAACAAGGGGGCATGATGCCAACACTCCTCAAGGAGCAGTTTGACATGGGAGTATGACCTGCCATGCCACTTGTATAACAGAAGCCATATCCTGAATGGGTAGATAGGCTTCACTTGTTCCCAAGGGTATTCAGGGTTCCCAAGTTTGCCACATTCACAGGGACTGGAGACCAGTCCACCGTAGAGCACTTTGGATGCTTTACTATCCAATGTGGCAATGTAGAAGATTTTGTTAAGTTAAGATTGTTCGGCAACTCGTTGATAGGGCCAGTCTTTGCTTGGTACTTCAACTTGTCGTCTAACTCCATCCAGACTTGGCAATAGATGGAGCAAGTCTTCCACTCTCAATTTTATATATCTGAGCCCAAGGTGTCCATGGATGACTTGGCATGTATGCGTCAATAGCCAGGGGAATCGGTGGAGCATTTCTTGACTAACTTCAAGAATACCCATAAAAGTTGCTTTGTAAATTTGACAGAGAGGGAGTTCGTAATGGCACAAGGGGGTTTCGAGTTTTGAACTAAGGAAGAAATTTAAAGATAGAGATTTCTCTGACTTTTTCCAGCTCATGTCTTGTGCCGTGAGGTATGAGTCTCTTCTACATGAGGAAGGGAATCATAGTAGTGCCTCAAGGGGATCGTATTTCCCAAACTTAGACTATACTATCAATCATGTTGGACACGAGGCCAATGAGGTTGAGGTAGAATTGGCTGAGATAACTCTAGGGAAGCCATACGTGTGTGCTTCTTTGTCTAAAGTTGAAGATGGGCCGCAAGGGGGAAGACCCAATTGTGCGCCCATTCAGCCAAGGAAGTACTCCTTGGATGTCTCGGAGGCAGACTTGATTTTTGACCAACTCTATAAGGATGGTCAAATCAAGTCAATAGGGGGCATGTCTTTCCCTCAACCGAAAATTTAAAAGGAAAGAAGTATTGTAAGTGGCATAATAGCATGTCACATGCCACTGATGCTTAGTGTTGTGTTCCGTAATGTATTGCAAGATGCCATTGAAAAGGGACGCATTAAGTTCCCTGAGGCAAAGAAAGATGCCATGTTGGTGGACACTGATCCATTCCCCAAGGTGCTTGGCGTCAACATGGTCAACCCAGACTTCTCCAAGTTCGAGTTGCCACATTTCAAGCTGGTGTTGGATACCACGCCGCCTCGAAGGATCCCTTATGTGGTTTTCGAAAAAAGGAGCTCATTAGGTACCAATCAGGCCATCCTAGCCGCAATGATGACCGATGAAGTTTAGAATTTGTGTGATCAGTGCAAGAAGAGTCTTAAACTCGACGAGGAGAAGTTGAGGCCATTAATTCACCAAAAAATTGGTCTTCCCAATAGGCAAAGGCCAAGGTACCCGCCATATCAAAGACATGTTGAGGGAGTGAGGCAGCCAACTTGTGGGAAACCAAGGTAGTGGGTGGCTTATGCCCCTTTTCAAACGAAGAGAACATTCAAGATGCCAAATGTGCAACATGGTGGATGGCATACATATGATGTTCATTGTAAAAAACCAGTAGTCGTGGCTTAGATGACAATGACCCAAAGAAGAAGGTTCCTTCCCAAAAATGCTCAAGCACCTCAAGGTCAACTACTTATGGCTCATGGCAACATAATGGGTGTGATACAATGGAGGAGAGAAGGTAGTCTTCAAACAAATCTCAAGGTGGACAACTCCATGACCATAGGGCTAAAGTGAACATGACCGACAAAGGCAAGCAGGTCCAAGTTCAGAGTGATGTCAATGTTCGGGAAGTTGTTGACAACTTCCAAGAAGGAGAAGGAAAATAAAGACGAATATGCTGAAGATGATATGATTGAAGATGATCTTCCCAAATCCAAGTTCAATAGGGGTAAAAAGGATGACTAGGAGGATGGTCAGGGTCCTGCCACGATCATCCAATTTGAGAACTCGCCACCAGTCCCGGTTACCAACTACATACTACCCATGGTATTTCAATTCAATGAAAAAGATCATGATGGATATATAGAGGGTGAAGACGTAGAAGAAGCAAGTGACGAAGATGGATCAGTTGCTGAGCTGACTGAGGCATTCGCCCATCTCGAAGCTAATAATGAAACATGGAGTGTGAGGATGGCTCATTTGGGAAGCAGGATAGATCTAGCCGTTGAGACGGCAAGGCAAGGCCAGAGTTCCCAACAAATTTTGAAGGATCTCCACGAAGTAGGCCATAGGAACGTTGGTTTTCTTGGAGAGGATGATGGTAGATACCCATTCTATGCATTGTACCAGGGTCCTGAAGCAACATAATCGTTAGCTATCAAGAATCCTTCATGGGGATAAGAGTTTGATGATGAGATAGAGAATTCACTGGCAAACGATGAAAGCACAACAAGAGAAGAGGTCGTCATGTATGTAGCCACCTCCAAGGGAAAACAAGTTATGAAAGAAACTACAAATGACGAGTCTAGTCACTAGGTGATGTTCAAAGAGCCTAATCCGAGTATGCTAAGGCATTTAAGACCCCTTTACATCAAGGTCAGTCTTGATGGTGTGCCCATGTCAAGAATATTGGTTGACAACAGAGTTGTTGCCAACATGATGCCAACTTGTATGTTAAGAAAACTTGGAAAGAGAACAAGTGATAGACCGATATTTACACATGTTTTCACCCCTTTTCTGAAGCCGTTTGAGATGTGGATTCTAGTGTTTTAAGCCGATTTCACGCTAGGTTGTGTGTTTATGTCATATTTCAGGACCCAGCGTTGGAATCGAGGCGGAGAAACGAGTTCTGGGTCAAAAGGAGCGAAGTTGGGACAAAGTGAGCCGCATGAGGAAAATACCCGGTCAGGTGGCCAAATACCCGACCGGGTATTCACTATTTTGGGCGCCCGAGAACCAGAGAGGGGCTCGGGCAGAATGCCAAAATCCCCGGTCGGGGATTACAGAGGCAGACCGGGGATTTTCTCTTTGTTGATGCGCGCGTTTTGGATAATACCCGGTCGAACCCCAGAATACCCGACCGGGTATTTCGACCGGGTATCGCGACCAGGCAGCTGATAAAAGGAAGAAGGCCAACATTGAAGGGGTCCGAGTTTTTGAGAGAGAAAGCGATCCCTAGAGAGAGAAAGCGACGAACCAGAGTTCCCAAGTGCCATAGCTCGATCTTCATCACCCTTGGAGCCCGACTTGAGCTTGGAGAAGTGCGATTAAACGTCCAGGGGCAGAAATTCATCTTCACAGTATGATTTCCGCGTCTGAATCTGCTTTTGCTTCTTTCTCTATGGAGTAATTTCCCCATTCATCTGGGTATGGGGAACCCTAGATTTGTATGCTAGGTCTGATTGTATGAACCCAAGTACAGAGTTTGTGAATTGATTATATTCGATTGAGGTTTGAATGATTGAATGACTTGAATCCTGATCAAATTCCTGTTGTTTCTGCTTTGACCTA